>JAOXYM010000023.1:15455727-15466584 GCA_028567055.1 Leptatherina wallacei
TGCAGCCATGTCTCGGTGAAGCACATAATACTGCACTCCCTGTAATCCTTCTGAGACCTTGTTAGCACTTCAAGCTCATCCATTTTGTTAGCAAGCGACCTCACGTTGCCCATCAGCACGTTTGGAAGAAACGGTTTGAATCTCCTCCGTTTCTCTCGCTGCTTCGCTCCTGCCCTGCATCCTCTTCGCTTCGACTTATTTCGCTGGTTATCTTGATATTAGACAGCTTCAGTAACTGCTCCCGCTTATAAACAAGTCTCCCGTTGTCATGGAGACTCATAATAACAAGAGTCCAAAGTACACAGAGAAATCACCCAATCAGCACAGCGTCCGAACCAGCGTGAAAAAACCCTCCCCGAAAAAACCAAACAGTGGTGACCATCCTCAAAAAAAGGCGACGGTAAGTAATGATTAAATTGTATGATCGGAGCTGCTACAATTTGCTGCCAGCAAGCGGCGCATTCTAGAGTGATAATGAAAACCGTCTTTATGCCTCCAGCTCAACAAAACATGTTGACAACAAACCCAAATATGTTCCAGTGACCTGTAACACAAGTGAAGTGTCGCTCGTGAAGCAAAAGATCCAGACCTCATCCACCATTATCAATCTGTTAACTGTAAATACAACTTCATGACCATTTTCTGATTCCAGCTTCTTCCTGTCATCAACCTGTGACCTGCAGGTAATCCCAGTGGTGCCGGCCCCCTTCTCAACAACTATGCTCTGACATTGCTGATCATCTTCTTCCTCCAGAACTGTGAGCCCCCTGTTCTCCCCACTGTGGACCAGCTCAAAGACATGGCCTGTAAGTGCTGCATTACTCTATTTTGTGTCTATACTCATCATTTCTTATATTTACCAAGGAGGTTTAGTTGTGTAACATTTAAAGAGCTGGAAGCTCTGTTAGCCGCACGAACATGTCCGAAATTGCTCTTTTCCAACCTGATGAATGTAGTCATTTCCTGCTCACCATCTCTTCCAACTGATACCCTCAGGTTGGAGATATAGACATTGAATAACTTCTTTCCCAGAGCCATAGCAACCTTATATGGACACAAGACGGTTATTACTTGACCACTGTGCAATAACCCATATACATGTATTTTAAGTGAAATTTTACTTTACTTTTTTATAGTATTTTATATATAGTGCATATGTGGATTCCATGTGTGTGTGTGCGCGTGCGCGTGCGCTGGGGCAGTGGGAGTTGGTGACTAGTTATTTATTACTGTCTTTATATATTTACATCTGTCTTTATTATTAATATAATTTTTTCATTGGACATGTTTTACTGGTGCTTTGAGATTTAATTCTGTCCAATGCACTGACAAATAAAGGAGTCTACACACCGGGACCGATGCAGATAAACGACACGAAATTGTGAATAAACGACACGAAATTGCGAATAATTTCAGAGGTAAAATATCAACATTTTGTCTGTGCACACCCAGTCTGTCGCAAAATTGCGACTAACATGCAGGCAAAAAAAAGAGAAGAAAAGAAAAAACTGGGTGCATTGTATTCTAGAGAGGAGAGGAGAACTTGGGGAGTTTCACTGTTTAGTTGAAGCTGCACCAGAGTCCTGCATGGGTTCAATTTTACAAACCTGCACCCGCCCGAACCCGTTGGGATAATTGCCAAACCCGGCCCGGAACACGTCAGATCTGGACCCGACCTGACCCACTCGTTAACCCATTAATTGTAGGCCTATATACACCCTCTCCCCTCCTTCATTGCATAATTTTTTTATTCGTTCTTATATTATTTTATATGATATGGTTTAGTTTCCGTTTTCATTGGCATTAAAAAAAAGGAAATGACAACAAAACAGTAAATATAAGCTATTTGAAGGTTTTTTTTTTCTTTTTTTCAGAACTTGCACAACATTCTTTTAAATTTGCCACTGAACAACTGCTACCTCTCTATAGTCCCTTATTTTGCCATTTGGGGGGCTTTATTTGATTTGGAGATTGCTGTGTAGCCTATAAACAATAAGTCATTCCGTCCCTGGTTTCAGCTCTGTTCTCTGCTCCTGGAACACAAAACCTGCAGCAGAAAAATCTCACTTGCTCCGTTTGTGCCCAAATGGCCTGCATGGCTTTACAAAAAGTCTTTAGTAGTTTAGTCTAGTTTGCTGTGTTGCATTAACAGTTAACAGTTTGTCTCTGAATTTTTTTCCGCCTCTGGAGACAGATTTTTGTCCACATTATTTTTGATTAAGCACAAGAAAGTTAATTGATGTGCTATTTCTTTTATATCTACCTCCCCTGTAGATGTCTCTTTAGAACAAATCTATTCATGGGAATGTTTTTAGCCTGATGCCCACTGCTGGCTGATCTGTTTATCTACATCAACCAACAGTTCACATAGTTTTAACACACAAAAAGTGCAAATAACAACCATGTTTTACAGCTGATGTATCACTTTTAAATGATATGAAAAGTGGATAAACTGTTCGCATAGAAGGTTTTTGTGATGTGAGATAATTAAGCTGAAATAGAGTATGTCCAGTATTTTCAGCTTTATGTTTAACTTCTGCTCACATAAGAAGATGAAAACAAATGGCAAACTATTAAAGGGGGTAAAAAATGTTTAAATATTAGGAAAAAAAACTGGTTGCGTAAGTGTACAGGCTTATTTATAGACGAGGACTTGGCAATGCTCACTTTCACTTTCATGTTAAATAAAATCCCGCCATCACTTAAAGTGACTCTGCTCGTCTCCTGCTGCGAAAACAATATTTCACATTTATAATGTTGTATTGAACAAGTCTGTGTAACTCAAATCCAACATATGGATCAACACAGGAATTGTTTTGCAAAAAGCTTATCTCATTTATCTCATTTCTGCCTCCTCATCTCCCCAGTCCTCCATCCTCCCGCTGGTAACCTGGAAATCATTCACAGCCAAATATTAAGAAGAAATATGTGGTCTCAATCCCAAGATTAGACCCAGAGGAGTGAGGATTTGAGGACAGACGACTAATGCAGCTGTGTCACTTCTCGTCTTTAATTCATGCCGGTTTAAAATGATGCAATCCAGCAAGGACGCCTCATTTTATTAAATGTCTGCCACCTCGACTCTTCCCTCCTCGTGTCTGTTCTTCACTCCCCTGTGTGGAGGTCTAAGATGCAAATGGTTACAACTTGGGAAATAAAAGGGAAAAAAGTTTCAGTTGGTCTCAGTTGGTGTTTTATGCTGTAAAGTAGTATCTCATGGTTTGTTTTACTCCATTCGGTCATTTATTCATCTTTTTGCAGGTGAGGAGGAAGAGTGTGTGATTGAAGGGTGGAACTGCACCTTCCCCAGTCAGCCTATTGCTGTCCCCCCCAGCAAGAACACACAAGATCTCTGTAAGTGAAATTAAAAGTGAAATTAATGTAGCTTAAACTGAGCCTTTCAATGCAGTCCTCTTATTTAAGCCACAACCTAAATGTTAGTCTTTGTTTTCTCTGTCCAGGCTCCCTGCTCGCTGGATTCTTCTCATTCTATGCCAAGTTGGATTTTGCCAGTAGTGTCATCTCTCCCAGGGAGGGGCGTTCACTCCCAGTCATAAATTTCCTCAGTCAAAATAAAGAGGATGAGGCGATGGAAGAAGAACAGCCCACCAAGACTCCTCCATCCCATCCCAGACTGGGTCCGCTAAATCTGTTGGATCCCTTTGAGCTCTCCCACAATGTGGCTGGAAACCTGAACGAGCGCGCTCAGCGCATTTTCCAGAGAGAGTGCCAGGAAGCTGAAAAGTACTGTCGCAGCCTGCAGTACCAGCAGAAGTCCATCAAAGGGAAGTCATGGGGACTGGTGCGCCTATTTACCCCACATGGGGAGGTCTCTCATTCCAAACCAGAGCAGCTGAACATCAGCATCCCCTTCAAGTCGGCATCGCTCCCAGAGGCCCTGCGCAACGAGCTGCACATGGCGGGAGATGGCTTCCGGCTGCTGTGGTTCCAAAGGGTTCGCTCAGCTGTTGAGGGAGTTTTGAAAACGGTTCTCAAGTGTCACCTTTCACCCACTACAGATACTATGTTAGGTGATGCTGCTGAGGAAATGGAAGCTACGTCAGCTTCCTTCAACTCGTCAATAAATGACGACTTGGATAGTGTTGAATCCCAGAATGAGCCCAGTGTCGTCGTCGTCGGTGCCAAGAGGCCGCTGTCTTCTGGAAGTGATACCTCAATGTCGCCTGAAAGCAAAAAGCCAAGAGTGGCAAAAAGGGGGAAGCCCGAATTCCCTCCATGGATCTGTGTGCAAAAGCACATGGTGTGGGCCGGCCGGAGGAAAGTCAGACGGGAGCTGATCAAAGAAACGGACTCGAGGCCAGAGGGGAGCTGTATGGAGCTGGAGACCCAGGTCACAGCTTACATCACTGAAAAAGAGCCAGAGCTCAAGGAGCCTCTGGAGTTTAAAGTTCAGCCGCAGATGGTGGGTGGGACAGAAAGTACAAAGGCAGTGCTCACACTGGAGCCAAGCAATACGCAGGCAGGAGTTTTTCAGAACTTCTTTCACTTCTTGGAAGGATTCTTACCCAAGATGGTAGAAACAATGCTCGAAAAGGAAGTGTGCAGCGCTTAAACTGGAACGTACTTTGGATATCTGTTAATGGCAACCATGCCATGAATATTACAGAAAATAGATCCTTTAGAATGGAAAAGGAAGGAACTTTATTTTTGGTTGGTATTTAACCACCCGTCTGTTATGATAAAAATATTGGTTTTGTCAGTTTGTAACTGTTTTCATTTGTACTCTATATTTGTACTAAATGAGTTATTATGTCCTGATTAAGCCTCCTTTTAGGTTTGAGATTTTTCTTTTTATGTAAAGGTTCAGTCCAAAATAAACCTCTTAAATGATTAAAGTCACTGCTGTTTGCAAATGAATAAAAACCTTTCTTGTTCCGCATGGAGCAGTTTTGTTGAGTCAGACCCACATATGCATTTTATTCATTCATATTCTTTCAAGCGTCATCTCAAGAGACATACTTTAACATTAAGATCTCTAATCAGACACCAACAGCATAGGAGAAAAAAAAGGTTGGTGCCTTAATTCAACTTGTTTTGTTGGTCTGTCTGAAAGCTTTTATTCAGTCTGGTTCTTGCTGGTACGACTGAGACGGATGAGAGTAATTACTCGGGCAGGCAGCCTGCTTTATTACAGCAGGACAAGCTGGAGCTGAGTAATGCACAGAGCTCCTATGTGCTGATTAACACCATTTGTCTCATATTTTAAAAGGGAAATTCATGCGGTCAGTCGGTTGGGCAGGAAGATGGAGATGACTGATGCCGACGAGCTCTGAGAGACATCCTACGTGTTAATCTGACATCAGTTCATATTACTGATGGGTGGGTTGTTGTGTAATTAAAGTCAAAATGGGTGAATAACCCAAGAACTTGATGAATGTGTAGTCTCTGTGTTTACATTGTTTTTGTCCTAAGGCATTAACAAAGTTATTTTCTATTTTAATTTCATGGGAAGCGCAAAGAAAACGACAAGTTTACGGACAAAATGAACTCAATGAACAAGTGTTTGATAACATGCAAATCAGATTTCCAGAAATAGAGACATTTTCAGTCTTTGATGAGCAACTTCCTCATTAAATGCAAAACTAAACATGTATAGAATGTAATGGTAACAGCTAAAAACAAATAGGAGAAAGAGACAAAAAGCTTATTGATTAGTTCTCACTTTGCACCAAACTGTCAAAGAATGATCCGCAAGTTCAACATCTCTAGAAACAGTCGTGCCGCCATGATCGGCATGGCTATAAGAGCTCAGGAGTACCTTGGAAATCCAATTTCACTCAACACACTTCATCACTGCAACCTGAATTGTAACTTGAAACTGGATTACGAAAGCAGAAAGCCTCATGTTGACTGAGCAGAATGCTGCAGAGCTCTGTGAGCACGAGTTCGTCTCAGATAGAGGCAGCCGGGATGTTCTGTGGTCAGACGAGTCCACGTTTCAGCTGCTTTTGGAAAGATGAAAGACCATCCTGGATTTTGTAAGCAAAAAGCAGCATTTGTGATTTTTTTTTATAGCATCTTATTTGATTCACTTTATTTTACAGCGTCCTTGAATGACCTGAAAGGCAATGTTTTAATTAAATGTATTATCATTATTATTATTATTTTTCTGGGGTTTGTATTTTTTTTGGGACCAAAACACACATTTTTTAGAATGAAATTAATAAAATGTTATTTTCTTTTCACTGTTCTGTTTTCTGTCTTTTCTGACGTTTTGATGGAACATCACTTGAACATCAGCTATTATCCGTCACCAACACTCCAGTCTGCTTCAATATTACCATCCCCTCTGTTCTCAAAGGTGCGCCTGATATACGACCACTCACACATACCTCTAAGCCTGGGAATTAAAGTGATTGATTTCAAAACTGAGGCTGTTTGCTGTTGGCCAGAAACAAGAAAACAAACCTTTAACAAGTCATAAGACTCACATCAAGTTTCATCTCACCAAGAAAAGCAATCTGTTGGAACATGTATACTCATAGCTATAAACCAGCTGTTTCATTAGTAATTGATGATCAGCTGATTAAATATTGCTCATTTGCTGTAACTGCTATTAAAATGGAATGTATAAGGCGTTTATATGTCACCTGTTAGACTGTGAAGTATTTTTTATCATTTAGAGTTTTGCTCCATTTTGCATCCCTTCCACTGTGTCAATCCAGTCAACCCCCTTAGAGACCTTAAATCTGCTCGTCTTTTAGGAAATATGATCTGTTTACAATCTGCTGTGAGCCGCAGATACAGTGAGTCACATCTGGTGCCATCTCACATTGTTTTGTTGTGGGATGTTGCGTGTTTATCACACAGCCAATCACCAAGGCCTCTGTATCGTCTGACACCTACAACATACGACATCTCCCTCGTAGAGAGCATTGCTGATCTTAAAAGGATCATTTTCTTACTCAGATATGTGACCTATTTGAGAGCGTCTTCCGAATTAAATCCTCCACCTCTCCCGAGCCATCCAACCCTTGTGTCGTCATCTGTCTGTGTTACCTGAGACGTCACTGCCAGCTCACTCGTAAACATATTAGTTTGTGAGATATTGCCACGTATATATTATACTGTATATATATTAAAGGAACACTTTTTAATCAGTGTAGCATCAAATCAGTGAAACTTCTGGGATATTGATTTGGTCAGTTTAGTTGCAGAGTTTTGATCAGTTTCAGCTACTTTGGTGTTAATAAAATTAACAACAGATGAACTAGAGGGGAGACAATGAGATGACCCCTAAAACAGAAATGGTTTTTTTTGGAAAGTGGAGGCCACAGACCATTTCCCTGTCTTCATCCTTTCTGGCTGAGAGAGAGAGAAAGAGAGAGAGAAAGTGATGCTGCTGTTTGGTGAGTTAGCTCCGTTCCTCTGGGATCTAAAAGGAACTAAATGAGGCAGCACTGTTTTCCAAAACAAATTAAATGTTTGTGGTGTATCCACTACTGGGAAAAGTCTGCAATATGAAAGTAATATGTTCTATAGCTCATGTTTTTACAGCCATTCACTGTAGTCATCAACAGTCCTGTCTCAGCATCACTTGATGGCTTTCTTTGAAGCCATTCATGTGCTCATGAATTATCGCACTGTAGTTGTGGGCCGCAATCAACCCCCCATTTTGTTCCCTGAACTGTGCAAACAGACCTGGCTGCATGAAAAGCACTCTGCTCATATTAGTGGCTCCCCCATTCTGAAGATAAGGCTGAATAAAAGTGCATAATCATTTCCCCCTTTGTGTCTGTGATGGCAGGAAGGAGTCAGACATTCTCCTGGGAAATTGCTCCTGCACTCGAATGGACTTCTGTGCATGTGTGTGGCAATAATCTTTCTATTTGGACTCAGCTGCATGTATGGGCCAAATGGAAAAGTAGGTGCTTTTTAACATCTAAAGTAAGGACAGAGGTTCAGAAGAAAAAGCTTTTATAGCTACGATACATTTGTGGAGTAGAGGTAGACGCCACCAGAAAGTAGATTTCTAACATCAGGATTTGTTGGAGTTATTACCCTCTGGTGATAAAGTTATGCAAAATGTCTGTGTCTTACATAACACGGTCACAGCCATCAGTGTTACCAATGTTGCTAGAAAAAGTTGGTAAAAGACTAAAGAGAGAAAGTTCTGGAAATCATCTGCCTCCCACTGGTCTTATTATCTTGGCCTTGGTGGCAGCTCAAGCACTCTCCATATGTAGGAGCCCAAAAGGCTCTTCAGGAGAGCATTAGCTGGGGTTTATTGGACCGTGATAACTTAGTCTGTCTGCCCTTTCTCTTATCTGGAGGCTGTTAGGTTTTCACTGTTTACCTATAAACACAGGAGCAAGCTAATGAGTTTGTCTTGTGCATATTGTTGTTTCTTGCCATTGACTTTTATGGTCTGCAGAGGCAATGCAGAGTGGTTGATTACTGTAGTAGAATCAACTAAATGGTTGCGCTAGCCACTGTTAGCTGTGTGTGATTACAACAATGAGCGCAAATATCAGCTGCCGTCAATGGAGGACAGTTTAGTCATTATTTGATTGCTTTTCACTAACTCTTACTTATTGTTAAAAGCCATATTTTCCAATTCAGATTCTATCTTTGCGTTTTGTTTTTGAATAATTTTCGACATCACTTGGTGGAAAAACTACAAAAACTAATTGTTTCAACCTAATAAGTTGAGTTATGACACCAATAATTGCTTAGAAATGGTCAGTACAACCAATGTGTGATACCTCTCTCCACTTCCAGCCTTTACGACGGGCTCCTGTTCACTTTAATTGCTTGTTTTTTGTCCTTAGCTTTACAGACACTGTAAAGCTGGGATTTATGCCTAAATCAAGGTGTGTCTTTGACAAGGGATTAGGGACAAAGACAAAGACAAAACCGTTGTTTTTTACGACTCTATAAAGGGCATGAGAAAGGAGTTGTCGTGACTTCCCCTGGGAGGCCTTCAAGACAGCACGTTGCATGCTCTGATCTTCTTTGCCACCATGACAGTTTCTTTGATTCATTCAGTAAACCCTAAAATATCCTCACATAGGCTTTATTTTCTTTGGGTGTTCTAGCTGCTGGCTAACTAGCGATGCAATATTTCTGTTCTTGCTGTACCTTAAAGTAAAAAAAAAAGAAAGCAGTCTGAAGAGAATGAGTTGTTGGAGTACCCAAACAGCCCTGTGGCTAACTGCAACCTTTGAATATGTTAAGAAATCTTAATTGCATATTTTCGTCATGTTTTGTACTCGTGCTTTCTCCGAAGAGTCCCTTCAT
This sequence comes from Leptatherina wallacei, assembly GCA_028567055.1. NCBI lineage: Eukaryota > Metazoa > Chordata > Actinopteri > Atheriniformes > Atherinidae > Leptatherina > Leptatherina wallacei. The sequence goes on from JAOXYM010000023.1 coordinate 15,464,989, forward strand.
GACTCACATTGAATATGGGACCAATACTTTCTTTAGTTTTAGGAACAAAACAAAAGAAAAAAAATGTTTTAAACTTTTTCTTGACTGCAGTTTTATCACCTGTAGAAAGAAAAATTGATGCTAGTAGGAAGCCAAATGTAGCATTAATATTGGTACGTACAAGTTTTGACGGCTAGGCTACTGTATGAAAAAGTTCAAAATGTCACATTTTACCATCTTGATCCAAATATACCAATAATAAACTGTTTATTCAAAAGTAATGGAGTGGATTTGTCCAACAAATCTATCGCACATTGTTAAAAAAAATCCCCCCAAAACAAGGTAATTGAGGCTTAATGGCATTTCTCTGTGTCTAATAATGGAAACAGCTATATTACCAGCCTAAAACATAGAATCATTGTGTGAAAAACTAAGTACACCTAATAATTAAATAGCTTGAACCATCCTTAGTAGCAATAACTTGAATGATCTTTTTCTGGATGACTATCAGTCTCTTACATAGTGATGGAGAGTTTTTGGTCCACTTTTCTCTATAACATTGCTTAAGTTCATTGGGATTTGTGGGCATTAGCTTCTGCTCAGTTCTCTAAAAGACCTGCAACAGAATGTTAATTGATCGGGGGTTTAAACTGGGCCATTACAACATCTTCATTCTTTTCTTTTCCATCCATTTTGCAGGAAATTTGCTGGGATTGTTGGATCATTGTCATGTTGTATGAACCAGTTTTGGTCAAACTCTAGCTGTTGGGCTGATGGCCTCAGATATGACTCTAGGATAATTTGGTACACAGATAATTTCATGGACAAATCAGTGACTATAAGGTGTCCAGGCCCCGTCACTGCAAAACAAGCCCAGATCATCGGCCCTCCACCACTGTGCTTGACAGGTGGTATCAGGTGTTTGTGCTGAGATGCTATTTGGCTTTTATTAAATATGATGGGCATTACGGCTAAACATCTCCACTTTGGTCTCATCTTTTTAATAGGACATTAAGTTGTGCTGTCATGTTCCTTTCAGAGAACAGAGGCTTTTACTGAAAACCCTCCCAAACAAGTCATAGATGCTGAGTCTTTTTTCAATTGTGCTGTCATGACCATTAACATTTATCATGCTAACTGAGCCCTGTGGGGTCTTAGATTAAGCTCTTAGTTTTTTTTTGCATTTATTTTAACATTGCACGATCCACCCTCGGAAAGATTAATAACTGAAATGTTTTCCTATCGTAAATAATCTTTCTTACTAATGAATAATGGACTCTGAATTATTTTGCGCACTGCTACTTACCTTCAGCTGGACTGCTGGACTTCTAAAGACATGCTGTAATATGTCAAGCCATGTTATTCATCTGAGGTTGTATTGACCTATTTTTAAGACCTGGTTAGGACCAAGGACATAATATCAAAACTCAAAAAACAGATTTTTAATTTTAAAAAAAAGAAGAAGAAGAAGAAAGAAATCAAATACATATTACAGGTTGGTTTTTCAGTTCGAAAACCAACCATCTGCACATCTCTGTCCTCTTTCACACACACACACACACACACACACACACACACACACACACACACACACACACACACACACACACACACACA
>JAOXYM010000023.1:15472156-15495704 GCA_028567055.1 Leptatherina wallacei
GTTATAGGTTCTGAGTAAAAGTGAGAATGGAAAACAGTAAATGTAGACTTATGTAGACAAAACCCGTCCACACACACCCACACAACCTCCTCTCTCGCCCCCCCACACCCTCAACATATATACCCCCATACAACACGCACTCATGTCCTCCCACCACCCATCCACACACACTCACACACCCTCTTCCTGCACTTGCACACCCTTTCAACACATACACCCCCACACACTCCTACCCTCCCACCACCCACACACAACCACACAACTTCATCCCTTGCCCCCACACACCCTCAACACGTACACCACCCACACCACACGCACTCGTGTTTTCCCACCATCCATCAACCCACACACCCTCCTCCCCCCACCCCCACACACCCTCTCAACACATACACCCCCTCACACACTTAATCCTGCCCTCCCACCACCCATCCATACACATTCAAACACACTCTCCTCCCCTGCTCCCACACACACTTTTGTCATGTATACCCCCACGCACACACACACACTCCTGCCCTCCTACCACCTATCCACATATTTCTCCCTTTCGTTCCCTCACACCCTCCTCACATGTACATCCGCCCACACACATACCCCCTATCCCCCTAAACACACGCATACTCACACCCCTGTCCTCCCACCATCCACCTACTTACCTCCAACCCTGTACCTTCCTCCTTCACACCTCTCCAGTCCAGCACCTTACCACCCGTCTCTCCCCTTTCACCCACAGCCAGATTCACACATTTAGTCTCACACCTCCCCATCTTCACCCCTCCAACTCTCTCATCTTTCACATATATCACCACCCACACATTAGCTCCCAGACACCCTCATCTCTCATGCCCTGTGGGGGACAACCCCAGCTGGCAAGTGAAAAATCCCCTCGCTGGGCACCCCTCGCCACACCCTGCCCCGGCCCCCACCCCTGATACAACAGGATCGTCATTCTCATGATTAACTGTCACACAGAATATTTTAGCACAGTGGTTCCCAACCTGTTTTCCTTGAGAACCCCTTCATGCCAATGCTAAAAAGTGATGGACCCCTGCCCCACCCCGTGCTGAAACCGTGCTTGGTTTTATGCTTTCATAAGTGAGATTTTGACACTGTATTCTGGCTGAGTCCTGTCCCTCAATAAAGCCTAAGTTAAATTAACTACATAGAGCTTTACTTTTTTGTCTGAAAATGGGGACAATGTGTGGCCATTAATTACAATGGCTCTGAATGTTCAAAGCCCCAGGGACCCCTGTGCCCTATGGGGGACCCCAGGTTGTGAATCACTGTTTTAGTACATACAGATACGACTGTGAAATGACTGTCGACATCTGTTATAAAGAGCTTTAATAAAGGTAACTGGACTTCTATTTCTCGGCTCTTAAAGATGGGTCACCTCTCATCTGAAAGGCTTCTTCTTCTTCTAATTGGTTGATGGGGAGTTTTGGTACATAAGCATCAAAGGAACATTTACACATTAAGGATTGTTTGTAACTACTAAGCTGGCTTAAAACTACGGAGCAGTTAAATTGTTTGTTTTGTTTTTGATGTATGAGTATTAGCTGCAGGGCACTTTCAGTTTGGAGAATCAGATTATTTCCTGAAAGGCAAGCTAAAGCTAAAACTGCTCAAAACACTACCACCAGGAGATCACATTTCTTAATCATCTAAACAGCTTAAACCTTATTTACACTTTGTCAACTTTACATTGTCTTTACGCAACACGGTCTGTGGTGTGTTAAAAAAAGAAGAGTCTTGTTTGCAGCATCATGTGGCAAAATAAAGTGTGTATGTACTGTCTGAGGCACAAGTGAGGCTGTGTAGAAATACACAATACAGCTTCTGCTCAAACTACTACGACATTCTTTTCTGATTTGAGTTATTTAAAACGTTAAAAATGTTTTTTACTGGGCTCCTTTCTGAGTAGCTTAATGTTTCAGCTCGCCTGTTGGAAAGCATCTGATTCTCCTTGTAGGTATACTTGGCAGTGTTAGTTGTTGTAATTGGCCTCAAGTCAATATCACGATTTATTGATCAGTTAATCGATAACGATAAATGGACGATAACAGCACTTTGGTGCACAGTTTCCATTCGTCAACAGTGTAATGTCAGATGGATGCACAGGTCCACCGTGTGACTCTCTGTTCTGTACATGCTGGGAATCACAGTTTTTGTTAAATATTTAATATGAATTGATTAAGACTGGGACCAGTGAGCACTGACTTTTCCTTCTTTTGAAATATCAAATATATCGATATGGGCAAAATTATATCAGGTATAGTTGTAAATCTCGGTATAGGTAAATTTTCAATATAACCCCCACCCCTAGTTTCAGCATACAACATTGTTATAAGCTTCCAATCTTCATGCATTTTTTACTGAATATCTTAATATAAATCCTTACAAAATTCATTTGGATCTTTAATTTTCACACTACAGGAAATGGAGGTTGTTAGCATTACCAAACAGGAAGTGATATCATATCTCATCAACTTTCTTAATTATTCACTCCAGACTTAAACCATGGACTGCTTGGGTGCTCCCTCTTCAGAGTGTCCAAGAAGTTATGGATTGTTATCACTAGAGGGCGCTGCAATAAGAAAAAAGTGTTTATCATTTATCATAAATTTCAGTTACTTTGACAAGTTGTTGGATTGACTACAAGATCAGATAGTCTGGTTATACCTCAACAGAAACATTTTGGATTATGTTTTTCATTAAGCATTAATAAACTTTGTAGCCTTCATTTAAAATTATTTCTTGTAGATTCAAGAACATTTTCTACAGGATATTCAGCTGGATATGGAAATGACAGATCTCAACCTCAAAATAGTCCAAATTAAATGAATACAAAGAGCCAAAGAGCTATCCCTGTGCAACTCCTGGGCAGATCTTATTATACTCCAGAAGTTGTTTGATGTCCCACTCAGAGTACTCTTAATAAGAACACTCGGTGGTGCCTGACCACGACACTGTTGAGTTTCAGTGCTTTGACAGGCTGGGTAATTAATAACCGCATCCAGCCGGAGTTCTAATCAACTGTAGCTGGCTTAGATGAAGGATTTAGTAGAAGGGCTCATCCATACTTGTTTCCACCTGGAAAATGATCTGTAATGGCTTCAGCGTCTTTTCTCCACCATCCTTGGTGTCATTCATAAAATGATCACGGAATATATCGCTGTTATTTTAGCCTCCCCAGCGACACGGCTGCAGGGATGCAATGCTGGCTTGAAATATTTCAGTAAGAATTAGACGGATTATTATTAAATCTGGATCATGTAACCAGATTCCACAGAGGATATATTACTGTGGTCTTTACCTGATGTTTCATCTATCAGCCCAGGAAGGAAATATTTTCCCTTTTCAATTAAAATATCTCTTAACAGCTGTTTTCCATGCACGAACCTCCGAGACTTTCTGGAGAATGGGTGGACAGTTTGGTTCAGGCTTTTAATGCAGCTTCTCTTCACACTTATAGCTCACAGCAAGTGATTCTGAGCTGGAGTTGTGCTCTCACAGCTAGAAATGTGAGAAACTAGGTGTGGAAATTTTGATTTTATTGATTCCCTGACTCATCCTACGGCACCACCACGAGGGTGACGTGTGTGTATTTCATCCGATTTGGATGCTTTGAAATGAAATTTGGTACAGATGTTCCCATCCTCCACAGGATGGATGAAAGGAAGCCTTGCTTAGATTTATCAGTGAAAAATGACTAAACTGTGTTCAGCATTTTTACAGCTGGCCTCATGTATTATGGTTTATTTAAAAATGCCATCGGTTAATAAATGGGAATGCTGGTGTGTAAGTGTAAAAATGCTGATTTGCTTTGTAATTTTCAGGCCTCAACAGTTTTACTCTAGAAAGATTTTAGTGGTATTGAAACAGATTTATGTTCTTCATTCAGATAAAGCTGTCATCTCAGAAAGAAAAGAACAAAGATCCTTAAATGAACTTTGTAAATGCTCTCTTTGCGTAGCAGATGGCTCTTTGCCTCAGTCCTTTCACCTCTCAGTGATGCATCCCCTACATTTAATTCTGATGACTGTCTGAATATGAAAAGGGAAAAGGGACAACCTGCAATACGATGAAGATCAAGATTTAAACTTTTCACAAAAAGTTTGTGGTGGGTCGATTACTTCTCCTCTTTAACAATAGCAACTGATGCTGTATCATACATCATTGGAAAGTCCAATTAGTCACCTTTTACAATGAGAAATAACTTGTAAGGATATGTAAAGTAGGAGAATACTGCAGGGGATTTTTGCACATTCTTTGGGCGAACTACTCACGTGTTTAGCTCCGTCCACAGAGGCACAATCCTTAAGATTTATACCGCGTTGTAAAGGGGACTAATCAGGCTTTCCGATGCTGTATAATACAACACCAGTTGCTTTTATTAAAGGGGGGAAATAATCAACCATAAAACACAAATTCTCTTACTTTTTGTACTAAATTTATTTAGTGGTTTTTAATTCACGCTTAATTATGATTTCAAATAGTTAAATAGAATTGTAAACATTTTTTATTAATCTGGGATTCTGAAAATAAATTCTAAATTGAATGAAAAATATGACTCAGCCTGCATTTCAGGTTCTAGTGTTGCCCTCCATGCTGTTCGTCCTGCAGCCGTGCAGTTGTACACTGCATGCATTAATGAAATGTGTAGCACAGTGCTTTTTGTTTTTTAATCACTGTATTGTTGAGGCTCGATGACAGATAGTCAAAGCTTGTTTGGGGTTTTTTGCACTATGTTTTAAGAAGAGTTGAACAATTTTTTCCAATGAAGGGAAAAAAACTACATGTCAGTAACTTCAGCTACATTGCAATGGCACCATTAGTTTGAGAATTTATCACATCAAACTACAGTTTTTAGTTGATGATGCCTTTAAATATGAATTGTGGATTTACAGTCAAGATTCTCATTAATTTGAATGTGTTTTTAATGATGAACAGAAAGAAAAACATGGATTCATTTGTCTGACCAGTAACCATGGAGAATGATGCCGTGATAAACATTTTGTCTTTAGATAAAAAGCAAATTAATACAAAAGTATTGCTCAGACATTTTAATAGACCCAGTTTTTGCTCCAACTTATTATTATTTTACACATTTTCCCTTGTTGCCATGGCAAAGCACTGAGGAAAGAAAAAAAAAAGGCAGAGAGCTCCTCACGGTTGTCTTGGATACGACAGTTTTCCCTGGTAAAGTAATGAGAGGAGCTGAACCTGTGGGAGCACAGGGTTATTTTTAGGCCTGACGCCAGCGTGCATGTGTGGATTAAGACCTGTTTGGTTGCTGGCGCGTGTGTGCGCGTACGCATGAGCATGTTTACGGGCTTTAATGCAGCCTCAGTGTGAGAACAGCCCAAGGTGTTTTACACTTGGCGTACAAACACCTGAGCCACTGCTTGTGTCACTGCTCCAGGACAAGAATGTGCTTGGATGCTGGCTTTATTTGGACGTGGATGATTGACGTGTCTGCAAGCATTCTTAGAAAGGAAATGGATAAACACATGCCTTATTTGTGGACATGATAAAAAGATTTACTGGATGTAAAATCCCTTATTTCCCTTAAGTTTAGCAATTATATTTAAGTCCCCTAAGCTTTGACCTTTGTTCTCATTCTTGGTCATGATTGGTTGTGTAACATTTGGGTAATGTGGGAATAAAAATGTGTCTGTTGTCACACTGGAAATATTTTTTTTTTAACTGTTAAAAAAAGTCTAGAAACAGAATTATAGATCTATGAGCTCACAAGAGACCACAACACATGCAGCTGGCCTCTTGCTTTAATAGACGTTGCAGAGATGATAGCAGGTCTGCAAATGTGATGCCACGGCAGCTGTGCTATTAAGCTGCTTTCTTCCTGCTATACTGTGAAAAGGATGGAGATTTGCGTAAATGTGCATGTGTGTGTGTGTGTGTGTGTGTGTGAGAACTGACTAATGGAGACAGAGGGAAAATTACTCAGAGAGCAAAGACGGTTTAGATACATGAGGTACAGTACTGCTGTACAGACTGACCCACAAGTTCCACAACTGCTGGGCATTTTTCTGTAGCAGAAAAGCAGACTGGTCAGGTGTTAGGGGCATTTCTCTTAGAAAATGGCACTAATTACCAACAACTGTACCTCCTCTGGGACATAAAAGCAGAGCAAGAGTGAAAAAAGCTGAGATATCTTGTACACTCCTCAACAGTTTGTAAGGCCAGCCACATTGCATGGTGGAGCTCCACAGCTGTTTGGCTTTGGCATACTTTTAACAAGCTGTCTTTTCACAGCCTGAACACAAGATCCCCTGGATAAGCCTCGGAGACTGACATGCGGTGTCAAGAACCCAATCAATGTTTATCTTACAAAAGCCCCATGTCCTTTCCACCAGCATAAAGGAATGCACATTAGTAATAAACCATTCTAAGCATTTGATAACTGTCACCAAAAAAACGATGCATTAGATCAAATATTATGAAACGAGACAAAACCGTAAAGCTGATTATAAATGAACATAGAACTATGAATCAGAACAGTGAGCTAATGATTGCATAATTGTTGTACTAGTTCTCAATCAGCCAAAATCTCACAAGACCTCACAAAAAGCATCTGAGATCACCTTCATTTTGGCAAATGAAGGTGCCAAAAACTCCTCTTTGCAGCCTGGGATGCAGTATTGAACTTTTTCAAAGCATTTGTGTGCATCAAAAGTCACACAGCGCCACATCAGAGTCAGGGGTGTGGAACTGCGCAGGAGATAATCCAAGCTGCATAAGCAGCATTGTTACTGTTCCAGGTGGCCAGCATAAAGTGGAGCTGCAAAAGAGCTTAAGCATGAAAGAGTTGTTTAAAGAGCAAAAGATGTGGACAACATCTACTGATTTACTATCTTAAAATCATTGTCTGTAGTCTAATGTTGATTTAGCTTCTTGTCATTCTTTTTTAATAGATCTGCATTCAAAAAAGCCACTCAAGTTCAAAACAGGAAGTGTCGTTCTGGATATCCAGAGCAGGGTTCTTCAACTCCAGTCCGTGAAGGTCACTGTCCTGCAGGTTTTAACGGTTTCCCTGCTCCAACCCACCAGTTTCTCCCCAACGCCTTGTTCCCAGGCTCTGCACAAGCCTGTTATTGAGTTGTCGTTTGGGCCAGGTGAGTGCAGGCAGGGGAAACAGTTAAAGCCGGCAGGACAGTGGTTCTCAGGGACCAGAGCTAAAGAATCCTGAATTAGAGTTTCTGCATGAATCATTTTCACACGAGTTATGCTGAAGTACTGATACAGTAATTATTATATATTTTTTGAATTATAATAAAATATTACTTGGAAGTCAGCCAAAGTAGCCAGAGGGATGTTATTAAAAAGCTAATAAACTATATCCTCAATTAGTGCTGTGGGACATGTCGATAAGATGCTCAGGCATAAACATGTGGAGTTTTATCTCTGCACCGATGATCAGATGAATAAAATAACACACAGCTCAGCTTCAAGACTTTTTTTACGTTTGTGTTCACCGATGATTGAGAGGATTATAAAGAACTACGTGAGCGATCGGTTTTAATTAAAAATGTTGCCCAGAAACCAGTTTAAAAAAATGATTTGCTCAGTAGAAGTAAAAGATGAATGTGAATCCATGTAGAAGAGGACATGCTATTCATTTATTCAGTATAGATAAATAAGTTTGGGAGGCAGACAGAAAGCATTTATAATGCAGTAAATGTTCCCGACGCCACTGCCGGATATTTTCTCATGCTGAGGATGCTGAGGATGAAGCAGGGCTCTTATGTTGTCACACACATTTACACACTGTGACCCTGTGGTGACTTTGCTCGGTTTTGACTACCACAGCACCGGTTTCACCGTGGATAGCCATCGTCATGGCAACTGGGAATTAGCATCCTTGGTTACGGTGGTCTCTCTCTCTCTCTCTGTCTCTCTCATCAGCTACACTCTTTTCCTCCTCACCATTGTTCTTCTCTCTGTATTCCTGCTCATGTTTCCACACAGCCACAGCTTTCCTGCCTCACAGCTGTCTCACCTCTCTCCTCTTGCTATATTTCCACCACGTTTCTCTGCAAGCCTCCATATTCATCGGTTGGTTTGTTTATACTTCTGCTTCCTACACTGACTTAGGTTTTCATGTTGCAAATTTCACAAAGTTCACCCGACACAGAGAGCTGCATTTAGAAACAGGTACTTGCGCTCTCATTCCATGGTTTGTGAAGGTCGTTACTTTTTCTTGCTGCCCTGATGTTGAATGGATCAGTTAGATTTAAGGTAGATCCTAGCAAAACGCTAAGTCGATGTTAACTGGCCTGCCCACTCACTCACCCGCTCGCTTCGTCTTTCCAACTGTTGTTTATTGTATTCCCAACAGATATGACGGCTAAAAGTGGATGTTACCAGAGCAACTGGCTGCTCTATTTATAGACATTAATAAAGTTAGCTCATGTGTGGGAGGTGGTTTTGATACGATGGGAATCTTCTGCGTTGGTCAGCCCATTGACTGTTCTCATTCCTTCCTTCTCATTGTTTTGAATTTAAGATTTGAATCTAACAATATAACTTGTTCCAGCTTGACTTTGACCTCAGTAGTTTTTCCTTAAAGAGTTTTTCACATTTATATTCACTGTCTTCACTTCTCCTTTTCTTTGCAGAAGTTCTTTAGAGGATACTGGGAGGAGCCAATCTTTAAAATGCCTGTGGCAACATCCAGCTCTGACTCTGGTAGGTGTTTCAGTCTCACTACAATAAGCACATCTAGGTATGTGTGTGTGTGCGTGTGTGTGTGTGTGTGTGTATGTACGTGTTTGTGTGTGTGTGTGTGAGAGAAGTGGGAGGAGATACTGAATGTTTGGTGGTTATTCCTGCACACAGGACATGTATCTCATCTCCTGACTTCTAATGTGACTTAATGAGCTGGCTAATGGAGCACTGAGACTCCTGTCTTTGATCAGTCATGGCCTGAAGGATTTAATGTCGTATACTTTGCAGGTTTGAGCATGTGTGCAAAATAGATGTTTAATCCACACTCAGTACAATGGACACAGCCGTATGCACAAACATGTACAGGCTTTCAAACAAATGCTCATGTAAGACATTTTAACTTAAATAACACTTGACGGTCGATGCCTCAGGGGTCTTTTGAGATTTTTTTTTCTTTTTAAACTTTCTTTAAATATGAATATTTGATGGAGGCAGTTAATTTTCTATAAAACTGATTGGTAGCTAAAGGAATTTTCATTTCTCTCTTCTGCATAGACCTCTGCTTTGAGATCATCTGCAATAAACTGGTTGGTTTATAAAACCAATCCCATGATGATAATATGGGCCTGCTTTAGTCCAAGACAACAACATAAGGCCTGACATCCTGAGCCAACATTTCTGCAGGACTGCTGGAATCCGAGTCAAATTTAGCATCACATTGTTTGATATAACGTCAGTATGAAAATAAAACGATGACATTTTGACGTAAGCGTTCTATGTCTTGCATCAGGTCCAAAATTTTGCCCGCATTAAACTAACACTGGCACGTAGCCATTCGTCTTTGTACTTCCTCTTCACTCAGCGCTGAGAACAGAGACATAAAGGAACAAACCAGCATGACCAGATGTCTGGGAAATTAGTCTCGGCATTTTTTAACACAGTGCTAAATCTAGACCAGAAAGCCTTAAACTACTTTATCATGGGGTAATAAATTCCTGCTGTCATCTTCTGGAAAGAGGAAGACAAGTTCCTTGGAGAGTCAAAATGTGCATGGAGTGAGCCGTCAGTCAGTCACAGTCCCAGTCACAGAGGGATTTCTGAGAACAGATGACTGGCATTTTTAGTAACAGGCAGTAAACTATTTCTCCATATCAGTTCATGTCTTTTTTTGGATATGAAAAGCAGTATTTTCAGCTGTGATACTTTTACTTGTCTTCAGACTTGCAGAGAAGGCTCGGTTTATGTTTGAAACAGTCCAGTATTTTTCAGCTCAGTAGCTCTGATGTATATTCCTTCAGCTCATGAACTAAAAGCTCAAATATAGATTTTTCAACAAGCGCTGTTTGTTTAAGCCTCTTTCAAACTGAACAAAAAACCTCTTAGTGAAACAGACGGTAACATCAACATGCTGCCTACGATGCATCTTCCATGCTCGGGCTGGAAATGATGTAAACATGACATTCCACTCAGAGTGCAGTAACATGCAAAGCTTACTTTTTCATTCATAAACAGCTGTTTATTGATCACTCACCTGATGGTTTTTAACCCCTTGATGCCTTTACTTGCTGATTTGCTTTTATTCAGTCTTATTGATCTATGTATTTATTATTTATCTTTTTTTTATTAATTGTTATTAAGTTATTTAATATTTAATTGTAATTTATTTTGTTCCAGTCTTTATCTTTTTGTTGTTTTCTTCCAAATTTCTTCTATTTATTTTGGTTTTCTATAATTGTAAATTAATTCAGGCGTAAAGAGTTCGGAGGGTCGTACAGACCATTAGAAGGGCCATGTGTGTGTTTGCAGTGCTAAGAAAAAGTATCTGCACTCCAGTTGGAGATCCATGTCTCTTATAGAGGGTTTGGTTCTACTTTAAAATCCTGAGTGCAACACATTCAGTAAAAAATGAGCCTTTCCGCCTGATTGTTTGCATCACTGTTGAAGTGCTGGGGCAGATAAACATCCACAACTACTCCGAACTGGTTTGATGTAGACCTGGATGCAGATTGCACCTTTCTAAGTCAAGACAAAATTTAGAAATTTGTTTCTTTTGTTCACTGTGAAAATAACTTGAAATAACAGTAATAGAAGACAGTAACTCTGCTCACCTCCTTCACCACTCCTCGTTCTGATAAGCCAACCCTCTGCTGCTCTTTTCCCAAGTTGACCCATGCAAGAAAAAAAGAAAAAAAGCTCCCTGCCTCCTCCCAGAGAAGGCTTCATACTTCCCTCCCTTTCTTTCTTCCCCACTTCCCCCACCTCCTTTTCTTTACTCATGCACCTCGCTCGTCTCCTTTCATTCATGCAGAGGAGGAGGCGCTCAGCCAGGCGTAGCCTCTGCACATTCACATCCAGAGCAGGTGAAAAGGGAGTAGAGAACGAGGAGCTGTTTTGGCAGAAAAGGGAGAGAATCTGACAGAAAGGGAGAGGACTGTATCAGACTGCCTCTGATACAGTGCTGGGTGTGTTACTGAGAGTGTGTGCCCCGTTGTGAGGTGTTGTTCATCATGGCTGGCAGTCTGTTTGGAAGGCTCTCTCTGGAGGAGGGGGACTCAGCCAACTCCCTGGACGACCTGGATGTCAAACTGGGGGAAGAAGGTAAAATCATTAGAGAGGTGTGTGAGGAGGGTTTAGATGACATGTATCAGAAAAATCTGCCAGAGAGGAGCTGAAATTGCTGTTAAAAAGAAGATTTTTCTAGCAGCACGTTGCTTATGGGTTTGCTGGTTGTTGTTTTAAATTTGCATTGCACCTGCAACTGATGCACTTGTGTGATGAAGATGAGCAGAGACAGATCAGGACCTAGGGCAACGTGTGATATGCGGGAATCTGAAGCAGCTATAAAGACAGGAAGGCCAATGTAAAAAAAAAAAGAAGCAGGCTGCCTCACAATATTCATTTAAAGGCATGTTATTCTTAGAGAAAACCTGCTATTTAGTCTTTATTTGCTTTGCAAAGAAACCCTGAGAAAAGAGTGTATTTAGATCAGATAAGAATGCAAAAAGATGGGAGGAGTGATTGTAAGAGTTGGATTGTTTGCAAAGCAAGCTTGTATTTGTTGTACTGAATGATAATGCCTGTATAATGTTTGCTCTCACAGCATGCGAACCACCATACATCCCATTCATAATTGATGGGTTTCATCAATATTGGATAGAGTTGCATACCTCACAGTCTTTCACATGAGTGATTTAAAGCCATGCATGGGGTGGTAACCTCGTGTATACTCAATAAATACATTTGGATGCCAGGTAAGGGGGATTTGAATCAAAACAACAATTTTACGGTGTCATGTTAAATGAGACTGGGTTTGAAACATCATTACATCACTGCCAAGCCCACTGTGTCACATAATGTAGTGTGTTGCAAGATATCCTCTCATCTGTAATGTAGCTTGACAGCACAGCGGTGACAGCCATAATGAATCACATTTTCTGTCAAAGCGTCCTGTCTACCAGTTCAGGGCACATGAGTGTGTGTGGGTGCTTGTGTTGGATGGAGATGGAGAGAGAGAGGCACACTTCCAGTGCATTGTAGATTCATGGGGAGTAAGTAGGGGGGTCATGCATATGCAGCAGTGTTCTGATTAGAGACGGCAGGCTTGAAAGTGTCAGACTCGCAACCTTCTTGCTTTCACCTCTTCTTCACGCCTTTGCCGAGCCATGCACGGTCTGTCTGCCCCTAATGAAGCTGTGTTCAAACACAGATGATGGATCATTGAGTACTCTGTGTTGGTGGGATTAGACTGTCAAAGATAATCGTTGGGTTTCAAGAGAATGGGACAATCTAATTTTGTTCTGGCAAGGGTATTCGATAATGTGGCGACATTGACAGTTATCTCGTCCGTATCACACCCCGATGAGCTCCATTTGCTCCTTCATTAACTGCGGTATGGAGAACGTATGCAGCCTAGGTTCAAATGTTTGCCCCTTTAAGTTCAATTTTTAGGGGATCGGCTTGTTTCCCTTGTTGCAAACTGTCTAGAACCACGAGGATGAGGTGAAATGGGAGCCGCTGTCCATTTGCAAAATGTCAACAAATGTCACAAGTGTTGTCTCCAGTGGTGACCTTCATCAGGAGGAAAGTCTCTCCAACTGGGATCCACGAGGAAATGCCAACAAGCAGTGTTTTTGCTCAAAAGTGGTACAGAAAAGTTGAATGACTTTGGCCCTAAACAAGGCAAGAAATATTTAAATTTCACCCTCTATCCTACAATCTGATATAAATGAGAGATTCTTTGCTGATACGGATGTTATAGATAATAATACATGTGTTAGTCAATAGACCTGCATCTGCGTTTGCATCAGCACAGCCTAATATCCTGGATGTTTGTTTGGCTTCTAAAGGGGCAGAAAGAGAACGTTTATCATTTTCCTAGATCAGGGTTCTGGAGCTCTGGTTCTCGAGGGCCACTGTCCTGCAGGCTTTAGATGTCTCTTATCTTCAACACACCTGATTCAAATGAATGGGTCATTATGCAGAACTTGACAACAAGCTGTTGGATTCATGTAATTTGAATAAGAGAAACATGTAAAACCTGCATTAAGTTGCAGCTTCGTCTACCTTCATTTTCCAACAAAGTGATCCAACCTGCATCTGTTCTGTGTTATATTGGAGCAAGTGGCTTAAATGTCAGCTTTAAAGTCACTCGTCCAGTCAGGGTAGCAGTTCTTGACTTAAAAGTGTTCCCTTTATGTGCATTGTGAGCATAATAGTGCATTATTATTTGTACAAGAGCAGCCTCATTTAATCTCGACATTTGCGTTGCTACTGTACCAGCCATCTACAACCTGAGCAGATTCTTTATTAAATTCCTGGAGTTTAAGTTGCTTTTGTGCTGCAGCGATTTCAATAAAGCTGATATTCATGTTCATCAGATGAGATGTACTGAGAAGGCAAGTCTGAACAAGTACCTCACACACACATATGCACACACAGATGCAGAGTGGCCACTCCAAGTATGTTACACAGCATGTACCCACACATACTTGACATGATAAGCCCGCCTGTGTTTTCAGTGACACTTCATGAGGAGGATATTGATTTGATCATTCAGAATGCAGCATACCAGAGCAGCGTTCTCATTTCATTTGTTGTGCTCTAAACGCTCTGCTTTGCTGTCTGAATTTGTAAAGAAGGCTGATTACACTTTACAAGTGCTTCAGGTTGGAAAGAATTGTGAATCTCCTAGCCCGAGGACAAATTAATCATATACTTCAGTCATAAATGATTCATCAGTTGTGGCACACACCCCAGTGGAACAGGCCAATCCAGCATCATTCTTTTCCACTGTCTTCAACATTAATCTTTTGCCACCTGAGGGATTGATGGCAAATATCCTTTGCTGAAGAACTGTTGATAGAATGAAATCCAACAGCAACATTAAGGTATTTAACTATGCCTGTTGAGTTGCAGGATTGGTCTGTTGTGTAGCATGTCTGTAGCATTTTCAGGGTCAAACTGAACATACTTATTTCTTTCATTTTAATAGTTACAGTGAAATAAAGCTGCAATAAGATCAAACAAAGTTGCAAAAAAATAAATCTGGAGTTTCTGCAGGTGTTTTTGCAGGTGAAATGTGAAATATAGTTAGTCTAAAGTAAGGAGAGGAAGTATCTGAAAATGTTCAGCTTTTGTTCAAAATGTTTCTTTAAGCCCCTCATATATGAGGAGTTTTATAGGTATTGTAAATTCCTGCATATTACATTATGATTTTATTGTTAAAAGTTTTGTATGATATTTGGTTTATATACTATATGAAAATATAGTTGAATCGACTCTTTGCATAAATTTCCAAAGCACAAAATTGAAAATTGGCTAAAGCTGTAAGGTCTTGCTTCATCTTGTTTACATATGAGGTAGGAAGGTCTTTACAGAGATCAGTTTGGATAACTCTTTTAATCATATGAAAAATCGGGAAGTACTCAACAGCCAGATCTTAAAAATGAATTCTTCACCTTCTTTGTAGGAAACAAATTATCAGCTTCTTTTTTTTTTTCTTGTTGTTTTCATAAAAGTTGATTTAAGATTCGGCTTAGCAGCATTTCACAAGAGTTAATGCACAATACTTGACGGTTGTGTTGTTGAAGGGGAGCTTTTTCTTGTTAAATGTTTGCTTGTACTGTACTCGTAGTGTCTTTTCTGTTGGGGGGGGGTGAAGTTATCTGACAGCTGCCATGGACACAAAGGTTCTATTTACTCCAAGTTCGTTCAGCGAGTGGTCAACTTATGGGAAATGTCTCAGGAGATCTGATCACTCAGACTACATTTGGCTTCATTCTTACAATAAAGTAAACCAAGGAGGGATGGTGAATGGAGGTGATTTTGTACATTATAAGACATGAACACATCTCAGATGGATTAGAAACTATAATGTTAGTGGTTATTTTTTTTTACAACAATCAAAGAAGTTTTCTTTGTGTTTACTTAGTATTTCTGCACATAGAAGGTCCATACTGTCTCACATCAGCTGACATGTGCTCAAACAGGAAGTAAGCCTTTGCAGGAGTGTTCGTAGAGCTGTTATTGATGTCCTGTATGTGAGTAGCTGACGTGTTCTGTAGCCTATTTGCATGTAGAATGGGTATGAGAAATCTAATCACAAGTAGTCTCTTGAAATGTATGCGAATGTATTCTAATGTCAGGTCTGAACTGTCACTTGCGATTGGATCCTCAGGCTGCATATTGATGCCAGGTGTAAACAAGACCTTGGATGAGAAATTAAAGAATGCAGAGAAGCATCAGTAAAGTTTTTCTGTGGTAAAAGCAGACACAAAACTGCAACACTTCACCATTACCTCGCTGCCTCTTTCACTTGGATCTCAATGTTCTGGTATGGAACATTAACCCAGTTTGCAATTTCAAACAGTTTGTTCATCGTACACACTTTACACCGGTGCAGACCGGTTCTTAAAATCCCCCCAAAACCGGAAGCATAGAGTCAGCTGCACTCTTCTGTGTTATAAAGACTCCCCCTGAGGATTTGACATGGAGAGACAACAACACAACCTCTTCTCCCACATCACTTTCCTCATGTCCCTACCCTCCCTCGGCTCGTCTGTGCATCTTCTTTTTGTTTACCCAACTGCTGCTTCGTAGCAACAGAACAAGCTTCGCTAAGGGCTGGCTAAGAGGTTTGTGTACCCCGTCAGGCTCTAACCAAAAGCGATAAAATCCCTGATTGTTTGGCTGCCACTTTGACATTGAGTTTAATCATAACCCTCCTTGGGGGCAAACGGGTGCTTAGAATGAGACTTAGAGAAGAGCACCTTTAATTTGGCTTCCTTGTGATTGCATGCTGTCACCAGGAAACTACTGCTCTGCTGGTCTTTGTGGAGATGTGATGTGGGAAGCCACCATATTGAAAATACTACTGACATCGTAGTTGGAGAAGAACTTAAAGGTTTTTCTCTAAATGTTTTCTTTCATAAATGTAAAATTTTCATGCTCCATATTTGTCTCAAATTCCCGTGTGTCAGGTTAAGTCTGTTCACACACCTGCATCTCTTTTTGTCCTTTTAATCCCTCACCTGCTGAATAAAAGTTCTCAAGTTGCACTCTGTGGTATTGGCAATTTAGATCCAGTCAAGCGATAAATGACTTTCGTTGCACCTGTAAAAGGCAAAGTGGATGAAAAACCATGACTATGTCATTACACAAACATAACTACAGGGCAGATGTGAGGCACGAGCAGAAGAAAGATAAAGACTGTCAGTGATAATGCAGTTTGGCCCTGGGTGTTTCTGCAGGTTTCTGCAGTGGAGGATTACTTTGACAGCAACGCCACACAAGATAAAATATTCTACCTGAATGCTTAAGAAGGAAGTTATTTGCCAAACAAATTTGCAGCTTTGAAAAAGAAGGAAGTAAACGCTGCTTGCTAATCGTATACCTTTAGCCTGAACTTTTCCCGTGCATCTACAGTCCTTTGTTATTTTAGCTTTGATGCATGCTAAAATAACAACCATTTATGGATATTTTAACAAAAAAATCTAAGAAGAAGGTCAAGTTAGGTCTTTCATAATTTATGAATAATAGATCAACCGTCTTCACTACTGGAAGAGATATTACTCTCCAGACTTTTTCATGCCCCTCTGTTTAAATACAAGCCCATCTCTAACTCCTAATGTCATGTGTAAGGCAGCTTTGGGTTTTTATCATAATTGTTTGGCAAACTGAGGCTGACATGTGTTCACACTAAGGCAAAAACTGAAATAAGAATCCAAAGCACATCTTCCCCCATGCTGCATTTAGCAATTTTACCCAAACAAGTCCAGATCTGAACCTAAATTGAAAAACTTTTGCTTTTGCACATGGTCCAACACTATGTAGTTTTTGCATAGTTCAGTTTGAGTTTCAGTTTAGTTTATTTATTCAAACATCCCAAATAATAAAAAGAAATAAATACAAAAAAACATCATATAGGTGTCTGTAAGGGAATAGGCAGAAGCCTAAGCTTATTTCGCCCACCCCCAGTACACAATATTTTAACCGAATTAGCAAAGATGCCAATGTTTTAAATTATCTCTTATAATACTGGCACTACTTTAGTGCACAATACACAGATCCCAATCCACAGGTTGCAAAAAAACCCAACAAAAAACATATATATACATTCACACCCATGTGTATATACGCATACATACATATTCACTGTGAATGCCATTTTCTTGTAGTTAGCATTCAATCTCAGCATAGGATTTCATAATGTTTTCCTTGACCATTTTTTTAAATTGAAATAAGGTTGAACAGTCTTTTAGCTCTTGGTCCAACTCATTCCATATTTTCACCCCAACAACAGAAATACAATGTTGCTTTACATTCGTTCTAACGTTTTTTTATTTTTTTATTTCTCCCCCTCGAAAAAATGATAAATAAAATCCCTGAATATGAACAGGTAGGTTATTGTTCTTTATGTTGTACATAAATTGTGCAGTTTTGAAGTCAACCAAGTCCTTAAACTTTAAAGCTTTTAGATGAATAAAAAGGTGGTTTGTATGTTCCCTGTAAGCTGCTTTATTTACTATTCTGATCGCTCTTTTTTTGAATTATAAAAATCGGATTAAGATTAGTTTTATAAGTATTCCCCCAGTCCCCCATATGTAGTCTTGCTAAAACATCAACGAGTACTCACTTCTTCTTCAGCACCAGCCTAGACAGACACAAATCTCCTCCTCACATGACTGAAGCTGAGACGAGCATCATATCGAGATAAGTGCCAGTGTGGCAACAACAATGGTGTACAGTTGGGTAATTAAAGACAATTATACTGGACCTTTAAACCAAACCTGCTGGTCTGGTATTCTCTGCCAGGCATGCAGTAAAGCTAGGAATTCCTCAGCCAGAGCAGAGCTGTTGTTAGAAGGAAAACAAGACTTCACTGTGGAAGACTTGTGTCATTTCTAATTTGCTTACTTGTGACAGTGTTATAAAAGAGGATGGATGGACTGTGTCATCACTGACGTGGGCTTCCTCTGGCCTCTTACCTTTATGATTAGCTCTCCTTTTGTCTCTTTCCCATGTGATTACAAAAGTCAGGACAGCTTGCTTTAGTACACTCAGAAGGACTTATAATACCACAGAAGATTACCAAAATTACCACCTCATCATTATAATAAATGAATATACCAGACATGGGATGCACCAATCCACGTTTTTTTTCTTCCGATACCGATATCTGAGGTTTAGTATCGGCCGATACTTATCCGATACAGAAAAGCAGGGTTGAATTACCTAAGAAACTATGTCTCATGTGGAAAAGACTGGGATCATTCTTTTGTACAAGGCAACATCAGACTTGACCTAAAAATGTCTTTCCTAATATTTAAAAAACAAATAGACCGATATGAATATATACTGAATTACTTTTTTAACAACTGTAAACAGTATAGCAATTAGGGGCGTAATGGTACGCCAAAATCACGGTTCTGGTTCGCTACGTACCTCGGTTTTAAGGTCACGGTTCGTTTCATTACAACTTTGGTGTAAACAGGAACATGTTTAATGACATTTAGAATTAAACAAAATTCTCCAATAAACGATTCTTGAATGAAAAAATATATGGCATAAATAGAGATAAGTCTCCTCTATTTTAATGGGAAAAAATAGTATCAGAATCTCTGCACATAGCCTACATATAAGGGAGGGATATTTCAGGAGAAAAATAAAGATAATTCTCTCAAACTTGTACAATTATTAATTTAATCCACAGTTCAATGTTTTCTTGTAAGAGTAAAACGTTAATAGCATGTATTCTGTAAAAGATGAAGTAACGTATGATTAGATGCAAGGCTATAACATGTTTGGTTTATAAAATAATTGTTTGAATGATCAGTTTTCAGCTAGAGTGCGCTTCCATCTACATGTGGAGGGGGTGGGGCTACAGGGAGAGCTCGAGATCCGACAGACTTGTCTTTTCCATTCACATACTTCACTGGGAAGACAAAGTGCTCCCAAACAAGAGATTTTAAAAACAGAAGAGGGTCTTCAAGCTCTCGTTTCTCCTCAAAACTGTCGCTAGCCATAACGTCCGCTAGCCAGAGGCTATAGTGCAACGCATTTACTCTTCTGTTTTTATTAAAACTAGCTGTAATATTTAGTATATAAAGAACAGAGGAAGTATGATCATTTCTTCCTATTTCAGCCACAGGAGGTCTTTCTGACCAAACAGGATTTTGCGCTGTTCTATTTTTGGATTCCTCTCCTTCTGGATCAGATAATGTGGAAGTGTTCTGTAAAGGGTGGTAAGCAGAGATGGATCCATGCTGTATTTGACCACGTACAGGACCTTGAAGGAATAAATATCCCCATCATCTTCAGCTGTAAGGGTTTTCTGCAGCTGGCAGAGGAACGTCCAGCGGATTTTATGAAGGGAAACAGCCAGCAAGGCAGGTGGAACAGCATGGACTGCAGCACAATCCAAAGCTGCCGCAGAGTCCTAAAAGGAGGCGGTGGCAGGTACGGAGAAGCTACGAAACAAAAACCATATGCAGCAAAGCTGTGCCCTGATGCTGCAGCAGGAGGAGACGTGACCTGCGTCGGCCCAATTCATTCTTAAATCATATTGTCAGGATCTTCCTCGTGCTGCCCCCGAATTTTGTCACATTCTTTCACGCCCCCCTTCCACCCCTCGAACATTCACTGCGCAGGGATTGCACATTGGGTATTGCCGTTGAACGTGTTGGCTGAGGTACATTTATAAGAATTTATCAGCTTTTGAGTTATTCTGCGTCCTCACTTGAGATTGATGATTAAAAACTGTTATTGCAGGGGGATTAGTGAAAAATTTGCTGTGTGACTTTGTGACAGTTTTGCTTCTCAAATTGATGTTTAGTGTCTATAAAGCAGCTTCAGGCAACACATCAATGAAACCTGCTAAATGAAATTTGGTCTCTTGGGTAAAAGAGACAAACGCAAACTTTTCTATTAGTTTTTTTTTATGTCACTGAAAACTTTTGTTTTCTTTTTAGTATTTGTTACACATTTTTAGTGTATGTAATTTATACAATTTAGAAAAAAAACCAGACAGCAAAGAACCTACATCTGTAAATGCTGCCACTGTCCTTAATGTTTTCAAACCTCTGTGATGAGCTCCTTAATTGTGTGTGTATGTCATTGTGGGTCAGCCATTTAACATATCAAGGAAAATCCACTCCATTATCATCTCTTTGAAGGTTGAACATGTTAAAAATGTGGTTGAAATTCATTCACAGAAAGCAATTGGGACACAGTCTTGGAAAGCAAGATTAATTAGAAGCTCTTAAATTGGACCAGCAATCTTCATGCTCTATATGCCCTTTTAAGGAGATGAGACCTATGAAGTCAGTCTCATGAATATTTAGAGTCAGTGTTGTATTTTTAGCTCGGACAACAAAGACCTAAATGTCTGTAAAGTAAGTTACAGCAGATGAATGCTTCCTGTGAAGGAAAACCTTCTGACACTCACGTCTGCTGCGATTAATTCTTGCTGGTAGCTGATGTCTATGTGTTTGCTATCTTAATGATTCATATTCCAATTCTGTAGAGATGCTTTGAGGCCACGCAGACCCCTCTCTGATCTTCACTGACTTGATTATGCCACCTTATATTTTCTGATTGATTGTCTGTCTTTTTGAGTAATGACTTTGATGTGATTCAAATCATTGAGGTAAATGAGCGTGCATGCATGCCCTTATGAATTGATCCCCTACATATGCAGTCTTATTCAGCTCTGAAAACAGTACAGTGTGCTTTAGTGGGAGCAAACATACTGAAAAAATAATCAAAATGTTTGTTTCCTTTGCAACTTTAGCAGCTGTGCTGTTTTTACACTGGTGTGCCTACGAACATGTGCGTAGGAGAGGGGGAGGAAGTTGGGAGTTGTGGGAGAAGGATACAGTCTTGTCTGACAGACTTATGAGCAGAGTGACTGACAGGGGTGAAATTACCTGGGAAATGATGTGAGGCACTTCCCATCTAGTCTCCCTTCTCCCTCCAGCCTTCTCTTAGTGCTCTCTGTTAATGTACTCTCTCTGTCCTCTTCTTATTCTTTCCTTCAGGTAAACTCGGTCTATTTCTGATGGCTAAATGCAGAACAGGAAGCAGAGTTCTGTAAAATAAAGTTTTCCTCTTTTTTCTGTGTGTGCAGCCATGCATCAGACCTTGGACACTCTAAGTGACAGCACCAGCTCAACAACTGCTAATGACCTGGATCTCATCTTCCTGAAGGGTATCATGGAGAGCCCAGTGGTGAGAACATTATACACTAATAATGCCGAAATCCATCAAGGGCATATAGGGTGAATTAATGTTTACACCTGCGAGAAAGAATCTGTTTTTATGGCAACTTTTAAACCACAAATGATTAAGCATATGCTAGTTACAACTATAAGCCACAACATTAAAATAACTTGTTGAATATGAAGCAGATCCTTCGGGTGTTGTGCTTCTGGTTTCCTACAGATGCTCAGTTATTATGGGGATTTTTCAGGCTGATTCATTTATTTAGGAATTCTGCCAACTAATTATACAGTTTCAAAGTGAATAAATTGAATTAAGATTCTTGTGTTCTCTGAGCCGTTCCTGAGCAGTGTTTGTGATGTGGTGGGACAAGTTGTCCTGCTGGAGTAGCGGCTGTTGCTGCTTCCATAAGGAGGTGGGCGATATATGTGGAAGTAGTATCTCTTTAAGACTCAGGACCCAAGTTTTCTATTAATGTCAAAGTCTGTTGTTGCATTAAGAATATGCATGCATGCAGATTTATGGCAGCTTATTTATTTAGCATTTGAAATCTTTAAATCTCTTGAAAATTTTATGTGAGTATGATTATTTTCATGTACGCGCTGCACTCAAACTGAGATCTGAGAAGCTTTATTAAAATGATGCTGCAAAACCAAAACTTTTCACACCCCTTCATTACATTTGAAATTTTAATTTCATCCTGCAATAATTATCCCAAAAGGCAAGCTTAAATTCATCAAACGCAATGGCTTTTCCATTTCCCTGTGCTTGCTTCATTGTGTTCTCACAAATTGAAAATGCTAATTAAAGATGCAAGTTTTCCTGCAGGAAGAAAAGACGGAAACAGTGCCCCAAATTTAGCTGTTTAGTAATATTTCTACAACGATCTTTTGACCTGTAAAAAAAGCTTCGAGAAATTTTGCAGCCTTTTTCAAGGGTTTGAAACAGAACCTTTGAACAAACATAAACACTGAGGGATTTGTTTTGGAAGATCAGTCTTTTTGAGGACAGAAGAGTCCAAACTATGACCATAATTTTGCTGGCTTTCTCAGATCATATGCTTCCAGACACGTGGCGATCAACAGCTGAGGATAAACAGTAATGATGTCCGACAGACAGAGCTGCTTATGTTGTTTGGAGTGCTGCACGAATGTAAAACCCAGATAACACACATCTGCCTCCTGTAACTGCGATTGTTGCCTACAAACCAGGAGGCTTCCTGTGATAGCAAAGGCTGGACCTGTCTCAGCATTTAACAGTAGGCAGCAAATACCCTGTTTTTCTTTGTCCTTTTTCTTTTTAGATTGAACATTTCCATTGTTTCCCGCTTGTCACTCACTCTTAACAAGTGACATTTCTATAACTAGTCAGAGCAAGCAGAGAACAGCATATTTATCCAAGACATGTTTGACAAGCGAAGCAGAGATCTCCACAATCGATGAAAAATGATTTAATGAGTGGCAGGCAGTTTCTACATCTATACTTTCAGTAAAGCTGTTTGAAGGCTTTAGATGAAAATCTTAAATTAATTTATAAGGTTTTCTGTTCATTATGCTTCAGTCTGGTTTGAGATTTTATTAATGTTTTGATGCATTTTTCCACTGAGAATTTTAATAATGAATCTAAGTTAACACAGCTGTCTTCTGCTCTGTGAATGACTAACTAGAGATCGCTACATACTTAGAACAGGTACTCATCTGCTTGTCCTAATTATTGCTCATGAAGATAAACAAAGCATTGTGATCCGGGACAGCAACCTAAAAAAACCTGTGAATGTCAATAGTGGTAGATAAAAAAAAATCTAATCTCATACACCAAATGGTGAGAATAAATAGGATTAATCTTCAAATCTATGTGCCATTTGTGCAGGAAGTTGCCCAGACAGATCCAAAGCTTGTCCTGATGGTGGGAAAACAACATCATGATTTTAACCAACAGAATACAGATTTGGCTAACAACCCCATTGTTTTTCAAAGTAACAATGAAAATATTTCCCAACAAATCAGTATGTGCAAACAACACTTATCTCTGAATACAAACGTGTAAATGCAGCAGTCTGATTGAACTTTTATTCTAAATTACATAGGTTTGACCAGTCGGACACTAACCACCCCCCCCCCCCCCCCCCCCCCCCCCCCCC
>JAOXYM010000023.1:15504575-15522976 GCA_028567055.1 Leptatherina wallacei
AGCTGCGGGGAGGGACTTTCCCAGTTCATACATAACAGGTGGCGGGATTTTCAAACCGCCTTTCTAAAGACTTAATTGTAAAGTAGCGTACAGCCTACTTGTGTCCCGCGGTTGTTTTTTATGGGAGTTTTTGGTCTGTTCGTGAATTAGAACATAGTAAGAGACTATTCCAAGGACTTATAAAAGTGATTTTTGCATAATATGTCCCCTTTAAAAGTATTCGATTCGACCAAATTACAGAACCAGTTTTTTTTTTCCTGTAAGATGTGCATTTACTCAGTCAAACGTTGATGTTTCACTGACATCCTGGTACATCTTTGTTCATTTAGGCTTTTGTGAAGTGCCACTTTGATTATGACCCAACTCATGATAACCTGATTCCCTGCAAAGAGGCAGGCCTTGGTTTCAGCAGTGGAGACATTCTGCAGATCTTTAACCAGGAGGACCTCAACTGGTGGCAGGTCAGTCCAGCCACAAGCATATTCAGTTACATTCAACATTTTTCTTTTCCTCATTTAAGCTGAGTGGAGACTTTTTATCCATCAGCTTTTTATCTTCATCACTTATTTTTCTCTCACAGGCCTGTCACATAGAAGGAGGCAGTGCAGGCTTGATTCCAAGCCAGCTCCTTGAGGAGAAGAGGAAAGCGTTTGTAAAGAGAGATCTGGAGCTTGCTACCACAGGTATTCCTCTTAGCGGCATGCAGCCGAGCAGAGAAGGACTCCTCATTATGCAGATTTCACCTGAGCTTCTCGCTGCACTATCAGCCCAGCAACAAAGACAACATCTGTTCCTCTCCATATCATACAAGGAATTTATCTGGTGCTGGCCGCTCCTCTTCCTCTCACTTTACCTGTTTGCTCCTCTCTTGGTGCTGAAGAGCTCATAATGAGCATCGGGATGAGGGACTCGGGCGGCCTGATCCAATCTGTTGGTTATGAAGCCGCAGGGTGTGACATTCACAAACTGCCCTCCCTGAGAAGGAGCATTGATTCAGAAGGGGTGATAAGACCTCTGTAAACAATAACCTGATCAATAATGATTCCTCCTCTTATGAGACCGGAGGTGAAAAGAGGCTTTATGTGTTTAGATTTATGTGCTTGATGCGGACTCCTGAGCAGCAACAAAACAGGTGGTGAGTCATAGCGAACTGCATGCCCTTCACTTGTGGAGGAGAGGAAGATGACAGCCCAACTGTACTGCCCTTGGAGCCGGGGAAGGACACATCTGTCTGCCAGCACATTTTCCACATATTATTTTAGCTGAGAGCACGAGTAGAAGAAAATGTTTGAAATGTGTGCTTCTTTTAAATGAGAAAATCTGATAATGACACTGATGTATTCTAATGAGATGAAATGTTTAATCATTAGCGCCCCTAGCTGTTAATACCAGAATTATACTTTATGTCACCGCGGTTTTAATGCAGCTGAGTTCCTGTTTTCATGACCAAATAATTTGTCAGATTGAACAGACGGTCAGCAGATCGCCTGGTCGCAGGTGTTCTCTGGCAGCAGAGGGGTTTCACAGACTGATCAGTATTAGTTCACAGTGCCCTCTAGTGATAGAGTCTCCATATTGTCCTTAGACTTAATTCATGGCCTGGCAGAGCCTTCGCCTTGATAGTATATCATTTTTACAGGGACTTTGTTGGAGTGGCTGGCAGAGATGAGCATCAAAGTAGAAGTTTGATTGACTTTGTTGTTTTGTCTGTCTCAGGTCCTCTGTGTGCAGGAATGGGTGGTAAGAAGAAAAAAAAGATGATGTATTTGACCACCAAGAATGCAGGTAAAACAGTGTCAGAACATTTTGTATGGAACATTTTGGGGGGAAAATAGATTAAGAGCCTTGTCGGTTATCCCATTGATGTTTCTTGTTATTGTTTCTTAGAGTTTGATCGGCATGAGCTGCGGATCTATGAGGAGGTTGCCAAAGTGCCGCCCTTCAGGAGGAAGACGCTGGTTCTGATTGGAGCACAGGGGGTTGGTCGTCGGAGTTTGAAGAACAAGCTTCTGGTGTTCGATAGCCAGCGATATGGCACCACCATCCCCTGTAAGTGCAGCCTGTCATTGACAGACACACAAGCACTGACACACACTTAATATGTTTTTTTTTTTTTTGTTCCATTATTCAATTAATTTGGTTTCTAATTCCTGTGTGTTTTAATTAGTTCATGTTATTGTTTCACTGTAGTTTGTCAATTTATCTTTTTTATTTGACCTTGTTTTAACCAAACAACTTAACTCTTTAAACGCACATAAGTTTCCAATCTTGAAACTTAGTGCTTCTGACTCATTTAGTTGCAACTTTTACTTTCATTATGTACATTTCTGGGGCCATAATTGGCGACAGAGCGCTACTATAAGTTTGTGGGATGGAGAATGGTAAGGACAACTCGGGACTTACCTACACGTCCCTACTGTCCATACCCAATTCTACGCCCTTGGGCTTTTATTGGCTTCAGAAAGCTCAGAAAAGAGACAGGACACAAGAAACATGCCGACTTAGCCATCACTAGGGGTCGCCAAAGTGCAAAAGTTCAGTCGTGCCGCTTCAACGGGACTTTTGTGGGCTCACTCTTTGTGTTTGTGTTTGTCTTTAACCCACAGTCACTTCCAGAAAACCCAAAGTTGATGAAAGGGATAGTCAAATGTACTCCTTCATGAACCGAAGCGAAATGGAGTGTGACATCAAAAATGGCCGTTTTTTGGAGCATGGAGAGTATGATGGGAACCTGTACGGCACAAAGATCAACTCCATCCATGAGGTGATAGAAACAGGGAAGATTTGCATCCTGGATGTCAACCCACAGGTAGAGGAAGAGCGCTGAAGTTCTTTTCCTTATCTCCCCTCTGTCTTCATTTCTTGCTCTTTCATGTTTTCTGAAACAAATGACTGAAGAATATAATTTTATGCACTATTATCCCCAGCTCATCTATACTAATGTGTTATCAGGCTAAGCATATTCTCAACATTTATCCTAAAGGATCCCTTAATGATCAGCTGGAAACGCTTAGCTAATCCTGTTTACACACATTAAACAAAGTTAGATGAAGATGCTACCGTTGCATTTTAATTACTTTTTATTGTAGTTGCTTGCTGTGCAGGGAATGTGATGCATCTTCATTCTGCCCATTTTCTTTCGAAGGCTCTTAAAGTCCTGCGGACGTCTGAATTCCTGCCCTATGTTGTGTTCATTGAAGCCCCAGACTTTGAAGTCCTCAAAGCTATGAATAGGTCAGCAATAGAGTCTGGCGTAGTCACCAAACAGTTAACGGTGAGTGTGCGCTCTCATTCATCCTACAACTGGAAGCAGGCAGTGACATTATGGTACAAAAGAAAGATTTAACTATATTTTTTATCAAATTTGGTGGGGATTTAACTCTTATTTTAATTAGTTTCCATTTACAGTATACTTTATAGTTATTTTAAAAACTGAATGATTAGTCATAGATATTTGACCTGTTTCATCGTGGGGCTTCAAAAGTCACCCCTGCAATGATTAAGTACATTTCATTTGGAAGTTGTTAAACTGAAAAGTACAAAGACAACAAAATCAAATTTTGAAAATTAGAAATTTGATTAGTTTTTTTTTTTCATCAAATGCTGATTTTGATGTGAACCCTGGGTTTCAGTTGGGACTGGAGCAACAAAAACCTGGACAAGTGAAAGTCACATTGATGTACTTGGTTGTTGGTATAGAGAAGGAATAAAATGCCCAGAATAACACATTGTAGCCTGGGAATTAGTTTCTACATTACATTACCTTTACCAGAATATACTGAGTCTTATTTTTGAATATCAAAGTGTGCATACATGAGTTTCTGGTGGAGGGCTGAGAGGGGTTTTTTGACCAGGTACCTGATTATTTGGCCGGGTTTTGACTCAAAAAGCTTAACAACCACTGACTAGACAGTGGATACTTAATTTCACAACTAATTGCAGTACTAAACACCACAATTAATTAATCGTAAATATCCCTCAATATCATCACAGTCCATAAAGGATCATGTCTGAACCAAATTAGTGCAACTTAACCACAGAACGAAAACAAAGTTATTTTAGATATCTAATGGGTCATCCTGTAGATATCCTCTACGTACGTCTGAAAAACCGTCAGAGTTTTCCTAAATAAGGAGGATAAAGTGGCTTTTTGGTGAATTGAGTTCACTGCTGTAACAAAGCACCTACTTGCCCCAAATCAGCTTTTCTCATCGAGATAATAACAAATTCAGATGTTTAATATGGCATGAGTAATAATTTTGTGGTTTATGCATTAAAGTGTACAAAAAAGATTTAAGATAACACATCAATTCCACAGATTAATCTCTTTGCATTAACACATTCATTTTGACAGCTCTAATTAAAACTTAAAAATCTACAAGGAGTGTTCATGTGATTTTACACGTTTATAGTGTTGTGAAAGTAAATAATGCCTAACAATTGTGTTCATCTTAAAATCTTGAATATTTCTTTGACAATAATTCTACCAAGAAAATCTGTAATTGTGACATCCCTACCACTGACCTGGAGGACATCATTTTATTAAAAGATTCAGAAAATCCAGAGAAAACCAATATTGGATGACCATGCTCTTAAGCCCCCCCTCCCCCATCAGCACTACATCAAAAACCAGACTTAACTCTGTTGTAGGAATAACTGCAGGAATATAGGTGAAAAGAAATAACAATATCTTAATGATTTGCTTTGTGTTGAGGAATTCCAATAAGAAAGTTGTATTCTTGATTTCAGTTGTAAAAAAATTCCATTCTTTACTTTGCTCCTCTGTGCCTGCCTCTTTCTCTGTTTCGTAAAAGTCTAAAAATCCTGCCCCTTTTCCTGACAACCTCCTCACAGGACTCTGAGCTAAAGAGGACGGTGGACGAGAGTGAGCGTATTAAGAGAGCGTACGGACATTATTTTGACATCTGCATCGTAAACGACGGCCTTGAAGCGGCTTTCCGAAGTCTAAGGCTGGCACTGGAGAAACTGTCAACGGAGCATCAGTGGGTGCCTGTCAGCTGGGTGTTTTAAAAGTCGCCAGCAACCTTCCCCAAAAAAATGCCGGAGCTGCAAGTCGGAGGATGATTTCTCAGTGGTGGCATTAGAGGGGGGCTGTCTCCATGCAGCCGGTGGTGATGGGAGCTGAGCATCATAATTCAGTGCAAATGACCAGCCTCATGTAGAGCATTTTTGTACAAACTTAGTGTTCTTCTGTTGAGCCCAATGTCGAGATGTATTTTATTTGTTAGAACTGGATTAATTCTATTGATGTTTGTTGAGAAGGATTTAGAGTTGGTTACGAGGTGTAGTGCAATAGCGTGTGTGGGCATTATAAATGTGGACATACAGTAATGCATATGTTTTGGAAGTAACAGTGCTCGGTTGGAGGTTTTTGTGAAAGGAGATTTCTAGCCTTTACAAATCTTAAATACTTTATGTAGTGTAATGTTTACATTGGATCAGTAGGACAGATTGAGGAAAGATACCAAATGTCATATTTGTATTGAATACTCAATATTTTGCCATTTGATCATATGGTTTGTTTGTATGTGTTCAGAAATGTGCTTAAACTTGTGTGTCCTCTTATTTAAAAACTGAACAGCAATAGATAATCTTGAATACACATGCAATACATGTACTGGCAGACTCAGTTTCTGAAAGCAAGACATTTTGCATTAATCCTGCAGTCTTAGTTGGTTTTATTTCCTTTCTAATGTTTATTACAATGAATGATTTCCCGGCTGTGCTGGAAATGCTCCAGTTTGTTGGACAATGAGAGGATCCAACCAAAAGATGAGTTTTATTTGTAGCACTGAAAACATTTGAACCCTAGAAAAAGTATCTAGAAAAATGCCTAAGTAAGTAGCCTAGACCAGAGTATGCATTACATAATGAAGGGAAAATATAATACTTAAGATTACCAGTTGGACTGCAAATGCAAGAAACTTTTTGTTATTTCGATGTACAAGGAGTTAAACAGTTTACCAGTGGCTTCTAATTCATGCTTACTTTTGCCTTAACATGGTTCAAAAAGCCAAGGAAACACTCTATTTTTTCATCATGGAACATCTCACTTCTGTCATTGTACATGTTAATACTTGGGGGAAAAAACCTGGCAACTTATTTAGTATTTATTTAATCTTCCTTTCCACCTGTAAGTACTGTATTGTAATAAAGAGTGTATAGTATAACAGAGAAACATTTGGTGCTTTGATGATTCTGCTGGTGTGTAGATGCAGTTGGACAACTACTTTGTAGTTTTAATCTTCATATGGAAATGTTTTCAAATTTGAATTGTTCAAAATATTGTTTCATTTTAACTGTTAAGTTCATTTTTAATTTAAGTTGCAATATTATGTTAAATAATAAAAAGAACACTTTAAAAAATGCACAGGAAACAATACATGGTGATTTTGTTGTCGGTTAAAGGAGAGTTCAGCTGATGGACGCTTGTTGTGGCCTCAGTGGGTTTGATTGGTTGTGGCTGAAAGGTGAGGATGGTGGGGTTGGCTGTCGAGGGTCCGCCGATGGCGTCCAGTAATGAAGTGCTAGAGGAATGGTTATTGGATACATCTCGTAGGCAGGCGGAGCACCACCTGGCCAAATGTTCGTCAGCCTGGGATCAAACTGCATGAAAACAAAAGTTAAAAATGTATTTGTGCCTTTGAAATGGTTGAACAATATTTTTTATAGGAAAAAAAACAGCAAATATTCTGAAAGGGTGTGCTTGGTGGTCAACATTAAAGACATGACAGTGCCAATGAAAAGTTTTCAGTTTGGACACACCTACAAATACCTGAATAAATTAAAGTATAATAAAGTATTCATATCTTTTACTTGGTTTTAGTTCTTTTAGAAGCATCCACATTCTTGGGAAGGACTGGGGAAACTTGGCAGACATTTCCTATCACTCTTGGCACAATCATTTAAACTCAATCGGGTCAAATATGAATCATAAGGTGCTTTTCAGATACGATGTGTTATCTATGATTTATTGAACAAATCCCGTGGAGAGTGACAGACTGGTTGAACCACTCAAAGACTTTGAGGCACTGTTTTAGATGGTATGCCTCAGGTCATAATCTTACTGACATGTAAACCTCAAGATCCTGAGCACCCTGGAATATGTTTTCACTCAGACAGGTTTTCATGTGTCATTTAGTAAGAAATGGTATCTGCAGGTTCACTAAAGTCCTGACAGGTGGAGTGGTGCAAGGATGGTTGTCCTTCTGTGAGGATACTCCATTAGGTAGCCTACTGGTGAGCGCTAATCAAGCTATGGAAGCATTTTAAAGACCATGGATAGCAGAATACACCAAAGCGCAATTGCAAGAGTTTCAAGTGTTTAAATATGTACATTTAGAAATGAAATGAAAAATACTTTATTTATCCCTCTTAGAGGGAAATTATTGTTGTAGCAAAGTTTCTTTTTTTTTTTTTTTTTAGAATATTTTAGACATTTTCTTTTTAATGAATCAGCAACCCACCACAAAACCCATTTTGGCCATTGTGGAGAATTGGTTAGGTGATGAGAATAAAAAAAAAACATATTAATTGATACATTTACAATTTATATTCGATAAGTTGAAACATGAAATGGGGAAAACTTAACAACATATGAGAACTTTACATAAGCCTTTTTGGATTAAATAGACATCTAAATATTCTCATTTCTGACAGAAGTTAGCTTAATTCCCTGATGGATAGAGGTTTGAAAAGATTTTATCAAGAAAGAAAAATAGTTCTACTCCATCAACACTATTAAAACTTTAAAGAAACATTGTGTTTTTACTTGTCCTGTAGTGTACAGGTTTTGTTGTGTGTTTGGCCTCAGTTATTTTAAAGCTAATGCTTAGCTCAAGCAATGTAAACAGCTAGCCTAGCATCACATGATGTCTGGCTATGAAATAGTTGCTAGATGAGCATGTAAAAACACAATGCAATTTATTATTTTTTAATTAAAAGAAAAGAAAAAAAGATGTGGGCTTAGGACTGAGTTTTATTTTCTGCTTACCCAAGCAACTTGCCAAACCAAAGCAAACTAAGTAGCCTATAACTCAAAGTTGCCTCAATTAAATATTGATTTCAGCAGGATTTCTTAACCTTCAATTTAAAAATCAGGTTAACCAATAACATTCTAGTTAAATCTTAAAAAGTTAAACTGAAGCAGCAAAAAAAATAAAAAATACTATTGCTCTAAAGTAATTGAATAATTGCATTCAGATTCTGTGGCTGTGTAGGTTCATACTTTGAATACTTTGCATTTGAGTTTATTTCTGCTTCATCTTCTCTACATTTCAGGGGAAAATGTACTTTTTACCACACAGGATGTATCTGACAGCAATTAAGCTAGTTCAAAACAGATTTTGATTTTAAGATTAATCGTGATCCATCATGGTATTTACTGTTATATTACAGTAAATTAGTTAATCCAATCAAGAGCGCTTTGTATTAGATACTTTTATCATTTCTTTGAATTCTTTGATATCTTTTTTCACTTGAAAGTGACTTTTTTCTTTCTAAAAGATGTAAAACACTTTCCAAAGAATGCCGGACTGAGAGCTCAAACCAGCCTATGTGTGCAAACTAATCTGATAACGTTAGTTGAATTGAAAATTGCTCACACACCAGTGAGTATGGCGGTGGATGTTCAATGGTGCTGTAACGTGGAGGGAATCTGTCATAATGTGGATCCACTTCTGGCTGATCTTCGGACCAAGAAATTGTATGCACTTGCATCTGTATGGTGACATCATACGCCCCTCTTTTCTTTTTCAAATGACAATAGAAACACAGGAACACGACAGCGATGGATATCACCAGGAGTGGCAATCTAGGAACACATTTTGAAACGTATTTAGTATAGCAAGTCAACCCCTAGTATGGAGAGATTTTTTTTCTTGACTTGATAACTTACATAAATTGAAAGATTGTCGCTACAGCAGTCATTGCTTGAGTTATGCCAATCAGCTGACATCACTGTAAAAAAAAGACTTTATTGACATACACAGCAGCTGAAGAGTTTCTGCCATTCTATGCTGCTTTAAATGATCATAATGGGAAATAAAGAATTTCCTTGTGATAGATCAGTGGAATTTACAGTAATAATCTTACCTCCTAAAATCTTATATCAGTACACATCAGCACGACATACAAAAACATCTTGAGATACAGCAGTCCAATTAAAAGGTTATGACCTAGAGTAACCTCATGGCATGTCAATCATATCAATATAGAATTTTTAAAAGTTTCTAGTCATGTACAGTTAGAAATATTTGATAAGCTTGGTAGCGAGTAGAATGAAGAATCAGCATACTGGTTTTATACTGTTTTCTGTTATAACACCTAGCAGTGGACCGTCATCCTATAAATCTGTTGCTCATTACAGCTGAAGGCAAAAATGAACAGAAAACCCTTGAGTTTATCGCCTAACATACTAATCTCGAAAAATGATAACCGGACTATAATCATAATGTAACAGAGGGGTGGTTCTTACCTTATTTAAAATCAGAAACATACAGAAACTGTCCTGACTTGTGGGTCGCTGTCAGAGGATAATGTGTCACCAAGGGAAGTGCAGGGTTAAGAGCTTTTACAGCATCATTGTCTCGCTTAAAGATACAGATACACAGAGGTGGGTGTGTTCTGTCTTTTATACTTTTATACTGTGAAAAATAATCATCCTGAGATTTATTTCAATCAATATTTACTGTAGCCAAGCATCAGCACTTCTCAGATTTGGTATCGCTGGAATACTGTTTCTAGTATACAGTTACTTCAAAAGTATGCAACCGATTCAGCTTTTGGTCACTTGATGTGGTTATACATAAGTAAAATAAATCTACACTTCAGGTGCATACAAAAGTACATGTCTAAATTTCAGTGCAATTTGTCTCAATTGAACTTTAGTGAACTTTGAGACACAAACAGGATTTCAAAAACATGTTTTTCTCTTTTTCATTAGGCTGTAGGTTGCCAGGCAAAAACTGACAGAAATCGTTGAATTCATTCATTAAAAAATGGCGGCACAAAAGTGCAACAACTGAAGAGGGCCTCAAAACTTTCTAAAGCAACTAAACAAATCATCATAATTTCTGACCTGAAATGCAGACTGAGTTTTTAAAAAAAGCTAAACTATTTGTGTGCATCTAAAACATGCTTGCTCCTAACTATAACCATCCATTAGGTATAAATGATCTTTCTTTGTTTAAAAAATACATTTATATCTTAGTTCTTTTTTTTTCATCAAAACATACGTGTGTATGTATCTAAACATTATCTACTGTACATACAGTTACAGTTAGAATGAGAAGCATAAAGATTAATCATCACATTACACAAACTGATAGATTCATTTCATATTCATGATGACATAGATGGACTACGGGAAATTTAGCTTTGTACTGGCTCAAATAAAGATCAAACTATTGTTTTAGGGTTGTGATATAATCAGTTATTTCAAAAGATGTATATTTACAGTTTATATCATTTTAGGTATACACTTTTCCTGGCTTACTTCATATTTCTATATGCTCACAATGTAAACTTTCACATTCATTCATCTGAAAAGACTGATAACTGCATCTTGAGATGCCGTTTGATGGAATCCGAAGTACAGCATGAAGGAGTTTGAGGTGAAGGAAGAGGAAAATGAGCAGGATCACGGCCGCTCTGAATAAGCTGGAGGATCCGTGTATGATGGTGGTGGGTCGGGGCAGGATGGTGGTTCAAGCTGGGCAAAAGGAGACACTGATTTACAAAGAAGTCAAATGGCATAGTTTGGTTGCAGATTATTGCATTTATATATTTACAAGATTACTTTTTCATTAATTAAACTCTCAAATTGAGGAATGTTTATAAGATGCAGAGCCGTACCATATATGGAGGAGGTGGACTGACATTTCTTGAATGGTACACGGGAGGTTCTCTGTAATAAGGTTCATATACTTCACATATGTCTTCCTCATCCTCTTGCTCCTCCTCTTCATATATAGGAATGATGTATACCGATGGCGAGGTATTGGCCCTGCGGGACCTGCTCTCTGCTCTGTGTTTTCTTACAAGATGGCAGCAACATAGCCACACCATGATACAAAAACACAACATGGGAATCCTGAAATAAAAGACAGCTTTTATTTCAGGATGAGTAAAATGAGGTGTACATCAACTCAAATGAATGTTGACATGCTGAGAACAGGAAATACTTACTCAATTGTGGGATAATAAACCATGGCACTTTTTTGTCACACCTGAGTAAAATACAAGAAAGACGACAGGGCCCGGTCAGCATAAAGAGAGACTGGTCTCACCATAAAGCCTAGCTGCCATTCAATTTAATGATCACTTTTGCAATACATTTACTCTTAGAAAGTTCAAAGGTCACTCTTTATCTCCTCATTCAGTATCCTGAAGTGACACCAACATTAACAGGATGTCTTGAAGGCGGACGTTACAACGGTCAGTGTGAGAGCTCCACGCAGTTTGCACGTCTATTTTGTCATCGACACAGAGCTGCGGGACTAACGTTTACACCCTTTACTAATGTAAAAATGATAACATAACACCATAAAAGTACTCTGAACATTAAAGTGAGTGTTATCAAGGTTTAATTCATGTAAAAGCATTCTTTGTGTCCATTAGATTAGAACGAATCATTCATTAATTGACCTGTGGGAATTTAAATTGTGCAATCACAATTGGGCAATCACAATTAAATCACAATCACAATCACAATTAAATTGGGCAATCAGCAGCCAGGCTGCTGATTGCCCAATGCAGGGCAGGTGTAGAGGGGAAGGCTGAAAATAATTTTTTTTTTTTTTTAGATGGAGCTCATTTTGAACAGTTTTGTATCTAAATAGGCTTAAAAAAAAAATCATCCTTTTTTCCCTCCATAAATCAGCTGATTTAGAAAATCTGAAATGAGTTCAAAATGCTGCTGTCAGCTGCTCTTAACTACATCAAAATAGCAGCCAACCATTTATCGGCTGAATCAGTTCCTTCACCAATCCTTTCAGCTGTGCTTGTATAAGCTGTTGGACAGATTTAATAATCACTATGCAAAACTGATTTGTAATTTTGTTGGTTGAAGATAAAATGGAAATGATCAAACAAAACAGTGAACTACGTAGACTTCAACATTAGGATTTGGAAGTAGCTGTTTAAGTACAGAACTCAAGGAAATGCACCTGCGCTGCTCTAAAAGCAACATGATTCAAAGTTAAAGCTTTCCAGTTTGTGGTTCATTTGGGACGCTGAAGTGTAAACAGTGGAATTTGGATCAATAAAAGTGAAAGTAGAGCGCGGTGACAGCGGAACACTTCCTCTTTATTTTACATGAAAACATGCAACAGGTCTCATTTGATTGGACTGGCTTCCATTAAAAGAAAAAAAAAAGTCAAACAGAGCAGTGGCGATGAGTAAACAAGTTTGGATAAGCTCCTACGGTATAATCTGATATTTTCCATTCTGAGAATGTAGCTTACCTTCAACAACGAGCCATGTAGTGCATGTTAAGCAATGTGTTGACTTGCAACAGACAGTTTACAGCCTCAGTGACCTGTTTAAAGCCACAGAGCTCACCGAGGTTGGAGGAGGTGGCGTCAACAACTTCTATAGCTTCTTACCCTATGCTGATGTAAAAATGTAAAAAAAAAAAAAAAAAAAAGTAAATCAGGAAAAGAAATCACTTTACAGGGGAAAAAAAGAAGTTGACAGAAAGATCAGAATCTGTTTCAGCTTGTGTGTTTTTTTAGGAATGCAGCAGAGGTGTTGTTGGGACTTGTTGGAAGAATTTCTCTAGCAGTTTTCCTCTCTGACACAATCCATGTTGAAGGAAGGATATCCTCTTCCAGAAAAATCTCATTTCAGGCTCACAGTCTGCCATTAAATGCAGATGAAACTGTCCAAAAAAAAAAAAAAAAAAAAAGGGGAAACACTCTTCTGAACTTTTTTATTTTATTCTTTCTACCAACATCATGACTGACCAGGCAGGGTTGCCTCCCTCATGCTCCACATTATCACATTGATCTCACAACAGAATCCAGAATGCCTGATTACAATTTGCATATCTAGCATATCTAAGGAAGGGGTGGAGGTGGTGGAGGAGGAGGTGGTGGCACAGTGCCAGAGGAGCTGGTTGGAGCAGCTGGAGGAGGAGGAGGAGGAGGAAGGGGTGCAGTTCCTGATCCAAGAGGAGGTGGAGAAGGAACAGCAGCACCCCCAGCTGCAGAGGGTGGTGGAAGAGGAGGAGGTGGGTAGTTGCTGTTAGGACTGATGTTTGATGGAGGAGGAGGTGGGGGGAGATCTGTGGGTGAGGGGAAAGAGGGGGGAGGGGGGAGGCCAGTGTCAACTGAAGGAGGGGGAGAAAGCAAGTTGGCAGGAGGAGGGGGAGGAGGCAGGCTGCTGTCTGTGGGTACGGTGGGGACTGAAGGTGGAGGAACAGCGATGCCCAGACTGGATCTGAAAAAATAAAAAACAAGAAAAAAGATATGATCACCATCCCATAATAATAACCATCTGTAGTGTACAATGTTAAATCATGACAGTGTTATCAGTATAAAGGAGACAACAAATGGCCGTCTACATACGCTGGGGTCTCTCCGGTGCTCTTTATGCTCTCTGTGGTCCCTGCCCTCTTTCTGGGCTGTTGCTCGGCGACCTGTGGAGGATAAAATGGTTGAATGGGATAAAAAGAAGAGAACAGCACATCTCCCCCACATGAGTCTGTGACCTGACCACAGGAAAGACTGAATACATTTCTCTTTCTGGCTTCAAACTAATGAGAAAACGCATGATGTGTCTGGAGTCAAATTGCTCTCAGTGAGAACCCAACTTAGAATCCACATTACCTGAAAACAATGTCCGATGGAGTCCAAGATGGAATAGGATATTGGTGCTCTTGAATAAGTTTTCTCTGGTTCCTTGCCTGACATGGGTGGGGTCATGAGCTTGGAATGAGTCCTGGTTTTGGGAGTAGTGAAGACACCGACCTCCCTCCTGGCCACCTTCTCAAAGTGGAATGCTGCAGCCTGAACCAAAGCACACAGTGAACAATACACAAGAGCTCCTTGTTCACATAATATGATTCATAAATAATGTAGTTTTTAGTCCTTGTTTTCATGTACAGTAAAAATCAAAGGGTAACACTTTGAGCAAAGTCCTCCATGTGGTATTTGATTTAAACTGTTTTTATCTGGGCAGTTTAAATTTGGACAAATATGAAAGCTGATGGTGCAATTTTCATTTTGTGGAGATCATAATTTTGTGGTGCGTCTGACCCTTTACCCCCTTGGTTTCAAATTAAATGTGATCATCATTTGACTTGCAAGTCAAAGTCGGACACTTCCAATCTCCAACCCCTCAGATAGAACTGTTGATACAACCACATGGGCATGAGATTACTCTGGGGAACCTTTGTCAGCGACAATACAACTCATTCATAAATGCCTCTTAACACTTTACTGTGCAAAAAAAAAAACCCCAAAACTTTATGTTAAGTTTGTCCAGAGGTGTTGCCAACTTCTTTGGACTTTGAGGGACCTGGGATGGACCATCACACGGTGAAAACATGTACTGTGGTCAGAAGAATTATTTTTCTAGATGTTTTATGGAAGAGATGAAAGCCATGTGCTCAGGACCATCCAGACCATTATGAACAACAAATCCAAACACTGGGCTCTACAAAGGTATGGGCTGTGTCACATCTCAGAGGACCCGATGTGGGGAGTGAACATCAAGGAGCGGGTGTGGGCCCTCAGAAAAACTGGGCTTCCACAGAAACCAACTTCTACCAGTGCACCATATAAAGCGTCCTGAGTTATGTGTGCACTGTGTGGTTCTCCAGCTGCACTTCAGGGGGAGAGGAAGTGGCCTGCAGCTGATCATCAAGACTGCACAAAAGATCACAGATGCCTCTCTTCTTCCCTTTTATGCCTTACAACTATAATTCTTCATAGATTATTAGATATTTATTCATTAGACCATTTCATTACATATGCTGCTATTTATAGGATTGGTGTCAAAGAAGATTTTGTTGTAGAGAAATAGTCAGATTTATTTATGATGGTAAGTAATACTAAAAGGGTGGAAATGGTGATGCAATAAGAACAACAAAGTTTGACTGTTGAATGTATAATTAGCAACACATGTCCAGTTTCAAATAGGCTCAGTTTAATGTCAATTAGTTTTTACCAATTAAAGTTTGTTTTTGTTTTTCAAAAAAAGAAGCTGGATTTTGTAAAAAAGAAAAAGGAGGAAATAAAATAAAATAAAATTAACATTCATCTAATCATCTCCTATCCCAGGTTGTTGTTGTTTTGTTTGTTTTTAAAGAGAAAAGATGGGCTATATTTTTGGTTTAGTGTTGCAGTTTATGACTGCATCACTGGGAAAATGTTGAAACGTGGCTAAACTAATTATATCACCTTTGTTATAATCTTAGCGCTTCTCAGTCAATCAAATGGCTTGAAAATCAAAATCCATTTCCATGGCTCCATTTTCACCTCACTTGCATTTTCATCCCCTCTATTTTGGTCATTTCATTTCTGTGACCCCCCCTCATAAAAAAGAAGCGTGTTCCACGTTACACCCATTTTCAGCATTAATTAATCAGCGGCTCTTTGACTTCCTCAGGTGTGTTTTCCTCACCAGTGACAGCAGTGTGACGGAGGAGTCCATCTCCTGGATCTGTTTGGCCTGCGAGTCCAGCAGCTTCACCATGGTGCTGGCCACACAGTTGATCTGGTAGGTCGCGCTCGCTAAAGCCTGAGCAGCCAAAGCTTTAGTCTCCTCAACAGCCTTTGTTTGATCCTCTGCCTGCGGTGTTATTTAATAAGAATAGATATAGAATTGACACCACGCTTTAAATACGTTTCATTTTTTTCCAAAGTGGCGTGATGTTGTATACTCACCTGGAGGTAATTGTTCTCGCAGTAATCTGCCACTCGGAAGAGGTTGCTGTGGTTATCAACAAGATCCTTCCTGGCAGCTTGCGCTTCTTGGAATATCCGACTAATAACTTCAGAAAAACTTTTTTGCTCCGTCGTTTCTCCCATTACTACTGTTAATAAACCTTAGCAGTTATAGAATAGGTTAAAAAAAAGCTCTTTGGTGAGGATGGAAGAGTCTTATTGGGGGGCAGGAGTCAGTCGAGACAGGGAGGTGTATCCTGGTAGGGAACGCGGAAAATACCTGAGGGTAGATTTTTCAGAGCAGCTGCTCTCAGGGCAGGGCTGCATAAGGTGGATAGAGCCCAACAACTTACATCCATCACACGGTGCGACACACAACCCCAATGTGATGTTTCACATGCTGCAATTTTACACACACCACAATCATTACAAAATATCTAGCATTATATCAGGTGTCCAATAATCTGTAGTATCTCTACAATCTCTACAATAATCTGTAGTATCTCTGAGTGATATCCACTTGTATTATATGGAAAAATCCACTAGGGGTCAGTGCAGTCTAGTCCAGTGTCTGGTGACTTTAATTGGCTCAATTTAGCAACTCCAGTCATGTTGTGGAACATTGTTACATAATGACTGTATACATGCCCCTGTTAAGATACATTGTATTGTTAGAGATATCCTGTATAAACAACTTGGACCCTCCCCTAACATCCTTGTTGTGTTTCCATCTGTATTAAAGTTCACCTTTCTCTGTGGAAGTTTAAAGGTGTGGTATAGTGTAAATAGTTCATCGCCAAAGTGCTCACACTTACCATGTGTCACTTTATTAGGAAGTCATCACCTATTCTGGCACTTTTAGTGAATTCACTTCAGCTCAGTTGATTTTAGTCTACTTTATTCAATTTCCAAGATGGGAGAATAGATTGTAAATGCTGTATATTTTTAGATGAACATTCTAAAACCTGATGTTCCCCAATTAGAGGGACTTGGAGAACACATCAGAATCAGCTTAATTTGCCAAGGTATGAACACATAAGGATGCTGGCAGATGTTGTCCCTTTAGTAGAAAGTAAAGATAAGTAAAAGTACTCAAATAAATAAAGGAATAAAATAAGTAGAAAGTATTAAATAAAACAGACTCTTGTATAGTGGTGTTTACTATATACAGAGCTATTCAAGGATACAAATGACATCCTGAAAGTGTTTTTTTTTTTTTTTTTTTTTTTAAGGTGAGCCTGAAACTTTTTCTAGTTGTGCTTTCTTCCATCT
The DNA here is from genome assembly GCA_028567055.1 of Leptatherina wallacei. Classification (NCBI taxonomy): domain Eukaryota; kingdom Metazoa; phylum Chordata; class Actinopteri; order Atheriniformes; family Atherinidae; genus Leptatherina; species Leptatherina wallacei. The sequence continues at coordinate 15,521,759 of JAOXYM010000023.1, forward strand.
TAATCTATTCTCCACCAGGAAAAAACATTTACTGATATTTACACATTTTGACAAATCTAACAAGTGTTTCCTTTATGACTGCAAAGGTATTCATATATACCTTGTGCTTGCAGAGATATACTCATTTAATTATGGGTATACATACCTAGAAAGTATAGGCACATAGGGGTTAAAAGGGTTAAAATAGTTGCAGAACTTCTGAATGCACTGCTGTGAAATTTTTTTTATCAGATGTTCACAATTGATGATTCATTGAGATACAGAGTTTGGTTCAGATTCATGGTCTCCAGGGGACAAATTGTAACAACTTTCAAGGCTCCATCTTCCTCCAACATTAATGAACTTCACATTTGCAGGATTGACTAAATTTCTGGATGAACTGATAGAAAATACTCACATTAGGATGAATAGCAATATCTTTCATGATCAGAAATGGCAAAAGTACCCAGATTTCTTACTTGAGTAGAAGTAAAATACAGATATAAAAAAACAACTTGAGTAAAAGTAAAAAGTACTGATCCAAATATCTACTCAAGTAAAAGTAAAAAAGAACAGGCTCTGAAATGTGCTCAAAAGTAATTTTAAAAGTAAAAAAAAGTATTTCTATAGCATGATGCATTGGCTGCAAAGTTATTAAACACAGGATCATTTATATGGATTCTACTTTAGCAATGTTATTGTTTGAACAACCACTACCTGCCTAGTATCCTCATGTACTTCATCATGTAGTACTTGTTGTACACTTCAGGTTAACACATCACACTTCTGAACATTGAATTTTGGACAAGGATTAGCTTCTAAACTGTGATGTTACACATCATCCTGCTCATAAGCCCAACTCTTAATCAGCCTTTTTAATAGCACGTTTTTTTTTATTAACACTCAGGTAACAATAGTTTAACACTGTACAGGTGTGTTATTGAGAGCGGCACATCCAGGAACTACAGATGAAAATAAGCTTCTCTAGCCATTTTCTGCTACAATAAACACGGTGCAATCTCCCTGCCAGATACATTAAACATGGGGGAAAAAAAAGTTGCCCACCGTGCATTCAGTGCATCTCAATGAAAAACCCTTCGCATCGGCTACGGTTACATGCTGATTTTTTATTTGGAATTAATTATTCCGAATTGAGAATCGGCATTTTTCAAAACCCAAAACATTTCACACGCGTTTGTGTCGTGGCGCCATAGAAAAAGAAAAAAAAAAAAAAAAAGG
>JAOXYM010000023.1:15533508-15545043 GCA_028567055.1 Leptatherina wallacei
TCTGTGTTGGAGGGAGGTCTCGTGGGGACGAGGCGGTGCAATAGGTCAAGCGGCGCCAGAGGTGCGAGGGCCTCCATTGCCGCTCGCGGCTTTAATTTTGTCTGATTTTTGCTTCAGTGCTATTCTTCCAAAATGCCAATAGCATCATTATCTCTTGCACCTTTTTTATTTTTAGGTAAATGCAACTCTTGAAGAACAAGCCTTCTCTGAAGCATGGGGCATGAAAGCCAAGCGGACTTTCTCTAAAGAGCTCCTCAATGCTCTTGCTGATCCCAAAGACAAGAAGCTGATTGAAAAGATCATGTCACTGGGTGCTGCCAACCTTCCACCGAATGAGAGGGAAGAGGTTTGTCATGTTCTGTGAATTTTAAGTTTCCATGTAACCTTTTAGAAAAAAATTAATACATCTGTTTTCTTTCTTTTTTTTTTTAGTATAACACCATTCTGAGCACCATGGACAGTATTTATTCAACAGCTAAGGTGCACCCACAGCCAAATGTAAGCTGGAGCCTTGAGCCTGGTGAGTAAACAGCCATGGCGGAGTAGCGTGGCAGAGTTGAAGAATAGGAGAAGTTGTGTACAGGGGAAGCCTTGGAAGAATAACATCAGTAAGTGGTTCAGATGTTATCTGTTCCTTGAAGTAACAGGATGGACAGAATTACTGAGGGTCCCAGAGGAAGTTTTATGGATGTGACAGAGCACGTTGAGTGAAAAGCTATAGAATAATGGAAGGTGGAAGGCTTTGAATGCTATAAACATTTATTATGAACAATGGTCTTTTGTGCTTTTGTTAGCTACAACTGCCTTATTGCACTTGTGAGAAACACTTAGCAGCACAGACAATGTGACGGAGCCAAAACAATTCCCTTTTGCTCAGAAGAATTGCTCATAAAGTGGAATGAGTTCTGTAATGTTATAGCCACCATAATGTTTACTGTTTCTCCATTATAGAAACAATCCATGGTGGAAATGGGGTCACACATCCCATCTCAAATACACGTTTAAAAAAAAAAAAAAAAATTGTAATCCTTATTGTAATTTCATCTTTCACCTTTCCTTCACCTTCATTTCCCGTTGCTGGCATTTTGAGGGATGTTTAAGTCGTAAAAAATATCAGAGCTGTCATAGCTTTGAGCCAATATCTTAGATAAGGGGACTTTGTTCCTGGTGAGGTGCAGAAAGTTATCTAAACACCAGTACATCTTGATTTTTGTTTTTAATTAATGGACTAGCTAATGTACTATTATGACTGAATGTGGAAATTTTCATTTATTTGAAGAGCTCTCAAATATCATGGCCAACTCCAGAAGTTACAAGAAGCTGCTGTTTGCCTGGGAGGGCTGGCACAATGCATCTGGTGTGCCTCTCCGAAAGCACTATCCTAGGTTTGTGGAGCTCAGTAACAAAGCCTCTCAAGCTGATGGTGAGTAATTCCCTTTGACACTGAGCACAAAATTCAGAAGACCATAAAGTAATAAATTTGAAGGCACCTTGTGAAAAAGAACAAGATAACAAAAGAAATGACTGAATAGGAAATGTTGAATTTTTGTTATTTAGGATTTGCAGATACTGGAGCTGACTGGCGATCTTGGTATGAGACTGAAACCTTTGAGGAAGATATAGAAAAACTCTTCAAAACCGTTGAACCGCTCTACCTGAACCTGCACGCCTTTGTGCGTCGCCAGCTTTACAACCGGTACGGTCCCAAGTACATCAACCTGAAAGGACCAATCCCGGCCCACCTGTTGGGTAAGATGCATGCAATATCTGCAAAATGAGCCACATTTTTGTATGTTTTTAAAATGAGGCGTTTTGTCTTTTCCTCTTGTTTAAAAAACAAACAAAAAAAGCATCAAAGTAGCAAAGACTTTCCAATACCCCAGATTAGAATTTTCCTTAGCCCATTTCCTCAAAGGTTTACTATGAACTCAATAGTTGCGATCCAATATTTAAGGTCAGGTTGAGCCTTTTAGTTTTTTATGATCACTCATTACAGTAAATGAAAGTGTTCCCTATAGTACCTATCAGAGTATCACATTGCAAACCAGAATGGCTGCTTAAGTGTATTTTTAAAGAAAAAAAAATATATACATTTCTATTTTCTAAAAAACCTCCCCCTCAGGAAATATGTGGGCCCAGACTTGGAACAACATTTATGATACAATGATCCCATATCCTGACAAACCCAATCTGGATGTAACAGACGAAATGGTCAAACAAGTGAGTATGAAGGGCTGACTATAGTGACTTTTTTTTTTTTTTTCTCTTTTTAAATGCTAACCTTTGACAAATGACATTGTTCCCTCTTTACAGGGCTATAATGCAACGCATATGTTTCGGGTGGCTGAGGAGTTCTTCACTTCCCTGGGGTTAAAGGAGATGCCTACAGAGTTCTGGGAAGAATCCATGCTTGTTAAGCCTGACAATCGAGAGGTTGTGTGCCATGCATCTGCCTGGGACTTTTACAACCGCAAAGACTTCAGGTAAAATGTTGGCTGAGCGTCATACATGCATGTCAAGTTGGAAGAATATGGAAATTTGGCTACAGTTTTCACTGATAAAACGTTAAATCTAGAAACTAAATGACGTGTATTCAATCCCCTTTAGGATAAAGCAGTGCACCACAGTGACGATGGAACAGCTCTTCACTGTGCACCATGAGATGGGCCACGTCCAGTATTACCTGCAGTACAAGGACTTGCCAGTGGGCTACCGCCGTGGAGCCAACCCTGGTTTTCATGAAGCTATTGGCGATGTTATGTCTCTTTCTGTTTCGACACCAAAGCATCTGCACACCATTAATCTGCTGGAGTCTCTGACCTCTGATGCTGGTAATGATGACTCGGTGCTCTCCTGCAAAGATGTGGATGAACTTGCATCAGACAACTGATATGAATACTTCAATATTTTTTTTTTAATTTTAGCTTTATGTAAAGATAATGAATCCCAGGTTTTGTTTCTCTAGAAACTGACCTCAACTATCTACTGAAGATGGCTCTGGAGAAGATAGCCTTTCTTCCCTTCGGCTACCTTATTGACCTCTGGAGGTGGAGTGTGTTCAGTGGTCGCACTCCTCCAGAGCGGTACAATGCTGAGTGGTGGGCCCTAAGGTGGGAATGCCCAGCTGGCTCTAAGTGGATATATTTAATGACAAACACATTTTCAGAACTTGTGAATGATTTCTTTTCTTCCAGAATCTCGACTTTATTTTTTTATTAATTTTTTTTTTTAAATCTCTCTTTACAGAACAAAATATCAAGGAATTTGCCCACCCACCAAGCGTACAGAGGATCACTTTGATCCTGGGGCAAAATATCACATCCCTGGAAACACACCATACATAAGGTAGTCTTATGTTGCATCCTCAACTCTAGCCTTCATATTTTCAGATGGCATGGCCAAAGCAGTTTTTTAAGTGTTTGTGCTAGGAGGAGGTAGAACATAAGGCACTTACTGTAACCAACACAGCCTGGGTACTGGCAGATAAAACTGGTTTCCATCATTTCTTTAAAATCCTGTGGTGTTATGCATTTGTTCCCCCTGCAGATATTTTGTCAGCTTCATCCTGCAATTCCAGTTTCATGAGAAACTGTGCCAGGCAGCCAATCACGTCGGCCCTCTACACACATGTGACATCTACCGCTCTGCAGCAGCGGGGGCTATTCTAGAGTATGCGAATTGATTTATGGTCATACTTGATCTCTACATAAAATTAATGATGTGCAATGCAAAATAGATATGTAATGATTTTCCTTTCTCCCCAGGAAAGTCCTTCGGGCTGGTTCTTCCAAACCTTGGCCTGAGGTCCTCCATGAGGCTATAGGCACAAATAAGATGGATGCCAGTTCGCTAATGAAATACTTTGAACCTGTAATTAAGTGGCTGGAAGAGCAAAATAAGAATGAAACTTTAGGATGGCCTGACTTTAACTGGGTCCCACCCATCCCTGAGGGCTACCCGGAGGATATTGGTAAGACAGTACTGTAAACATACAAGTTCCTCTGAAAATGAAGGTCAGGATGGTAACAAAGAATGTATTGTATAACGAGATGGAACTCTTCCATTTTGAAGCAAATGTATACAAAAAACCACAAGAAATAAAAGCTTACATTTAAACAGTAATTCACAGACCATCATTTTACCAAAGTACTTGCATTTTTCAGAAGTAACTGAAATACTGTTTACAGTTCACAAGCCTCATCTTAACTGATTGTTTTAATTCTTTTTTTTATTAAAAAAAAACAAAAGACAAGAATACAGATGAGCTTGAAGCCAAGAGATTTCTGGAAGAATACAACGGCACAGCTGAAGTGGTGTGGAATGCATACACTGAAGCATCCTGGAAGTACAACACAGACATTAACGAAGCTAATAAGCAGGCCATGGTAAGACCATCTCTCTGAGATTATCTGAAGACCACTTTAATTGTTCATGCCTTAACTGTTACAATACCATCTTGCTAATTTTCATGCATAGTCTAAAATAAAACCTGTTTGTCTTTTCAAAATGGTGTCAATCAATAAATCTGTAACCAAACCATGCATGTATACTTATATAGGCTCAATCTAACGTCTTAAAGATTTTGAAACTAAAAATGAGTGTTTGCAAAAAATTTCAGTTTGTATTTGTAAATCAAGTTTTGTCATCCTGAAAAAGAAACCAAAAAACTTTTGTGAACATCTGTCCATGGATGCGAAGCACAACTGCATGAAAGACTGAAGCTGTGAATGTCATCCCTTTCCGTATACCTCTAACTTATTGGATGGTGACTTAACAAACTGTCCAATCAGAAAATATCTGACTTCCTGTTCTCCCACACCGCTACAGCCTCTTAAAGGGGGAGTAGATAGATTTTTAAAGACTGGTGATGGTGAGACCAAAGTGGTTTATTAAATAGCACTGGGTGACACCATATACTTGACTCTAAATCATAGTGTACCATGCATGTTTCAGTGCATCTTGTAATTATCTATTTATACATCTAATGCACTCTTAAAATGTGTGTGTGTGTGTGTGTGTGTGTGTCAAAACTATCCATTATTATCCTCCAGCTTGACAAGAACCTGGAGATGTCCGCGCACACGCTGAAGTATGGACAGCAGGCCCGTCAATATGACACCACTGACTTCCAGGATGGCTCAGTAAAACGTATCATCAAAAAACTCAGTGACATTGAGAGGGCTGCACTCTCCTCAGCAGAACTGGAAGAGGTGTGAATGAAAGGCTTTGTGTTTTAAAAAAAAAATATACTCATTCATTCATTCATTCATTCATTCATCCATGCACAAAACAACATCCAAGTGTTTCCCGCTTAAAGAAAATGATGCAGTCTTTTTAAATCTGTTGGTGATCATGATTGTCTACAGCTGGTTTGCCTCAAGGACGAGATAAATGTTTATTCTCTCTCATTGAACCGATCAGCACATGGTACAGTGGAAAAGTCCAGTGCAGATGTGAGAAAAAAACTAGAATACACAAGTCAGGAATGTGTCTCGGCATCATCTTCAGACAGTTGCAGATGCCAAGATCAGTTTACACACTGGTATCTAAGCACACGTTATTGGGAGGTGTAGCCACCTTGCCAAGGTCCAGGAGAAGACCAAAACACACTTAGGCTGGGAAGAAATTGTTTTGAATATTTGAGAAGGACCAGGGAAAAGATCTATCATGAACTGGAGCACCACTGGACAGTCAGGTGTTTTCAGTCACCGTGGACTGTTACTAAATGGATACCTTCAAGCTCTATCAGAGTTTCCAGCTTACCACAGGACCAAAATGTTTTCTCTCAGAAGGTTTGATAGTCAGAAATGACAGATTAGCACAATTTTTTTCTGAATATTCGAAACCAATTTTTCCTTCTTGGGTAATTTTACAGTAGAAAAAATTTGAATGTTTTTGTTTTCAAACAGCTGTTTATGTGAAGGAAAACGGATTAAAAAAATAAATAAAACTGGGAGCTTTACAGATGTGCAAGGGAAAACCATAAACCAGGGTGACTCAAATCTAATACTGGTAGTCCTAAAAACGTGTCATGTTTTCCCTTTATGCACACACCCATTTTCTGGCTCTGTATGAGATGAATATCCAACAAATTTATCAAATATCACAACAAGATGATTACTATTTGTGGAATCTATAAAGTTTTATCTTTGTCTTTGCAGTATAACACTCTTTTGTCCAACATGGAGACCAAATACAGTGTGGCTGAAGTTTGCCGTGATAACAAATGCCATCCGCTGGATCCAGGTAAAGCTAAGGCATATTTGTCAACTGTAATATAAAGTGTAAATAAATGGATAATTAAATTTAAAAGTAAATTCAGCGTATGAGCAGAAAATGTAATAAGAACCACCAAGGTAGTAGATTATAGAAAATTTTAATTCTTGGCAACTGATATATCTAAGTAGTAATTATGGACATAATATGCAACAAATTGCCTTTTTGTTGCATATTATGGACATAATATGCAACAAATTGCCTTTTTGTTGCGTCACAAGAAAAGCAAATAAATGGATAGTCCTCTGGCTGATTATTGTAAACACCCTGTAGTTTCTCATTATGAAAATGTGTGGTATGTTTCAGATCTCCAGAAGATCATGGCAGAGTCCAGGGATTATGATGAACTGTTGTTCGTCTGGAAAGGGTGGAGAGATGCTGCCGGCAAAGTACTTCGTCAGGATTATAAAAGATATGTTGAACTGGCCAACAAAGCTGCTGTGCTTAATGGTATGACATCAAGATCTAATTTTATTACCATATTCACAATATCCACTAATGTCTCTTTTGGGAAATGTAAAAAGGTTTTCCATGGAAGATTACAGGGAAGAAGTATTCCTTCTTCCATGGGGTACACATATTTTACACTGTAAACCGTGAAGCATGTTATCTACCATGTGAGAGCATAGCTTAATTGGGAGCTCACACTATCACACTCAGCAAATTAAGCTTAGCCTCCCATAGAAAAATACTTGACAAAAAATTGTATTCTCAAATACTTACTTTTCTTTCATCAAATCAAATCTTATTGAAAGCACAGGTTAATCAGTCAAACAGTTGAATTCGTTAAAGTAAAACACCATACCACAGGCAGGAACTCTCAAGTAGCGTAGCAGCTTAGCCAGCTGTTTTAAAATGACATTTAACTAATGTTTCAAATTTCTCTTTCTTGTTTTTGACCCTTCATGGACTGTTTTTGTTCTGTGAATGTTTCACTTAGATAAGACAATCTGGACCATTTGTTTTGTGGGCTGCAAAAGGTTAGCTTAGCTTAGTGCAAAGAATAGGAAACAACTAGAAACTCAGAAGGTATTATTAGCAACATGTTTCTTTTTTTTAAATTCTAAAAAGATGTATCTCCATAAAAATTGGAATATTACCAGGAATGATATTCTATATTATTGCTTATTTAACACATTTCCCATGCTGGCAAGTATGTTTGCTTTAAACATGGCAAAACTCCTGTGTCCCTTGTTACAGTTTTTGTGCTAAAACAAGCTAGCTGTTCATATAGCCTACTCTACAGAAAGAAGCTCTCAGTTTTTCACACCAAGCTTAGTTTTTCTGGCACCTCAGTCTTTAATATTAACATAAAGCACAGTGAGCAAAACAAAGTAATTCTATTTGAATAACCAAGCTAATTAAGTTGTTACCACACCACAGGGTGAATCCATGACTGGATCAGGAATTGGGAGCCTAAACGATGTGAGCTACCAGTATTTGTGTAAGAACATCTCACTAAAAACTGTGGTGTTGTTACTGTCTGTAGGTCACTCTGATAATGGGGCTTTCTGGAGGTCCCTGTATGAAACCCCTACCTTTGAAGAAGACCTAGAGACTCTGTGGAAGGAGCTGGAGCCGCTCTATGAGAATGTACATGCATATGTTCGAAGGGCTTTATACAAAAAATATGGCCCCAAGTACATCAACCTAAAAGGACCCATTCCTGCTCATTTGCTGGGTAAGTAACTTTTGGAGTAAGTTGGATGTGCACATTATTCTACTTTTTATCACAATAATTTGGATTCATCTTTAGATTATATTGGGCTTGTCAAAGTTGAGATTAAAGTCTCAAGGAAAAGAAAAATCACCATCACCCAGAATTTCACTATGGAATCCCAAGTATTTTAACACTATAGCCAACACACTCCCTTTATACGAGAGCATACCCCAGTGATTTTATATTGTTGGCTGCAGATGCATTTGGATTTAGGCAAGATTTAATTTTCTTTCAGAGGCATCAAGCGTGAAATTGCATGTGACAGTTCCATACTGTCAGGGATTGGCCTGACTCACAATCACAAATCACACTTGGTTAAACACTGGCACAGCAGAGGATGACATTCTCTCTAACTTCTTAGAGTTAGAGATATGAAGTGTTGTTGTCGTCCTGTCATTTCAGGCAACATGTGGGCACAGACGTGGTCCGGCATAATGGATTTGGCCATACCGTACCCACATGCCACGCAAGTTGATGCCACACCAGCTATGCTCGCTAAGGTAAATGACTCTATCAGATGGTTCAAAATAACCCCTGCACATATGAACACACAATGAGATGCACACAAGAGAAGTTATTTTTTTCACTATAACTTGTTTACACCAGTTAATTCTTCCAACTGTAAAATGTATCATTCCTGGCAAAACTATCAATGTACACAGATCCAAATTTATTTCTTTTTCTTTTGTTTTTATTATTTAGGGGTGGAACGCCACCATGATGTTTCAGGAATCTGACAGATTCTTCACCTCTCTGGGTCTTCTGCCAATGCCAAAAGAATTTTGGGATAAATCCATGCTGGAGAAGCCGTCCGACGGACGGCAGGTTGTGTGCCACGCTTCTGCATGGGACTTCTACAACCGAAAAGATTTCAGGTTGAGCCTCATTGTTTTTTCATTTGATCTCTGCCAGCTTTGCATTTACTAATTCTATTTGAAATTTTACACCAACAAGATCATCATTTAATCATCTACATTCCTAGAATTATGCTGAGTAAGCAGTCATAATTAATCCAGCTGAGTGACATAACCGCCCCTGCTTGGTTTAAAATATTCAGGCATTTGTCTGGTATTAATCAGTAACCGGTCTTGGTCTAAAGTCCTGGGATATTGTCGTCTTTAGAGGACAGCTGACAACTGCTCCAGCATTATTCTATTATAAGAAACCAGTTTTCAGTTTTATGTGCCTTATGTTCCAGGTTTAAAAGTTGTGGGTCATTTGACACAATATCAATTAAATTCTTTTGTTCAAATGAGCAGGAATGGGTCCTTTTTAGGTTGATATACTTTGGGCCTTCCCTTCAATTATTGCATTCTTCTTGAAACATCACCTGAAGAAGCCCATAGTAGTTGTGGATTTGTGTCTCCAGGATAAAACAGTGCACTGTTGTGACAATGGATGACCTGGTCACGGTGCACCACGAGATGGGCCATGTACAGTACTTCCTGCAGTACAAAGACCAGCATGTGTCCTTCAGAGATGGAGCTAACCCCGGCTTCCACGAGGCCATCGGTGATGTCCTCGCCCTGTCAGTGTCCACACCCAAACATCTGCAGAGCATTGGCCTCCTGGACAAAGTCGAGAGCAACCATGGTGAGCGATGATTACTAGGCCTATTCTGTAGCTCTGTGAAAAGATTTGGTGCTGCGACAAAGCATTGACTTGGGCTTTTGGTACATCTGTCACTAATGCAGAGAGTGATATCAACTTTCTGATGAGCATGGCACTCGATAAAATCGCTTTCCTACCTTTTGGCTACTTGATGGACCAGTGGAGGTGGAAGGTATTTGATGGACGCATCCCACCGACTGAGTATAATAAAGAATGGTGGAACCTCAGGTAAAGTACACAAGAAATGTGACAGAGTGCAATGGTTATCACAATGAGCAAAGGATAATGTGATAAATGATTTACTTAACTATTAGATTGTTTATATTGCAGAATGAAGTACCAGGGACTATGTCCACCTGTAACCCGCACTGAGGAAGACTTTGATCCAGGTGCAAAGTTCCACATCCCTGCAAACGTGCCATATGTCAGGTAATATTCCATTACTCTGCAAAACAAATCAGGCGCAGTTTAGCTGTGCATAGATAGGTGGATGATTGCTTTGACACACTCCAATTATCTTTGCATAGATTAGATAAAGATGCTTTTGAAACGTGTGTGTGTGTGTGTGTGTGTGTGTGTGTGTGTGTGTGTGTGTTCTCACCTGTAATTATGTGGTTCAAAGCTGTCACCGTTCCAAGTAGTGGTTTAACAGTATCTGTTTTTCTTTGCACTATTTAGCAGTGAAGCTCAGTCTAATATAACATATTTTATTATTCTTAGGTACTTTGTGAGCTTCATCATCCAGTTTCAGTTTCATAAAGCTCTGTGTACTGCTGCAAATCATGTTGGGCCTCTACACACTTGTGATATCTACAAATCTCAGGAAGCTGGGAAGCTGCTGGGGTAAGTGTGCACATCATTTTATTTATCTCAGTTGATGTGTCTGATTGACCCTAAAGCATACTCTTACTACTCATCCTCGTCTCCTTTGACTTCAGCTTTGACTTGTTGTTTGCAGTGACGTGATGAAGCTTGGTTTCAGTAAGCCTTGGCCTGAAGCCATGGCTATAATCACAGGCCAGCCCAAAATGAGTGCCCAGCCACTCATGGAGTATTTTGAGCCTCTCATCCAATGGTTGGAAGCAGAGAACAACAAGAACAATGATATTCGTGGATGGCCTGAGTACGACTGGAAACCAAGTATGTCTTCACCCATTCATGCATTCACATACTTTAATACAGCCACAGAAACATGCGTGTCTTAGCAGGAAATTTGCCCAGAATGAGTCATTTTTGTAGCCAAATTTTGTAGGACTGCTTCCCAGACAAAAAGGGGCACACTGTCCTCACACAGAGGCATCTTATTTTTCCTCTTCTGCCGCAGCTCACTGTGAAATCAATCGTCCACTCTTCTCATTTAACTGATGAGATCTTGCTGAAAGGTTGTATGCAGATTAGATCGGTGAAATATTTGCACAGATCGAGTTAGGAAGAAATACTGAAACAGTTCATGAAGAAGGATATATGAAGGGTGACATTTTTTTGTTGAGATATTTCATACTTCTATTTATTCTGTTCCAGCTAAATTTCTTTGAAAATAAAATTTTGGACTAAAATGTAAAATTATTTAGATAAACTATTCCATTATTGAATTCTGCAATAAAAAAATAAAAATTTTCATGGGGCAAGCATTAAAATTGTAGCAATGATTGCTCTTGTTACACCGACATCATTGTGCGTCGCTGTATATTTAGTTTGCTTTCGCTGCAAAAATATTTCCGTGAAGATTTTCCAGCTGGAAGGACGGGTGGTACATCCTGTGCCAAGATCAGTGTTCTTTCTCAAAATGATCTAGAAAGTTGCAAGTTTTTTTATTTTGGATTCCTCCTTGCCCCATTCTCTTCCTTTCTGAAGTTTCATGAAATTTTAGTTCAAGGTTTTTGCGTAGTCAAACGGATAATGCAAAAAGGCCTACAGAAAATAAATAG
>JAOXYM010000023.1:15545143-15602216 GCA_028567055.1 Leptatherina wallacei
CCCAGTGGAGTATACAGCTTGTCAATCTTAGAATCTGACTTTTAGTGTGTTTTCCAATTTAGATTGAATTTGGTTTATTCTCATTATACAGTTACAAGTACAATAAGTGTGTGGGTGCTCCATCCAGCTACTGTGCACATTGGTGTAAAATGGTTTCTTAATCAGGACTTTATCTTTCAGGTGCAGTAGGTGAAAATGAAGAAGTGGACTTCCTGGGAATGAGAGTGGACAGTGCAGCTGCCATAGCTGGCCAGTGGGTCCTGCTGGTTCTTGGCCTGGTATTATTGGTGGCCACCATCCTCCTTGCCTACAAGTACAGAAAGTCTAAAAAGCCTGAGAAGTCCTTATCAACAATGGAGCTCAAGCAAAAAGACTAGATGTCAGTGATGGCTGAAATAAAGCCGGACACACTGTAGGTAGCACATAACCAATCTCAATGTGAACATATGTTTTTATGTCCTTTACAATATCAAAACAAATTTGCTCTTTATCTTTTACCCATTTTGTTCCACCAATTTGCCCGTTATTTTATACAACTTAAATTTTTATTTGGTTATTTTTCGTAATGCTGAAAGGTGAACCTGTATGACAGAAAAATCCATAATCATCCACAGAAAATACACTTGTCAATTTAATGTAAATTAAAGTGGATTTAACTGGATAATCACACATTTTTCATACAGAGATGGTGTTTTTTTTATGTAAACACCTAATGGGAGTGTTTGATCATGTATATTGACTCAAAATGATACACCTGTAGTCGCTAACTAGTTTTCAAACTTCTTTTGTACATTTAAAACATTTACATGTTCAAAATAATTGACCGTTAAAATACATTTATGATAAATTCAGCTTTTGCACAGGTTATTTAAGCCACAAAATAATGGTTTTTAATATTTTTCTTTAATGTATGTAATTAAAACAAAAACTGTACTGTATGCATATCTGTATTGCACATGTATCATCCTCACGCCATCTGTGCTATAAATCACATGTCCAAAATGAGTTTTTTAGGATATGCAAAAGCTTCTGCCAGACACCAACATCAGTCTTAAAACTCCACAAAAACAAAAGTTTGTTTTACTGTTCTATATTTTTACTCGTTTTGTACTTGTATCTGACAAAATCCTGATGAATTGCATTTATACCCTTGTTAACCCAAGTGCACAACAAAATGATAAGCATTCTGAGGAAACTTTTCATACAGTACATGTCAGCAAATTTTTAAATTTGATCCCTCTAAAAGAAAAAAAAAATGGTTGTAGCTTTATATGTGATTCTTTTTAGGCCAGGGGTGTCAAACTCCGGTCCTCTAGGGCGGGAATCCAGCAGGTTTTTTCTACGTATCTCTGCTCCAACACACCTGACTCAAATTAATGAGTAATTGTGGAGAGCTTCATAGGCTGTTTTATCCTTTTAATTTGAGTCAGGTGTGTTGAAGGAAACATTGAAATCCTGCAGGACAGCGGCCCTCGAGGGCCAGGCTTTGACACCTGTGTTTTAGGCTAACCAAAAAATTTTCTTCAGCCAGTTGAACGAAATAAAGAATATAAGGCTGAAGTTCATTGTTGAGTTGACATGGAATGACCCTCTTTGTTTTCGGTTCACCATCTTCTCCTGTCCTGTACATTTGCTGTATACAGTTACTCAAATTATTTTTGCCTATGCAGAAGAACATGTCAGTTTTGTAATTTATTTGTAATATTTGAATGTTGAAGAAAGAAAATGTTTTAGAATGTTTTACAAAGTCGTTCATTGTGTAAACATTGATAGTATGATTTTTGTTCTGTTGTTAAATCCTCTGTATTTCTACAATAAAGACATTAAATGGACTGTGTGGTTGTCAAACCATTTAATTACACCAAAACTGCACATTACAAAAATAACACCACCACAAAAAACAGTTTGTGCATTGGTTTTTGTCCTTTCCCTCTTCACTTGAAGTCGGTGGAGCTTCACTCAGAGTGGTAACAAACACTTAATCCCATCAGAGACCATTTAATAACTCTCTGTCCAGTCTTTCTTGAGTTCTGCAGGTTGACCTCAGTGGTGGCCAAAATGTCTTGGACACAATCCATGTGTCAGCTTACTGTCTTGTAAAAATACAGTGAAAGAACAAAAGACAGTCATGTATGCATTCATTCAAATAGTCCTAATGTACCTATCTATTCTGGAGTGTATAGTATCCAGTCTAATGTTGTCCTATTTAATCCAGTGTTGTGACTTTCTGTATGAGATTCTTAAAATATGTACATAGGATTTTCTTTTTTTATTAAATGTATTAGCTCAAGATGGTGTAATAAATTATCAAATGTACTCTCATGACTTATTCTACATACAAACAAAAACCTGTTGCTGTTTAACTAGTTTCACAGCTGCTTACAAGAGCCTTGCTGTGGAATTTAACATGGGGATATCAAATGTGCTGTTGAGTAAAAAAACAATCATGAAACCAGGAGAATAATGCTTGAAAATGATCCATCTGAGGATTAACGGATAAATGATTTGCTTGCCGAACACAGGCATAAGTGCAGTTTGGAAATGATCTGGGGCCTCATTTATAAACGTTGCTTACGCACAAAACTGGGTCTGAAAGTGGCCTAAGTCACTTTCTATGCAAAGGTTGTGATTTATAAGAATAAACTTGAAGGGAGAATGTGCGCCCCTGTATGCAAACTCTGATCGTTGCGCACGAACATTTTGGAGATGGGGGCATGCCATCATCCTCTACTTGTCTCCACCTTCACATCTGCCCACTTTTTGACTTCTGGCACAGACCTCTCCCTCACTTTCACCACTGCAAAAACATGCTGCCACTCCGCAGCCTTTATTTGTGATTCTACTTCTGTGACCCCCACATAAAATGGTTTTCTGAGCCTC
The DNA here is from genome assembly GCA_028567055.1 of Leptatherina wallacei. Lineage (NCBI taxonomy): Eukaryota > Metazoa > Chordata > Actinopteri > Atheriniformes > Atherinidae > Leptatherina > Leptatherina wallacei. Next base: position 15,548,024 of record JAOXYM010000023.1, read on the forward strand.
CATCTCACCAACAAGCACCTCGACTTCGGTGGCCGTGAAATTGCGTTTTCTTGTCTTCTCAGTTGCCACGATTAAGCTTTAAACTGCAGAGATCAGCTGGCTTATTTTTATGCAGAAACATTCAGAAGGACCATTTACAGTAGAAAGGGGGTGAGATCTGAGCCAAATTCACCTGCGCAAACTTCCAGGAAAGTTGTGATTTATAAAGAGGAAAGTGCTTGCATCTGTGCGTAGGCATGGTTTTAGAAATCAGAATATTTTTTGGTGTAAGCAAACTCTGGGTTTTGGGTGCACGTACACTTTTAGTAAGGATCCTGCACACAGTTTTATAAATTAGGCCCCTGGAAACTAATGTTTAAAATCCTTAATAAGTGAAGGCAAAGTGAAATCTGGAGACAGAGCAGGAAAGCTGTGAAATAACAGAGGAAGGACAAAAATCTACCAGTTAGAGTAGACATTGTGGGAAAAACACATTGTGACTAAAAACTTTGCTAAAAGGGTTCATAAAAGAGGTGAAAATATGCATGCAGACACTGGGTTGAGTTTATTGGTCTGCAAAATGGTAGATGGCTACCCACAGTTTCATCTTGAACGCAATCCGGACTCCAACATACAACACTGCATTGAACGGAAATACAATCTCTTAAAACAAAATGTTAAGCATATTGCACAGAAAAACTTGAAGAAATCTACCAAAATGAAATTTTAAAAAGCTACCCACGGCAGGTCCATGCACTGCAAAGTCCATGTGGCTCAATTGGGCCCAGTGTTCTTTGTTTGGCCCCCCTGGAAGTGAGTGATTCAAGGTTCAAAGTCAAGGCCTCAGTAGTGGTAGTGCTGCATCTCTGTCCAGTTGGTGACCCAGTACTTCTTCTGCGGCTCCTCAGGCTGAAAGCCCAGATTGAACTGATAGCGTTCAGCCCTGCGAATTTTCACCCCCTGGTGCTTTGGCATTATCCTGTAGTAGATGGCTCGCTTGAAGAATCCAAGCTAGCAACAAAACAGATAGAAGTAGTTCACGTTACTAATATGAAGAGGCAGCAGGGGATATGAGATCAATGATAGAGCCGATTTGGGATTCCGAGGCTGTGGAAAATCAAGTTAGATAACAGAGAAACCCACGATATCCCACGGAGAAAGATGGAAAAGGAAGATAAAGAAGTGCAAATATAAGACAAAAAGTGGTCAAGAGCACAGTGTAAGTATTTGCCTGAAAAGGAAACCAGAAGGAATGTTAGAAGCAAGAGGGAAAGTAAGGTGGTAGTCAGTCCATAAGTTTATCATTATTAGTAGGCTATTCATTAAACAATCTGCAGATTTCTTTTTCACTTTTTTTTACCCAAAAGCCCCAAAGATGTGTGCAGTCTGGAGACACATTGGAGTCTTAGTAGTCGTCAGTGAGCCTCTCTGTCTCAGAGGGCTGGATCTTCATCTCAGCCTTCTGGGCCTTGGCCTCATACATCTCCCTCCTGCTGGCCCTCTGGAAGAAGCCACACTGGGGGGGGGGGCGGAGGAAGAGTGGGAAGATTCATGAAGGGGGTATGGTTAGACTCAAGATGGAGGTTATACATCAATCAAATGAGTGTGTCCGCAGTTGTCACATGATCCAGAGAAGATGTCTGGTGTGAGAACATGTGAAGAGATTCAGCGATGTTCAAAGTCTGTGTCTGCAGACACACAGTATGTCCATTTACAAGAGTGTAATCAGTACAGTGTAGTCTCACCTTCCATAGTATAAGAATTATGATTCCAAGTAGTAAAATTCCTGCTACAGCAGCTGAGATGATGATCCACAGGGGAAGCTCATAGGGTGTCTCCAGCTCCTCCTCTGGTTCTATTTCTACTGAAAACTACAAAAAAGTGGAGAGAGTCGAGTTAAATCATTATCATTATTGCAGCCAGCCTTATCGTAATCATACCCATCATCGTAAAATACCATGGTAGTCTGACTCTCCATTTTGATGGTTGGTTTATCCGTAATGAGCTTCAGTGTGGCTTGGCCTTTGACTGTCACTCTCAGAGCATTTGAATAATCCTGCAGTGGAAGACACACACACACACACACACACACACACACACACACACACACACACACACACACACACACACAAAACTTTTTCAAAACATGTTCTGAGCTGCATACAGCCATTGATGTTGTTGCTAAGTGTAACCTGAAGGGATCATTTAGAAAGTGGTGTGTGTGACTAGATTGTGCTGTATGTGTAAATGACCTCTAGCATTGTGCTGTTCCACAACCGGGACCGGACATAGATCTTGGCTGAAGTTGTCATGTTGAGCAGTGGACAGGTAAATGTCACACATTTTGCTGTCTTCTGGGAGCAGTCCTTTCAGACACAGGGAAAAAGAAACAAAAAACAAACATTATTACACAATAGAGCAAAACCAACTTTATTTTTGTTTTGCAGCTTTTTTTTCTTCAGGGTGGAGAAAATCTGACTGAAAATCTAATAGTTTAGAAAATACAGTTAATGTTAATCCATACGGATAAATCTAAAGAAGCCTTTGAGTTTCAATGTTTAATTTTTGGGGGTGGTTGTGACAGTCCATCTAAAAAGGCCCCGCATACTGTGGTTGGCCAGCTGATTAGTCAAAACAATATAGTGCAAAACAGATACCTATTTGTTGTTAAAATCATGCCGAACTATCCACCTACCAGGCACTTTGCAGCTATGTGTTAAAGTGGTTTCATTCAGTAAAGGAAGAAATTAGACTTTCCCGGCAGTTCATCAGCAGTGTCTTATGATCGGGACTGTTTCTCTCTATGGAGTGTATTTTGCACTCTATTTTCTGAGTACAAAAAGCTATAAACATACCAGTTAAAGAACATTTAAAAAAAAAAAAAGGGTTAAATGGCCTCTTTAAATAACTATTATACTGGTTTTTCAAGATTAATCCTGGGGATCCCTGAATTTTTCTCTAATACTAACAGCAGATTGACATTTCTTGAGAAATTGTCACCAAATTTGCTGGCGAGACTCAGTTTGTTTGTGAACATTAATCACTTATTTTATTTGTATCAGCTAATGCCCATTGAACGCTGAAGATCCAATGTGAAATCCTCACCCTGTTACCCAGTTTCTTACCAACAGGTAGGACTCTTTCTGACGTGCATTCAATGTAATTGCTGCCTGTGGCTCATTAATTTGGGGTTGGATTGTTTCTTCAGCATCATCTTGTGTGATCTGTCGTTTCTTACGCTTGGATTGGCTCTCCGACAACTAGAGAAGAAGACAGGGATAAAGGAAAATGAAAGGAGGAGGTAGACAGAGACATTACATCAGAGGACTAGGGGTAATTACTGGTTTTGATAAAGGCATTACCAAATTCTTCTCAGAATAGCAGTGTCATTTCTACTGTCTATACGTGGGCCGCACACATTGTGACTTTCTATTTGGGGCTCTTTGATGTTTTTATGTGGCGACACAGTTGTTTTTTTCCCCTCAAAATGTATTTCTGAACAGTGGTTTGGCACTGTGGCAATTTTTACACCACTTACCAATGGCAGACTGCTTCAGCTCATACCAAGGTCAGGAGGAGGAATTACGCCACATGTCACAAGCTCATTGTCACTCAAGTTCAAGTAAATTTAGCATGGATTGATATCAGTTCAATTAAGTCAAATTTGAACACCTGCTTTTATAGTTTTCAAATTACTTCATACTTTGTCAAAAATAAAATATCCTCCAAATTTATGGATATGGGATTTACAATGATGAATGCTGTTTAAATAAATAGATAAAAAGTTAACATTATTAATTAACTAATATAATTTGTTCATAACAGCCCTTTTAAAGTGACAATAATCCTCCAGTCTTGGACAATCTTATCAGGTTTCAATAATATCTGAGGATAAACTTGATCAACAGACCAACTCAAGACACTGTGTAAAACTCAACATACTAACTTTAAGCAAAAGCCCAGAAAGAACCTTACAGTCAGGTTAAGCATGTTGACAACTTCCCCAGGAGGGTCACATTCCATTTCCGATTCCCCTCTGACGATGATCTTCGTCAGGTACAGCAGCCACTTGCCATTGGTAACCTCAAATGGCCAATCAAACTCCACAGCCAGACTCCCCATGTCTCCCAGCGGCTGTCCCATAATGTCAACCTGGTGGCAAAAGTGGCCAACAGCACAAAAGACAGAATGTAAGCAAAAATTCATGAAATTACAATAAAGGTTTAAAATAAGAATCAGAAGCTGACTGTGATCCCTAAACAGTATCCACCCCAGGTCATTCTCACACCGCAAACCATGGCTTTCTTTAACAATCCCTTTCCCACATGTCATTAAACTTCCTTTGGTATCAAAGACAGGGTGTGGAAAAAGGAAAATGTGGGTGAGTAGCACACACACTGTAGATGAAATTTACAGTCCTGGAGGGGAAATATAGTGTTTGAGTGATGTGGGTGACTCACATTGACGTTGAACTCCACCAGACTGCCCACGTTACTGGTGTTGGCCATAGCTGACTCGCCCATCACTATCCCACCAAATTTTGTTCGTACAAACGGTTTTTCACTGAACAAGGAGAGAGTTAGACAAGGTTTTGACAAGAGTGCTGTGAATGGTTATAAAACATGACGTTGCAGTGTTCTATGTTCTTTTCTGTACAATATGTACAGTTTGTTACAAACTGTTGGGTAATGGGACTCACATGGAGAAAGAAGGGTGGATGGTGTTTTCGATCAGCAGGCCCACCGTCACAGGCCTCAGGTCACTCTGCTCACTAAGACTGAAGAAATTAACCTTATTACAAATTGTTTGCAAGGGTATCATTTAGTGATAAAAATCATAAACCATACGGGCTGCAGTGTCAAAATAACAATCGTAATGCCTGAACACAAATTACAATATGCTAGATTCAGTAGTAACCCCTTACGTTGACAGAAGCAGCTGAGACTTTATCTCCTTTGTGTACAGGTCAATGCCAGATGTCTCAAACCACAGCTGGAGAGACACCTAAGAGCAATAAGCACACATGAGGAACTTTATCATCCAGACAGGTGGTAATGTTAAAATCTGAAAAATAAGATCAACTTTTAACTTACGTGTTCATTCCCTTTCAGAGGATTCCCCACGTCACAGATCACTGCACCGTCCCATCTCTGGCATTCAAAACGGCCATCCTAAGACACATTTATAATTCAAGTGACTAAAAATCAATTATTTATATGGCATGTATTTCTCTTCTGATCCTTTAAGTGGAGCTATTTACAGCGATTTGGTAATTAAAAGACAAATAAACTCACAATGTGTAATTTTGAGCTATGAATTACAAAAGCTAAACAAAATGATTTCTCATTTAGCAAGATGGCATTATGAACAAACATTTCTCAGTCATCTGCTGCCCTCCAGTGGACATACCACAGGCCTGAATGCAGCGTAGGTCAGAGCATCAGGGATGGTGACATTGAGCGTTGCCTGATGGGCGTCCTCAGCCAGCTTCCCCGGGGAAGGAAAGTTGGTCACATCCACCTGCAGCTTTAACTTCATATTGCTGTTGAACTTGAGCACTTGAAACTCACCTTGTCTGAACACAGTAACAACATTTATATATTAATGTTTGTGCTAATTTATGTCCAGATAAACATGTGCCACTGAAAGCTCATCTAGAAAAAATGATGACATAGTTAGTTTGACTGAAAACACAGTTTAAATCATCTCAATGTGACGGTGGTAACAATCTTCTTACGTAACTGGGTAAGGAAGATAAGTCAGAGTGTTCTTTTGAATGTCTGCTGTGTATCTAAAAATGTGCTTCAAAACACCTTATTGTTTTTACCTGGGGTATGGCCTTATTTCATCGTCCACAAACTGGGCTTTCAGCTGTAGGTTACTTGTGCACTTGTTGTCTGAGCCGCATTCCTTCTGAAAGTTAATCTACAGGAAATAGAACAAATACCATCATATCATACCTTTCAGGAGGACTGGCCTGTTCTGGGTACACGCTCATCGCTACTTCCAAGCTGTTTGAGAGTAATATATGCATTACTTTGTACCTCCGTTTTTTCGGTGAGTGTCTGCTCTTTGCTCAGAACTGGGAAGAAGTCCAGGTTCTGCAGGGAGCGTCTGACTTTTGGTTTTTGTTGTTGTAACGAGATATTGAGGGAAAAGACCACCGGTTCCAGTTTGTCCTTCAAACCTTTCTGTCAGTTCAGCCAAGAATTTCATGTTAATCTTAATGACCACATTACTAAAGGGTAGTGAGATTTCTAGGTATATCTATACTAGAAAACAACAAAAAACTAAACAAAACATACACACAATCACCTTACCATTACAGTCAGTTTGAGAGTATGACAGATGGATTTGGAAGATGGCAGGCTCATGGATCCAGTATATGTATCACCAGAGTTATGGAATCGAATGCGAGGGCTTCTTCTCTTCACGTCGGCTTCCACCATGTAATCCATCGCTTCACAAAGCAGAACCAAATAGAAAACATTACATGACATGACACAGATTAAATGTGTTTAGTAAATGTAGATGAAGCTATTTATTACAAATATAAAGACTTCACATTACGATGGTTAAATAGCCAATAAAAAGTAGATCTACATAATAAAAATTCCTCACTGATATTCTTTTCGAAGTACTTGTTTCCATTACTTAGAGTGAAAGACATACACACGGTAGCTGTAATGCTGTGAAGGTCAAAGAGAAATCCAATAATCAATTAAAGAGAAACAGAAACAGCATTTTCCTCATTAGACATTTTGTTAGACATCTCACCATGGTTTGTTCTCAGAACACTGATTAGGATCCACAATTTTGGGTTCAGCAGTGAAGTTTGTAGTTAAATGGATTACTGGTCGAGCTCTGAAAACAATCAGACGGGTTAATATTCAGTTGTAAACTAACAAATATAGTAGCATTTCTTGTCTTTTGAATTTATACTACTTATAGTCCAGGTAAGGGCAACTGAATACATTTTAAAAACTACATTACTAAGTGCATTAAGTGCAAGAAAGGGGGAACACCTTTTTTTTTGACAACTAGAAACACATTTCATTTGACTTTTTTTTCTACCTGAGAAGGGCTATGTGATCATCCAGAGAGCCAACTAAGATGTCAGGGTAACTGTTGTCATCCATGTCCATCCCTCCACTGATGGAGTAGCCAAAGGTCTTGAATGTGCCATTACTCACTGACTTGCCCTTAATTACCTGTAGAGGGTGTCAGTTATACATGGGTCGCTTCAAGTTTACACTTATTACCACAAAAAAATCCATAATGATGATACCTGACTGTGTTCCTGTGGTATTCCTTTTTTACTTCCCATCCATATGTAGACCATTCCTGTTTCGTAAAATGGTGCCCCCACTGCAAAGTCTGCAAACAGACAAAATAAGTATCTGAAGGAAAGTTACATTGGCAAGCTGTTGAAAATTAAAAGAAGGCAGAGTTTCAAAGAAATACAGTAGTAATACAAATATTATAGTGTACGCTTCCCTCCTGTAGATTACTGCCAGATTATACTCAACGATACTTTGGAAAATGTAAATAAAAACTGAATGTAATAATATGCACATCACAAAAACAAATACTTTTTTCACATATCAAAGGCTAAAAGTGAGACAATTTACAACTTCATGAAAAAAAATTAGCTCATTTTGAATTTGATGGGAACAATACATCTCACAAAAGTTAGGACAGGGCCATGTTTCCCACTGTGGAGCATTCCTTCTTCTTTTAACATTAGCCTGTAAAACATCAGCGAACTGAGACCAGCTGCTGAACTTTTGGGAGAGGAAATGTCTCATTCTTGTCTGATTTAAGATTGCAGCTCATCAACAGTACTGGGGTCTTCTTTGTGCATTTCATGATGCACCAAATGTTTTCAGATTGTGAAAGGTCAGGACTCCAGGCAGGCTATATAATCTAGGCTAATGCTGAACTGCATATTTAGCCTAGATTATATAACCTAGGCTATATAATCTAAGCTAAATATGCAGTTCAGCATTGTCTTGCTGAAATATGCAAAGCCTTCCCTGAAAAATACAATGTCTGTATACTAGCATACTGTATGCTGCCCTGAACTCTGCAATGATGGTGTTTTTCCACATATGGAGACTGCGATTTCTGTGGGTACAAATTCATGCAATAATGCTTTTTTTTTTTTTTTATAGCAAATCATTTTACAAAGAGTTCCCAGCTTTTTAGCTGCACCTAACATTTGTTGCTCCTGTCTCAACTCTTTAAAGATGTGTTGTTGTCATCAAATATAAAAAACATTGGTTGATGAGATGTGCAAATCCCTGCTGTCTTACAACCATATTTTTAGAACCCTGAAAACTCACAGTACCTGCAGACTCTTGGACATTTTTTGACACATCTAAGGGTAAAGAAAATGCTGTGTTCAAAGTCATACCTTGGAATCCATCTTGGTTGACGTCACCGATGGCAGCAACTGCTAAACCAAATCCGGATTCAGAAGAACCTTTCAGGACCACGGTGGCGGTATTCTGGAAAGATCCATTCTCATTCATAAAAATATAAACTGCTCCTCCTTGACGATTTGTACGGTCGAAGTGAAATGGAGCACCCACAATCAGGTCATTCCAACTGCAATGGTCAAGAGACACACCCAAAAACAAAATTTTATATACATATATACAAAATAAAAAAACTCATTAAAAATTACATCACTGTTTTGTATCCTTGTATCACTTGTATCCTGGAAAGTGTCTTCAACACATTACAGTGACATATTTGCTTTCCCCGTTATGCTATAATGAGCTTCATATCTTGGCTGTGAAAAGGACAGATTTTCTTCTCTTACTATATCAGTGTCAATCATTCTTTGCATAAGAAGGCAGATCAAAGTCCCAAAGCATTCATGCATGAGGCAGGTAAAAATACAGATACAATCTCCTTACGCATGCAAATATAACTTATCTTTTTTGTGGATTAGAATTCAGAAGTATCCCATATTAAAATATGACAGTAGCTGGAAAACCAGTTTACAAAGTGTTTATTCTTTGATTGGTTCATATTGTGTCCAGCGACATTTTGTTTGGCACTTGTTAACAGCCCTTATAAAACAAAAATAAATTAACTTTCATTTATATTTTTTTAGCTTTGCAATGCCAGACTGATTCCCAGCACGTGTAGTGTGAGGTCCCAACTTGGAAAGATGAGCTCTTATTTATAGCATGCTATACGCAATAAAACAAACAAAATTCTTAATGTTCCTTTCCAATATTCCTACTAACTGTGTAGACACGCACTCATCATTGTTGAGGTCGGTGACTGCCAGGCTGCTCCCAAAGTACGAACCCACTTGTTCACCGTAGATGATATTTAAAAGCTTGATTCCATTTTGAATCTTTTCCCCAAACATCACAGAGCCCTTAGACATGTCCCTAGGAGCCCCTGTCACCACTGTGTAGTCGGTATGGCTCAGCAGCTTCTTCTCTTCAAGAACTGAATAGCCTGTAGAAGGAAGCATTGGAGAGTATTTGGTATCTTACTTTTCTGGAGACAGTAACATTTTGAATACCACAAAGGGAATTAAAGATGAAGTGTGTTGTTACATCTAACTGCGTACATAAATCACAAATTGCAATCAATTGTATAAGTCGATCTTACCCTACCCTACCCTTCTAGTCGTCTAAGAAATGCAGCTACCTAGCAGTGCAAAATGGCGAAGGAGCAAGGTAGGAAACCCACTTGGTTTTGGTTTCCACAAATTAAGCAATAGTTATGAATGTCATATAGATTTTGATAATAGAGCACTCATAAATTTGATGTACTGGAACATTGGAACACTGATACACATATGCTGATACTTCACAAATAAAACCACTGGCAATATGTTGTTTATTTAACTGTGGGACTGTTAAAATGGTATAGCATGATGCAAAGATCAACATATATTTACCCATGTATCTGTATCGATATCCCAGCTCTCCAAAACTATAACTAACTGAGTCCCAGGAGTTTAGTGGATCTGGATCTCTCCAAGTTACATGAACATTTCCTTAAAAATAAAGGTACAATATTAAAATCGGCTTAATATGCAGCATGTTTCTCAGAAGAAAAAAAAAATCACACAGTAAGCTTGTGAATGGGTCCATGCTCAAACATTAGATTGCTGCAGAAGATGCAGGGAAGCACATGTATGTAACCATGCTTATATTAATGTTTTGCAGCTTGTTTCTCCACCAGCCTTTAGTGAGACCCGCAAAAGCAAAATTCCTTCATTCTAAACACCTTGTAATGACACCAGGTCTGACGGATGTTGTCTTTAACTTATTGTCAGATGATTTACATTACCTTTTTGCTCCATAGCTAAGCTAGCCAAACCCAATAATCAGCACTAGCTTAACTTACTAAAAGGCTATGTTTTATGTTGCTAATAGCTTGTATTCCTAAAGATAGCACATCTTTATATAGTTTGAATATTGTCATTTTGGAGTAACTTGGGGTAACTATAAACTCTTACAATGTACATACAAACTGTTTAGCAAGCTCATTATTTTTCTTTAATTTCTTTTTGAGGAGTTCAGTTTAACTTTATTTATCCCTTGAGGGCAATTCAGTTTGAACTGAGTATCTCTTCACATAGTTTGGAATTGGTTTACTCCGTGCAGTAGGGCTTAGCAGATTGATCCAAATATCATAGTATCGATACCAAGGATAGTATCGGTATCGATCGATACCTGCGTGATGAGATCGATACTTTTCGGGAAGAGGACTTTGGGGGCAAAAAGCCAAAGAATATGAATGAGAGCCAAATGAATAGTAGGTTTTGCTTTTGTTTAGCTAATTTACATTGTTGACTTCATTTTCCTCAAACAATTGTGTGAGATAAAAGGGAATAATGGAGTTATTAAAAATTTTTGTACATTGTTGATATTCTATATTGTTTACAAACAAAAATTCTAAGATTTAAATTTCTCTGTTCTGCCATTCAGTTTGTTGATTATAAAAGGTTTTATTTGAAAAAACTCTACTGTATTTCATTATGATCATAATTGTGATCAATAATTAAAGGCAAATAATTTAATGATTGTGAAATATCAGGAAAAAAAGTATCAGTATTGATATCGGTATTACTTATATCGGATTTACTTGGTCGCAGATTGATGACAGAATTTTCAGTATCACCCAGCCCTATTGTGCAGTCTACAGTAAACTACTGCCAACCTATAAGGCTTACCCCTGTTTAATGATTATGCTGCGGTAATTGATTTTGAACAATAGCCATGTTTAATGAAACTACTAGAACACAGAAAAGAGGGAAGATGTTAGCAGAGAATATGTAGGTTTTTATGAGCCTTAAAACATGAAAATAACTGCAGGTGGGATAGTGGTAATAGTTTAGCATTAAAAGTAAACATGATTTAGTTAAAGCCTATTACGTTTTATATTCGTTTTCTACAGGGACATTGTATTGGAGCAAAACAATGTGTCATATAAACACATGCCAAATGTACTAAATCAATGTGTTGGTCAGGAGAAGTCAGGCTACAGAAAAGCTATAGTGTGGACTACAATGTGGAGTACATTATATTGTAGGCACTGTGTAAATCTGACAATAAATAGATATAGCTTAAGAGAAACCAAACTTTAATGGAGTTTTAATCCACCCTCAAAGCTGCCCCTTAACATGACAAATTTATGCTGTCAGCTCATCAGTCCTCACCTTGCCACAAGTAGCTCCCCGTAGTACCAATGTAGACGTCCGTGTCTGTCATGCCACCTGAGATGCCCATGTTGCACATTCCCTCCCGTTCCATGTTTTGTGCGGCGTTACAGACCTCATAATTGTAAATTTGCCATTCATCCCTGGGGTTAAAGGTCAGATTATTACTCCTTACGTAACACTTTCCGATCATCCGGTGATGTTTTTCTGGGCCTCCGAGAACCTTAACATAGCGATGCCCACATGCCTGGAAACCAGAGAAAAGTGAAGGTCGAGCGACTGTGTAGTTACTCTAATAACCTATGTCACATCATTAGCTTGTAATGAACGTATGAATAAGTACTAGTTTGCATCAATGATAAATGCATAAAGTTTCAAGTGTAAAAACAATTATTTGAATACTATTAGATGGGAAGCAATGGATTCAGTAGGATGCTATGGCATAAAACAGTGTAATTTGTGAGCAAGGTATTGGTTCCTGTTCACTGTGCAATCCAATACAAACAATGAAATATGTACAAAATGTTGTATGCAATACAATACATAAAATGCAAAGATTAAAGACAGACATAAATAGAGTATCACTTCAGGAGCGTCTCCTTCATGCTTTGTGTTAAATGTGGTATATGTCATCTCACCAGCACTCGTCCCGCCAGCTGGCCCCTCTGACTGGCTACTGTGACACCCAACCACATGCCCTCCACAATCTCGGACTCAGTCGCTGTGAATGTGTGACAAGGGTCAGAAGATAATGCCAAAGTTTGTAACTGTCAACATTCTGTTGTTGATTTTACGTTATGCATATGCTCTCATTTTGTTCTGACTGTCTCTATTACTATATTGTTTCTTTTTGTACAATATGACTTTCTATATTGTTTGGTCATGAATTTAGAGATTACATCATTTCAAAGTCACAATTTCACAACCAGACTTCTACCAGTTCGAACCAGCACACAGAAGTCAATCATTTTATTTAAACAAACAGCATGATTATGGAGAGCGCAGTCAGTGGAAAACCAACCCAAACTGGAATATTCATTCATCATTATTCATGCCCTGACACATGTTAACCACAAAAATGTGCTGTGACTTGAATAACATGCTAACCTCAACATTAAAAGTGATGCAGGATCCTTTCATTATAATCTTTACTTGTACGTTTTGAGGGAAAAGGTGATGGGGGTGGAGATGTCTACATCCAGCAGTCAATCATCAATTAAGAAAGGATTATATTTTTTTCAAAGGTTTTATATGCTGGAGCTCAATACATAGGTGCAGGATATGAACCTGAAAGCTCTGAGAAATGCAGGGGAATGGACAACAATTGTTTGACATCTTCAGTCTATCCTTACTGGATAAACTGAGCTTACAGACACAATGCTGTTATGTCTTCTGTGGCTCTGAGATCGGCTAGAAAAATAAACTCTGATATGATCTGACTTATCTCGCCTTTGTGGACCACCAAAAAAAGGAACAAAAAACAGTATTAAGTTTATCCTCTGGTATGTTTTCTGCAGCTTCCATTTTGACTATGACTACTATTTCTTTGACGCAAGTTTAAAGAAGTAAAATATTTAACTTTTGGAGAAATTGAGTTCATTTCAGGAGCCAGCAATCAATATGTGATGACCTCACATGCTGATCAAATCACAAAATCAACTAAAATATCAAAATATCTTTTTATTCTTGAGTTCAATCAGACATCTAAATAAAAAATAAACTGTTATTTTGATGAAAATAGATTATAAAGAGCCACATTCTGTATATTGAGCTTAAAAAGGTTTGCATAATGTAAAACACTGAGAAATCAAATTTCTTTGTCTACATTAAAGCAGGATATAATTTATCTTGCTCGTATTTAGTGTCTCAAACAAAACAAAACAAATCTTATTTCCTTATTTAGATAAAATACGTAAATCTGGTTGTATGAAAAAAGCAATTTTTGGAAATGAAGTCATCTATCAGACTGACGCTTTTCACATCAAACTTGACCACTAGGGTGTACTGTGATGATATGAAGACTTCTTATCATTAAATATAATACTGGAATAATGAATACAAATAATACACTTTCCTGACAACTTCTGATGTTTTTCCATTTATATAGTTTTTCCTGTAATTTTTTTCTTTTACAAATATCTAACATTCAGTTCACTGATGTATTGATTCCATCCTGCCCTCCGCATCTGCAATTTCACTTTATTTCCCAAATACCAGAATAAGTAATAACATCAAAAAGCTTTGCATCATGCTTACTTGAGGTGACCAGATCCATCCTGGTGCAGTCTGTGGCATCTGTAGTAATGGGACAAGAGTAAACGGCTCCTGTTTCATTGACATTTTTTAGAGAATTGGCTTTCTCTTTGGGGGCACCTACGAGAAGCCTGCACACACAGAGAACGGAAGCATTTTAGAGATCAGAACTGTTTTATATTGTCAGAAAACACAGAGCAGACACAGTAGCCACAACAAAAATGATCTAACAGATAATCCTTTTAGTGTAAACAGAGAAAACACATCTTGCACCTTCATGTCGTAGTGCACTTCTATATGCACACCTTTTATCCAATCGTCATTTAATAGAAAAGATCTGTGCAAATAAAGCATATGATTGACAGCCGAGTGTGTATTCACTTTCAAATGCAGTGTAAACCCAGCCAGTTTAAGTGACCTTTAAAAGAAAAAAGAGAGAGCATGGAACAGTCAGAGCATGAGCCATGCCAAGTTTAGGCACCACACACAAAGACACACAGACAAACTGGCTGTGTGGTGATGGAGCTAATCTTTTTGTCCACTCTCTCTCTCTCTCTCTCTTACACACACACACACACACACACACACACACCCTTTTAACCTTTTAACACACCAGTGAACCAGAGACTGATTACTCCTCTTCGAGGCTCTTTGAGGCAACACACTATTTACCGTAAGCACAAGATTTATTAACTCCACTTTGTAGGTGGAGGGTGCGGACAGTCTTGTTTACAATGTGTGTGTGAGTGACATATAACCTGCTGTACTCCAGAGTGAAAAGCAGAGCTGTGCAGCTTCACTTAAACATGTGATTCTTCTCATTTGAGGTTTCAGAAATGATCCAATTGTTGCTGGTTCAATGCTGAAGAAGAATCACTACCACCCTGGTGATCAGTGAAAAGTGGAAAATATTAAGAGACATCTCTTTTACACACTGATAAGTTAAAATAAATAAAGATAATGGATGCATGTTTCAAAATATCCTCAACTTCACTTTCAAGGTCAAAATGCCTTCAAAATGAAGCCGGCTTGTGAGAGACATTTCAACTTGAGAACAGATCATTTTGCTCTGAGAAGCAAAACATGACATATGGATATGGTGTATCTAAAACCATATGATGTCTATAAAAGTTACAGGATAAATGGGTTTTCTCTCTTTACAAACACAGTGAGACTGTGTACCAGGCTTTTTCACCTCCTCCTTTATTAATACACTCCCATATATCAACAATATTCCCTCTATACATACTAGTGATATAATCATGAACACATCAGTATATTTTCTCTTTGATGTGTCGTCTGAACTTGAAGAGTCTCAGACAAATTGTGTCTTTGCATGGAAATTAGTCGTGTGCTAACTTCCGCAACCAGTTTCATATTAAATTACCTTATAATCTTATTTGAGACTTTTCCATCCAGGAGATGACGAAATGTCTTACCTCAGATCAGAGGATACAGCACTCATTTCAATCTAATGTCTTTACATTAACCAGCTAGATGTAAAGGTAATGTGGTAATATTAGGGTACAAACTTAGCACAAAAGGTAAAGACATTTGAATTTGGTCAACTATTTCTCCCCTTTAACAATACCAATTAGTGTTGTATTATACATCATTGGAAAATCTGATTAGTCACCTTTATAACAAGTACATGTAAGATTCATGCTTCTGTGGAATGACCAACATAGCTAAACATGTGGGCAGTGCCCCCAAAATGTGCCAAAATCCCCTGCAATATTTTTCTGTTGGTATTCATTTTTGTATTGAGTTGCTTAGTGGATTTGACGATTGCACTCTCCCACAGAAATAAGGGAAAAAACAACACATATTATTGGCCATTTTTTTACACTTTTTTCATTTTATACTGTCAGGTACTTCAGTAATGTCGAAGATCCATTTGCATGGCACGTCCTCTTCATGCTGGTCACCAGCCTGGTCACATTTTGATGCAGGATTACATCCCCTTTCGGTAATTGTTGAAGGTCAACCAGCATGGTTGTGTTGGACACTCTAGCACATACACACCCAAACTGATAACACAACTGTTATATTGCACTACCCTTGTCATCTCCATCCAGGAGATATCTCCAGGAGAGCACTACCCTCCAAAAATGTGAGGCGTTACTCCAAAGTGAGGCATTTTCTAAATGTGTTGCTCACGATCCTTACAAGTGATACTTCATTGTAAAAGGGACTAATCTGGCTTTCCAACGATGTACAATACAACACCAATTGGTATTATTAAAAGGGAGATATAATTGACCAAACACAAATTTCCTTACTTTTTGTGAAAGTAAGGAAATTTCTCATGGGCATTGTCATACAACAATTATCTTGCAAGAGTGATGAAAAACAGGAAGAACCAAGATGGCCTCTGAGGGTCAGCAGTTTCGCGCTGAGAAAGAGGAAGAGACCTTGTTTCAGGTAATAATTCAATAACAACGACAGCGACTAAGTTTCCACAGAGGGTGGTAGCAGCGAACAGGACAGACACAAATGTGTCCCACAATGCATGTTGAGGCCCATTCTTAAGTGTATATATATGTGTGTGTGTGTGTGTTCATACATACTACAGAAAAATTTTAACCTATGAGAAACAGATGTGTTCTTTTCTGCTGTCAGGGCTTGTTTTTCTGTTTTAGTTTCTTTGGCGGTCAAACGAAAAGTAACACAGTTCTGTTCAGCTGGGAACATGCCACAGTGTATTACAATGCTGCCCTCCAAGGTTAGAGAGTTTTGTTGCAAAACAAAGCCACACAATGCCTTATGTGAGATTATCCAGAGCATTTAGACACCGAGAGACTTCAAAAACACACAGAGACCAGTTGGTGTGAACTTTGCTCCTACTCAACAGAAATGCTGAAGAAATGGGGCACAAAGTCCAGCACTAATCACACATGCTTCAGGGGGTTGGATAATCTTGGCTGGGATGATGTTGGTTACAACAAAACTAGAGAAAAAAAAGACCTGTAAATTCAACCTCATAGACATACTTATCATCTCATTCAGTACAATTTCAAGTTGAGTTATAGTCATGGCTATTTTGCTTATTTGGACTGCAGTCCTTGTCTCAGTATAAACACAAGCAGGGAATCACTTTATTATCAAGGTATGGCCATGGTGATGACACGCCCCCTGTTCAGTTTGTTAGCAATGGGATTTTTCTGATTGACAAAACAGATCAAATAATGGAAGTTACTCAAGTAACTAGGTTCTGTGAATTCCCAAAGACTGCTGGTGCCAGTGAAGAGGGACTGAAGCAGAACTAACTATTTACCTGGCAGCAAATTAGTATTATGTCAAGAAGTAGGTTGGACCTAAAAGTTGACCAACAACAACAAAAAACATGTACAGATGTATGATTTAAATGTTAACCCAAACCAAACGACAGAACAGACATATGAGAAAATCCTGTCATCTAACTCAACAAGAAAATGAAAAAAATTATTTCTCAAATTTTCTAATTATTTGATAAACTGTACCTGACTATGTATTAAAGAAAAGGATATTATGGACAAAACCTATCTATCATATTGTTCTTTACAAAGGGCTTTTCCTGATCTCAAAAAGTAGGTTTTGGTTTCATTAACCCACATTTTTCAGTTCTAGCAAATTATCTCAAACCTTCACAAACAACAAGAAAGTGACATAAACTCAAGTAACTAAAAGCTGACATGGTTACAGCTGCCATCCTGTTCCAACTGCAACAATATGTGCTGTTCTCCTATCTCCTTTTCTGCTCATCACCTTCTCATAAACAGCCCGTCAAAGACCCAGGAGAGGGAAGGGAGGCAACAGGCAGCTGCATTCCTGGTCTGACGACATGTTGAAATTTGCCCCTTAAGTGATCCAAATGTTTGACTAAACCAAACATTTACAATGGCAAACACACCTAGCTAAGCTAAGACTGACTGCACCCATGATATGAGAAGTAAGAAAATCACAGGAGAAGGGGGTTTGATGAACTACTGTATATTCACATCAGCTAAACAAACAGAGGTCGCTCTATCTATCTAACAAGGTGTTGTTGGTTAGGTAAACAAATGTCAAACAACACAGATGGCTTTCTTGCAAGAGATGATCTCACATCATCTAACCCTACACTTTGACTATCTATGACACAATAACACCAACAACAGTGAAACCAGGAAATCCAACATAATTAAAGATGACTAAATCCTCTCGGATGATATTTCCTCCCCAACTCATGAGCTTTAAGATTAACAAGAGAGAGGGGAGTGCTGCCTTACTCAGGCTACATTCATTTCCACATGGATCCAGTTTGATCCAGAAACATAAAAGCACAAAGAGCTGCACCTTTTCTAGCATTTAACTTAAAAGTCAAAAGGTACCAATGTTTAAAAATGAGGAAGTAGGTGAAATTCTATAAAGAGACCATAATAAAAAAAGGGAATTAGAAGTAACACCTAGAGCAATAGAGGAAACTAAGTTTCTACTCGTTGTTGAACAAGTTATATTTATGTAGAGTGCATGTTGCAGCATTATAGGGTTGATCACCTTCAAGATAAGGCTTAGAGTGACCTGTTTGTCACAGGGTGTGGCTGCTGCCTTAGGGCAAAGAAAAAGAAGAACGTATGTTAACAACCTCAGGCCCTGTTTTTTCACTGTGAGCCATGCAGACGTCAGGATCAATGAAATGACTGTTCTTATTTCAAACATCATCTTTCTACAGATTTAAACCCTTTTGCAATTCTGTAGGACATATTGTAGAAAGATACTGTGTACAATATGTAAAAATGAGAGCATTTGAGCTACTTTAGCTAATGTATTAGTAACCTGAGACTGTCATGTTTCTGTTCTGCTGCATTATCTACAGTACCCATAGGTCGGTCTTCTTTCTAAATATGTAATGCATCAGTTTACTTTGATCAAACTCAAATTAAAGATCATGTTGATGGATGAGGACACAGAAAATGAACAGCTCTAAAAAGATGTAATGAAATTAAGAGCAAGCAAATATTCTAAATGTTGTTTTAAATGATCTGCAATCAAGTTTAAGCCATTCGGGTATTTTGTGCTGGTGCTACTTCTGCACAATCTAAGTTGGGCAGTCAGTGAAACTCAGGCTGAAACATATTCATCAAACTAGTAGATATACCTGTTGCCCTTAAATGACTGAACCGTGACTTAAAGGACTTCTACCACTTCTTGTATCCCACTCAATTAAACACAAGGCTACTCTGTAAAAACAAGTACACGAAAAGAACAAGTAAGCCAAATTACAAGAATCCTCACCCCTAATTTTGAAATAACAGAAATAGACTCACAGATACAAAAACCAACAACAACAAAAAACCATTCTCACCCACATAAACATCAGATTTTCAGCTTAGTATAAAGGAGTGCAGGTGATTCATGATTCCAGGGAAACACTACCACTTAGACCCACTAAGCAAATAAATGGAGATAATATTGAATGAGGAGACTCAATTTGCAGATTGAATTAAGCATGAGGACAAGAGGAGAACGGGGCCTGAGATCTTTTTATGCTGCTGTAATGGTGTAATGATTTCAGCGAAAGACAAGAAGATGGTTGATATGACAGACATGATGTGTTACACTGAGGTCCTTTGTATCCGTGCTGATGGTGAGAGGGCTTAAAGTCACGTGGTGAATGTGCTTGTTCTGAACTTCTTCTTTCTTTTTTTTTAAGAATTGATCTGCACACTGTCACTGTTTTACTACTCAGACACATCCTGCTCATTGAACTTTCAGGAACTAACATTGCTATCAGATAACTCAGCGAGCACAGGTAGTTGTTAACACGCTTAATAAATGTCTACATGTACAGGATATGAACACATGAGTCATCTCTGGTCACACGGTGGAATATGTAGGTCACATAGACCAATATGCCTTTTTGTTTCTAAAGATTTTATATTCCCAGTAAGGGCTTGGCATGGTCAACTGACTCACAATTATTGGATAATCAGTTGTTAAATGTTGTTTCACTATTAGTTCATACCTTAACTGAGAGATGTGAAAATGTGTATGATGGTTCAGGAATAATAAACCCTTTATCTAGGCTACATTTTTTCAGTTTACCGGTGAGGTCTGTGGTGTTATTTCTGATCAGTGGGTCATAAGCGAACATAACATTTTTCTTCCAGTTTTAAATCTATTTATTTAGTTTTTGTACAAGTTGCTTTATATTTCTTATTACAACAGGTCAAGGCATGAAACTGAATGCTTATTTTCTGTAGAAACCAGCAAAAGTAACAGTGAATAAGAATTTACTAACAGATTATCTGTTTATTGTAAAATAATCACAAAGCCAAAGAGAGCTCTTAGTGAGCAGCAGAAATTTGTGGCATATCCTGCATAAATTCATGCATTAACTCGGGATAACTTAAGCATACGATTTGCTTTCACTGCAAAGAAAAAAACTGCTAAGACGTCTAAATGCAACAACATTGACATGTATTTTCTATCACCACTCTCACCACTGTCAGGTGAGGCTGGTTTTTTCCCTTATATGACTTAATGCAAGACTTTAACAAATAAGCAGACAAGGAATGAACAAGGTCACACCTCTGATGAAAATGAAATGCAACACATGCAATTGTTGGTAAAAACAAGAAACAGCACAGAACCATTCCATTAAATATCACAAAATATTAATCAGCATCACACAACAGTGTAACAGAGTGTTTCAGCTGCACAAACATCCTGTTTGAAGACCACCATCTGCCACTGGTGAAACAGTAACGAGAGAACAAACTCATTTTGACCCAGTTTTACAAATTAAACATGGCAGGTCATCCTCTGATAATATAGTGACTCACTTTTTATAGCAGCAAGTAAAATCTTGTTTGAAAAGAACATTGCTATTTTGGTTTATGTCTTTCAGTTACCGGCAAGCTTTAGCCACAATGTGTATGCTTTCAGATTACTAACGCTGCCCAGTCCCTTGGTACACAAATTTTACATAAGCACACAAACATAGCATCTGCCAAATTGCCGCAGAGAATTACCCACAAATGTATGCATGCAAACAGAAACACACATTTGCACAGACTCACGCAGCTGGGCTGCATCAGGACACGTTTCCCAGTGACCCATCTCACCACACCGGTGCACATCATGCAGACAGAATTCACACGAGAGTTCGAGTATCAGTGACAGTACTTCCATTAACATTTTGACCTTGCTAGTGAAAAGGGATGAGGGGTTTGAGGGGGGGGGGTTCAGGTGGACAGCTGACAACAGAGCTGACAGCATCGCTGTTAGCGTGCCTGCTCAGTGCCAAGTTTTTCTCTCAGCTATGACTCACATGCTGGTAAAAGCTGTGCAGGTGTGTGCATGAAACATCTGCTTTTACCTGCTGAGGTTTGGGGAAACTTTCAACGTAAGATTTCTGTTGTGTGATTGGATTCATTTAGTTTGCTCATTCTTTAGTAATAAACATTTTGAATTGTATGTACTTCTGGGAACATACTCCACATTACAACACACACCAACATCCCAAGACACATACCGATGTAAACTAAAACCTCAGTATCATTTCCCTCTTCAAAGATGAAAAACGGCTGAAAGAGGGAAGGGTATTGAAACATATAGTTTTTCCAGCTGCAGGTAACCCTCATAAGCCCGGAGGCCAGGCACACCAGCTCTTTTTTCCATGCTGTTGGGGGCATTTGTACAACCATGGGAGAAAAGGGGATCTCTTACAGTTTTGTCAAGGCAGGAACAGTTTTCACTGTTGGTATTTTCAGTGAAAGCCCCTGCGTAGGAAATCTCCTCTGTGGAGATTAGCAGGACGCCCGATATCCTGCTGTAGTCCATTTCAACACGTTATGGGAAGCTGTCGCTCACCCTGCTGCTGTACCACAAAGCAGTTCAATGGGTAACAATTTATTACATAAAATTAATAAATACATAAACAATTAAGGCCATTGTTACAATGGACAAACTAACAATTAGTTTTGGTGTGGTCTGGTTTAGTTGCAGTACTTTAGAACCATTTCAGTCAAATTTAATGTAAATGTAATTTTTTTTTTTTTGCTTGTCTTTTGCCAAATGTTTTCAGTATTAAAAAAAAACATTTCTGTATTGATACTGGTTACATCTTTACCTCAATAAAGTAGCCTTCATTAAGAGGATAAATGTTGTTCTAATAGCCATTTGGGCTTTCTTTTATATATCATGAATTCAAGTGTTGCTACTCCCAGTTTTTCTCTGGGCAGATGCACATCAGCACCTGTGGTGTCCTCTAATGGAAAACATTTTGGATCTAATGGACACACGTTTTATTCTTTATTATAATTCTATTTTAGCTTTTTTTTTTTTTTTTTAGTTTTTCATTCATATTTGTTACAATATCCTTCCCCTAAACCCACCCATCCCTCTAAAGGCCGGCTTATACTCGCGCATCCTCAGCATCAGGTTGGTTATGCCGTCACCGCCGTAGGCCCTGTGGAGGTCCGCAGAGGCTCGACGCGCACTTCTTCAGACCTGACGTTCATCCCGGCTACGTGAACGCAGCTACGCGAATGTACTCCCTTGTGATTGGTCAGATTGTGATTATTTGTTTCCGGATATTTGACTACATTTAAACTGCAAGGAAAAGTGACATAAAACTGATTGTTTACGTCACTGATTCTGCAGCCACATTGCTGATTTGTTACGCACAATCCACGAAGAAGCAAAACCAGGACTCCTGCAAAATTAATGGGCTGTGCTGCAGCTCTGTCTACTAACAGCACCCCATAAAGACTGATCTCTACATGTCATTTGTGTATAGTAAACTTGTTTTGTTAAACCATTGAAAAACTCCGCCCTGTGGAGTTCACCGGACAATACCAGCCCTCCCGCTGCTACATGGCGCTTTTACCCTATCTCGAATATAAACACACACTGACTGCATCAGCTATGCAGGCCCGACCTGACGCAGAAGCGGCGCGAGTATAAACCAGCCTTAAAACCCACATCCCAGAACAGACAATGAGAAATGTTGAATCCTTGCCAAATTTTTATTTATCATATTATGAAATTAGTCATTAGAAGTGTATAATGCAGAATACCTATCTCTAGTATGGGTTGTTGTTGCTTTGCAATACCGTGCAACAGATGTTGAATTTCCTCAGAGCTTCTTTTCCGCTCTTTTTCTCTCTTTAGCTTTGAATTTGCATTAGCTAACTAGACATGTGTCACATGGCCACCTGAAGCTTATATCCACTATTTCAAGTCATTGATGGGGCATTGAAATTAATCAACATTGAACCTGATCTATGACCAGCTGGAATCTACTGTGCAATATTTGCTTGCTCCAGAGACCATGTCTTCAGTTGTCATCATCTCCCCAAGGTAGTTGGTGGGGGAGGGGATGTTGTGAGCTGTTGGTATCAGAAGTGCAGCAAAGAGGAACTAGCTATAAAAAAAAGATTTTGCTCGTGAGTTCTCTCAAGAAAACCTGCTTTTGAAGTTGCTACGTAGGAACTTAAGCCATTGGTGTTTCACTTTCACATTTATTAATTATCAATCCTTTAAGGTGATCAACAAGAGGTTGTATTCACAAACAATTGAATTGTGAGTTTTGAATTTGAGCAGTGTGTGACACGTACCACATTGCTAATATTAAGTTGATGATAATAATGTTTTATACCTGGACATGCTGATATATTATAAAGTTTCTGTTTAACATTGAGGTAAGATTGCATTAGATAAAGTATATCTGTAGTTTCAGTGCAACTACCAGCTACCTTTCCTTAACCCTGTGACATTTTCCAGCAAGGTCAAGGTAAAATAGCTTGTAAAAAGACAACAGGGGAAAATGTTTCTGACCTATCTGTACCAAAGTCTTTTCTGTTTATGTATTTGAGCTTCCCTTGCAGAACATGTTGGTCCTTAGCACAGCCAAATGCATGGCTTGTGTTCATTGCAAGAATTTTAAATTAAGGTTTTCTATGCAACATCATGACAGAGGTGCTCATGCAACTAGTGGGCAGAAAGCAGCAGTCAATCCAGTTTGTTTGGCAGAGTCGAGCTCATAAACAGAGATAAGAAGCAGGTACACTTTACAAATCGCCTACAAGGAAAAAAAAGGATGGAAATTGTTCCAAATTCCAAGGGGATCACAGACCGTTGCCGAGAGCAGAAAAAGATTGTGGATACAGGCCAGACAAAAGCAGACTGAGGTCCTGCTAGCCCCAAACTCTTTAAAGTCTCTTCAGTACTCACTCCATGTCTCACATTGAAAAACTTCTGTGTCATTAGACGTATCTTTTAAATTTACAGATTGAACATGAACATGACCGTAACCATCAGGATTTTGCTGGAAATGTTTTTTTTTTTTTTTACTTATCTTAAACCTTATCTGTCTCAGCCATGCAATACCAATGACAGCAGCTCAGTCTGGGACAGTGGCTGGAACTGATTATGTTAGCTTGGACACTATCAATAAATCCATCAAGGAAGACTTCAAGATAGCAACATTTTAAAGCAATCCTTGATAATAAATTTCATTATTCTTGCTATAGAGACAATAAAGAGACCTTGAATCACATAAGTTGATCAAGTGTGATCTAAGAACTATTCCCAACAACAAATAGTTTGAGGTGTCTTGTACAGTGGGTGTAACTTATGTCAAATGTGCCAGGTTGTAAAGTTTCTCTTATGGTGAGAGTTATTACCTATTGAGCTAAGTTAAACTAATATTAATACTATGCTGCTGACATTGTCAAATAAGGAGAGCAAAAACTCAACCAATGCCAAAAAATAAATAAATAAAAGAAATTATTCATTTATATTGCTATATTAAAACTCTAAACTATTAAGACAAATTTAATGATTGTGCTGTTTAATGAAAAAGTAAATTGAAAAGTAAAGACATTTCTTACAATCTTAGGTTGTTTTCACCCAGGATGCAGTTTGCATGCAGGAAAAAACCACAACAGTTGGAACAACCAAAGCAAAGAAGGTTCTTCCCTGATGACTTATATGTTGTTGTCTATTGTTGCTACATAGAAAGCAAAAGAAAACTGACCAGCTCTCATGACAGCTTGCTTTTTTAATACACACATATTTCAGGAAGGGTGCCCAATTTACTTCTGATAGTTGTCCAGATTTGCACATCCTGAATGTGTCCACATGAATGAGGAGTTAAATCACAAGGCACAGAGAAAACTCATACTACACTGTGAAAATGAGTTACCAAGCTGCTAACTGACACAGTTAAGAAAGCAAACTTTTCGCATCTATCCTTCAAATGCAGAGGGCGTTGAGTGTTTTTGACTGTATTGTGTTGCTATAGTGCATTAATGATTAACTTTATCAGACCAAAGATGGAATTTCCTTATAAAGGGTGAGTCTTCAGTTTCTGTACAACACACAGTTTCTGTGCCTTTTAACTTTTTAAGAACAAGACTGAAATCATGAATTACGTCTCCACTGCAATTCCATCGAACTCTAAGAGGTTGGAAGAAAAGCAAAACATGTTCCTGTGCATGTTCTAACTAAACACGAGATAAGTGTTGGTACAGCAACATGCCAGTTTAATTTGCACCTCACTGCAGAGAGGGGAAGGCCCTGCCAAATTAAATGGATGACTTTCATGGCCTCAGGCTGCTACAGTCAGACAGAGATGAGCTAAACAGTAAAAAAAGTGAAAATACGCTTCAAGTCTGATTTAATATTCATTAGTTAGTTAGTTAGGGAATGAAACTACATTTCTCAGCTCAGAGAGATTTCCTTTTCAAAAATGAAGGAATCTTTTTCTGATGTGATGAATAGAAAGCATTTAATTAAGAGGTATGTGTTGTCTGATATTCCTCTGATCATTATTCTCACCCCTGCCTTGTCTCAACCTGAAACCTGGCAGGTTGTGACTGTGCACAGAAGGGTAATACATTCCAAACATACCGTGGGGTCAGGGGACTGGAAGAGCCAATAGATGGCCAGCTGACTGCCCAATCCCTCCTCCCTGCCACAACAGGAAAAAAAACGAAGAAAAAAAATCTCTCAGACCTTAAAAGGGTTATTCAAAGACATAGAGGGAGTGGGACAGCGGACACCCAATACAAATTGGCCCCAGGTAGCTTTTAGATTGCTCAGGTGCAGTCTTACCCCAACAAAAACCAATACTGGCATTCTAATTGCACTTGTAATCCACCCCAACCCCCCTTGA
Source organism: Leptatherina wallacei (assembly GCA_028567055.1). Taxonomy (NCBI): domain Eukaryota; kingdom Metazoa; phylum Chordata; class Actinopteri; order Atheriniformes; family Atherinidae; genus Leptatherina; species Leptatherina wallacei. The sequence goes on from JAOXYM010000023.1 coordinate 15,574,096, forward strand.
CTCAAACTACATTTAATAATTTGCTTAAGCTCAGCCAAGATACACTGCTAGTTTCAAACTAATTGGATAATAACCTACATCTTAGAATGGTAAAGAAAAAACTTTATTACTGGACTGGGAGCGGAACCTCTCTGTCTTGATTTTATCCCGGACCCTGTCTGAGTCATGGATGCACAAAGAACAACCACTTTAAACATTGTGCATGTTTTGACTGGTTTATACGCCTAGTTTGTGCATTTTTCGAATAACCCCCCCTACAATTCATTCCATTACAAGAAAACTTGTAACAGCTCTGTGGTGCAGCAGAGCTGGGGCCATAAAGAGACCAGATAGTGCAGACCAGACTGTAAAAACCAGCCCAGTTTAAACATTGGAGACACTATCAGCACCCTGTTATATGTGTCTTAACAGTACACACCAAACAGCTCATCTTCAAACAACACAGAGACAAGACATAGTGAAGAATTTATTACACTTCACATATTTTGTGTAGCCCAGCTCTTCCTGAGTCCAAACTCTTGCCATCCATAATAGTTCTGTATTTGACAGTGTTGGTTTGTCTGTCTGTTAGCAACATCATTAAAAAAGTTGAGGACAGATTTTGATAACATTTTGAGGAAATCTCAGAAATGGAAAAGAACAAGTGGTTAGATTTTGGGTGTTGATCTGGTCACCGCCTGGATCCAGGAATTCTTTAAAGGATTCTTTACTATGGGGAAATAGGCATAATTTTGCTATTAGAACTTTTATCTCAAAAACAACGCCCAACATCATTGGCAAAAAAGAAAAGAAAAAAGATTACAATGGCTGGGTGGACGTTTGCTCTTGCTGAGCGCTTCTAGTTTATCAAAGTGAACCTTTCAGAAGCACCTTGCTGATTTCCCTGACTGCCTCCATAACCACCTCAAGACTCAGGGGGCTCAACAAAGAACTAGATACAAGTATTTTACCCTCCAGACTCTTTCAGAGCACCTGTACTTTCAGGGTAGGGCTTAAAGTGCTGAACATTTTGGACTGATCTAGTTTCCAAATGGCTCATTTCTGCCTTCCTGTCTTAACAATCTCAAGTTTAATCTACACAGTAGCTTGTGAAATTTGTTAACTTGGAGTTATACCGATAACGGTCACAGTCAGCTGCAGACAGAGAGCATGCAGTTCAAGAGGATATGGTTAAGCGAGCTTGTGAAAGAATGTAGAGAGAGAGAAAGACAGAGCGAGAGGAAATGAAGAACAAAGCAGTGAATTAAAAAAAAAAACATTTCAACAGTCAGTCACATTCTCCAGAACAAATAAAAAATAGCCACACAACCTCTAAGAGACACAACATAAAAAAATTAAGAATGTAAAAATAAATACAAAAGATTATACAGATATGATCAAAAATATGAAAAGCATAATGGAAATCTTTTAAATATATAACCTTTCAAAATCAAACGAGCACAAATGTTGTTCACTATAAACACAAAAATTGCTGAAACCTCCCAGCTAGCAGCAGACTGCTGAGTCTTTTAACAACCTTGTCCTTACAGTCACCATTCTCATTAACTTGTGGTCCACTTCTTGGGTTGCATTCTGTGGATGGTGACCTCCCCTCTGGGACAGGGCCAAGATGGCACATTGGATGACAGCTGGACACTGCTATCCATTCTACTAACTGGGGAAATCTCTATAACACCCATCAGTCTCCCACTTTGAGAGATTAAGCTGATAAGCTTTGCATTGAGACTCACTAGGGCGCTGACAAGCAGAGGAAGTGGGCCATGGTTTACAATTTTCTTCCTGCATTACTCTTCAAAGCAAAACGAAGACACAGATAACACCAAGTTATGAGCATACTGTGTGATCATGGATGCGGAAGGATGGAGGGGCCACTCTGTAGTTGGCAGAGTGAAATCCTACTCCAAACAATGATACTGTTTGAGGAGCTTTCATTCAACGTGCAGGAAGCTAAGACGTGTTATGCACAGTCATGTCCTTGAACATCAACGACATCTACTCCTAAAAAGAAGCATTTAGTTTTTGCGTGAACTCTTCAGAGGATTTTTAACTTCTCATAAGCATTGGTAGCTAATACAAGCCAATGAACACCTTTAAACGCAAGCCCATTTCTTTCACAGTGAACAGAATAAAGGTTTAATGGAAACAATGCTCACACCTTCAAAATTCAGAATATATTCATATGTTCAATTTTAAAAAATTAATTACTCCATAAATGTCCTCATCATCACTGATTTGTTCTCATTATACAACCCCAATTTTCTAATTCAGTGACAGACTTAAATGTAAATAGAATTAGATTCCAGTTTTTTTAGCCACAAATATTTCACTTAAAAACGGCATTTAATTAGAAAATTGTAAAAAGTTTAGCATGAATATATATTTTTGAAAAAAACGAAAAAACAATATAATAATAATAATACAAAAATCCATTCACTGTTGTTGTCTTTGCACAGTTTGCATTCCACTTAAGAGGCCACAACTCAGTAGTCCACCTGCTCCAGATGTCTCACCTGAAGCTATTCAACACAAAGAGGGATGTGACAGGCTTTGTCCAACATTAATCTATTTCATGGATTCTCTTTTTAAATAATAAGAATGGCCAGTGATTGTTGTAATCACTCCGAAGAGTCATTGGGCCGTATTATAAATCACTTTTATGTAATATTGAATCTGATATTGCTCTTGCACTGTTTTAAAGCATTGACCTGACTTCCAGTAATTCAAGCCTTTCTGTCCCGCGTGTCCCTGCTTTGAGAAAACAGAAATGTATCGTGCAGAGAGAACCTGTGGAAACGTTGCAGAGAGTGGAGTCCAGACACGGACGACAGGTGTGCGCTATCGCGAGTTTTAGCAAAGGTAAAGTCTGCACAATAACAATAAATGTTTTCAGGTTAATGTGAGTTGCGCTTTATATTAGAGACACTTCACCTGTAAATTGGAGAGAAGTTAAATATGATCTCAAACATGCATTTATGAAAACTTACAGGTGTTTCCTGGAGCCCTCCGTCTGATCGTGCAAAGCCACTGAGAATCCAAAGAAGCTGCTTTTGGTTTTCCCCTTCTTGATCACAGGAAAGCGTTCGTCTATATTAAATCCACTGCAGGTTTGTGTTACGTGGTACACGGCAAACACAGCGCAGAGTAAAAGCTTTGGAGACATGTTTGAGTTGGTTTTTGTTTTTTGGTCTTGTTTTGTCCTTCTCAAGTGCAATCGGCTTTCTCCTTCAGGTCCGCGACGCGGCACTATCCCGCTGCGAGCTCCAACAGGTAGGCTGCTGCTTCTCAGACATTGAGAGCCGCCTGTTGCCCTTCGCGCTCAGTTTGTCACTGGCTAGGTGTCGATGGCTGCTTTCCACTGCCTTCTCAATACCTCCCTCCCCCCTGCTCTCCTTTCCTCTCCTCCTCTCCTCCCCGTCCCCACACCCTTTTTATAACAAGTGCATAGACTGCATTGACAAAACGTGGTGTGTGGTTAGCTGTTCGAAAACCGCCCTTTGTTATCTGTTTCTTGCTTTTGCACAGATTTGTATTTTTTGAAGAACAAAAACTGAAAAATGCAACTGAAAAATTTAAAAAAGACCCCAAAAGCTAATTTTTGAACAGTTTTTGGCTTGTATGTCCTTCAGAAACGGTTAATTACAATCAAGGACAACATGAAGACATTGCTGGATGATGTGCTAGATATTGATAACAGTTTTATTAAGGTTTTAATGGCATGAATCAGATTTTTTTTTTTAGCTGGAGGAACCATGAGAGCCTGCTCTCTTGAACCCATCTAGTAGCTATTAGATGCGTGGTCTTGTCTCACATGAGCACTCTTGTGACGGCCATAGGCCCTGCTTCACTGCCTATTGCTGAAACTTGCTGCTTTCAATGGGCAGTTCAAACCCCTTAATCCCCTTATAGAGCTCATGGAGAAAGACTTTTTCCTTTAGTTTCTTTTTCTTCTCTTATATCTAACTTTTCCCCCTCGAAACCCCTGGTGTTAACAGACCACCTGTAGCTCCATCTCTTCCCACTTGACTGAGTTTTCACAAAGCGATGTGTGATCTATCACCATACCTGCTGTATTGGTCCATGTTCTGGCTATAATCTGGGATCACTGACCCTCTCTAATTGATGAGATGGGCTCCTAGTTTGCTTCTCCTCCTCCAGGTGTTTCTCTCACCCTGAAGTAATCGGCCCTTCATACCAGGTGAAATAATACCTCGTAGGGTTGTAGCTCACTGTGCTCATTCCACAGGCCAACTCCAGATCTTTTCATCCCCCTTTTTTTTTTAGATGAATTGCTTCAGCTATGATCATCCTGGATTTGCTCTGGTGGTACTGTTTTATTTTGTCTGCTGTGCTGCTTGCAGGCACTATGTTACTATACATAGCATGTAAAAAACAAAAAAATGAGAGAACACAATGGACTCAACAAAATAATTTATACTACTTTGCATGTAAATCTGCCTTATGTGTTGCAAACCACTTGCCTGGCACTTCATACCAGGATGATTAACCAAAGAACTCTGCATCCACATTTTCACTGCTAATCCAAGCTTAAACTTTGTGTTTGGCATTTTCACATTATCTTGCAAGTTAATGCTTCTTATCTCAAAGGTGGGAGCACAACATGCCAGTGTGTACAGTGTCAATATCCTGTTGTGGCTTTGCATCCTGTCCAGCACTGACATTAACCAGATCCACACGATCATTCAAATAAAGAGCTTGACTGCCCTGACTTGGCAGAAGACAAATGTCCTGTTAGAGGCTTTAGCTACGAGGAATTCAAAGTAATGAAAGAACAACAGGCGAGCAATCTGCCCACCCTGCAAACCCCTCCTCCCTTTAGTTTGGCCTGTGTCATTGATTCTATATGTTTACTGCAAGGTCTGTAGAGCACCTGATCCTTAACCCCTGTGGGTCTCAGACCCACCCTTTTAACATCTGAAAACACGATACTGACAAACTACGTTCATTTGTATTGGCCAAAATCAGTTACACTGAAAGGGAACTGTAAATCACTTTTACAACTATCTCCATTCATAAAATAGTTATGACAATCTGAAGAACCTATAATTTGCAACTTTAAGAGCAGCAGAGATCAGTTCACTGTCAATTCTGGCCCCAAGTTACAGTAGAAAATAAATGAGTTCCGGCCTTTAAATGTGTATTCCCCAGACCCATGTAAGCCAACACCAATCTAGGGACAAAGATTCGAATGCATTTCCAAAGTCCCACTACTCTACAACTCTTAGCCCACGCAACACTCATGGAATGTAATTTGCAATTTTTCTTCCAGTTTCCTGTTTTCTTCTCACCAATCTGACCACTACCCCCTCCCCCATTGCTATGCTTTGATACCCCCCAACACACACACATACTCGACAAAAGCCCCCAAACACCCCCATAACTCCAAAGTTTGTCTCGCTGTCTCACGGTATCTGTTTAATTGCGCAGATTGAGCAGACATACTTGAAACATTTTCATGCTTTTCTTCTTCTATGTGGTTTGCCATACATCCCAAATGGCTCCACAGATTCCTCTAAGGGCATCCTTTGAAACAGTGCTGAGGGCTGATGAGATGAGATGGGCTGGGTGGGGTGGGTGAGTTGATGCTTTGTGGAGTTCCTGATGTGAATGTGTGATAATAGAAATGGACTGTGTGAAGTAGGAATGCTGTTGAGAGAACAGAGCAAATGCACATTCTGAGTGCATCAGTATGCTCATATAATAGTCCTATCACACGTAATGTCCTGACTTATTTCTGCACTTTGTGTTTGGTGGTAGTTGTTCAATAAATACTTGAAATAGACTCGACATGTCAGTGTGAGAGCTTCACAGTGCAGCCTTGTAAGCATGAAAATAACAGATTGAAAAAGGAACAAAAACTACATGTCAGCCTCATGCTGAATTTCAATGAATATTAACCCCCCGGTGAACATAACATGCAGACAAGATCATTGGTTGGATATGAAACACAGCACGCTCTCACACCGAGTCTGCGCCGCACGGCGATGGCCGAGCTGCCCGTTGCCATGGCACTGAGAGTTGCTATGAAGCCAGTATGTTCTGAGGGGTGGTAGTGTCTGTGAAGGACAGTGTGGTTTGTTTACACTCCAGCCTGGACTCTCACTGGGCTAAAATGACTTTTTTCAGAAATGAAACATGATCTATTCTGTCCTGTCAACTCAACAAGGAATTTGCCACAGAAACCTACTCATATTACATTAATGCACAAAACACAAACAAAAAGCATATTTATAACAATGTATTGCACTCCTGTGTGGAAACAACAAATGTTATTGTTTGACTGGCTTTGGCATTTTAGCAAAATAATGAATGAACTTGTGCACACCCTAAGGAGACAAAAGATATTTTATACATTATTGTTGTAAACTGATCTGAACTGTATTGCAAAAAAAAAAGAAAAAAGAAAAAGAAATATAGTTTTAGAGCAAGATATAAATGAAGCATGTGATCTTTCGAGAGTAGTATGTCCAGGCAGAGTGATTGCAGGCAGTTTTTTTTAGTTTGGTCTTATCATCCATATCTTACCTAACAAATGTTACAGCAGCAGGCAAATAGCTGGCTCAGCCACCTTAGATATGATTTATAGCAGAAAAGTGTTGCAGTGGTCTGATATCCATCAACACACCACAGTGAATCAATATTTTCAGTGAAAAACACATTTTTAAACTATTTTTCTTGAGATTCAACCTGGTGGTAAGAAATTATGGATCCGCCACCACTGGACCAGAGACTGTGTGTTTGTACTAAAAACAACATTTACTAAGCAAGTGGGCTAAATACTTGTTTTTGCTGCTCAGAACATCAAACGCTCTGTTAATGGTTTAAAACATGCTCAAAAATGAGCATGTTTTAAACCATGTTTAAAGGTGTGTTGTATGTTAGTATCAACATGTGTGTATTTCTACATGTTGAGTGTATGTGTGAGCCTGACAGAAAGGATGTACAACAGAAGTTTGGGACCCACAAGAGGCCTCACTTTTTTCCAGGTCTCCAGTTCATGCGTAAGTGCAGGAATGTATAGCCTGAGGAGGGAGGTGTGGCTCTGGACACCTTCCCACTGTCTCGTGGCACCTGTTTTTCAACTTAGCTTTCCAATAGAGTGAAAAAGGACACCTAATTATGTTGTGGAAACAAAACAAGTGTTCGCCTATGCAAACTCATGTTGCTAATACAACATTGCAGCCATTTAATACAGGTTAACTTTTTTAAGTTAAAAGGGACAGTCTGGCATTTTAAATATAGGTTGACTGTATTTGCCTTCCCGTAGAGTTTGTAACGACATTTCTGTCTGCTACTTTAGGCTATTGCCTTGTAGGCTATCTGTTAGCTTAGTTTTACTATCCTGAAAATCAAACAGTGATTTATATCCTACTTTTAAAACTGAACAAATATAAAACTGGGAAAAGAAAATACAATGAATGGCTTCACATCAAGGGCCATCAAAACTAAAACTGCATGAATGGAAATTTTCTGATCTTACATTCAAAGAAAGACTCCATGAGGTCAAATGAGTAACACCACATTTCTTAGCTTTAGAGGTGTTGATACAGGTGAAAAATGTTAAACCTCCAGGTAAAGCTAAGTTATCTGTTTTCCTTTTAGCTTATATGCTAAAATAACTTCAGTTAGCTGGCTTCTCCTAGTTATAGGTTACAGTAGACCTACAGATGTATTAATAGCTTTGGTCTACTACTGAGGGTTGGCAGAGTTTTCTTACTGAGGCACCCCCTAACTACAGCTAATTCGGCATCTGTCTTGCATTCTGTCTCTTCTCTGAGCTCCCTTCATTGAGTAAAAGTTATTCTGATGTTAACTCTTGTCCTAGCTCTTGTCCTGTCCCTTTCTCTCTTTCTTTTCCTCACTTCGTCTGATAATTGTCCTCTTGGGTTTATCTGTTGAATCAACCACGGTGCGCATTAAAAACAGCCACTGTATTGACATCAGGTGGCTAGCAAAATGCTGCTGTAAAAGGGATGTGCTGGGACGAGGCTGAAGTTAGCTTAAGCCTTTGAGGCAAAGGGCAATGTTTTCAGCCCTATGAATTGAGACACCCCTCTCTCCGTATAACCTGAACGTATTATGAAGCTGGTTTGCTAGTGGCTCATTGTTTACAAGACACGTGTCATACAGACCTTATACAACAGAAAGAAGAGCTGTAACTTACATCCATTCAATAATTTCCCTCAAAAGGGATAAATAAAGTATTTTTCATTCATTTCTTATAACCACAGAAATGAAAATTATATATACCGTTATATTATATATAATGTTCCCCAAGAATAACCAATTGAAACCTTTATGCAAATTACGACATCGCTACTTTTATTTCCGAAACATGCGTAGAGCGGTCAAATGCCGCTACAGTTAAACATTTTTAACGTTGTTATTTTCAAAAAGGCAACTTTTCTGTACAACTCTTTCGGTGCCAGGTTTGTTTGGCGTGAAACTCCTCCTACCCCTTTGCCGTGAAGTCTGCACCTGAAAAAGTTCTGCTGAAAGGGGTATTCCCCCCTTCCTCTAGCCCTTCCCCTCGCCGCAAAAGAAAATTGAGACACCCCTTCGTCCCTCATGAACGCGCAAAATGGAGGGGAAGGGCTAAGAGGGAGAATTGAGATTGGGCCTAAGTGTTGTAGTTTTACAACAGGACCAGGTCTGATGAGGTCTAGATGCAAAAAAATTATATAATGAGGCTAATTTGCATTTTCACAAATAGAATAAAGGTTTCACAAATCAGAGACTTTGTTTTTATTAATCTAATTCTGTGTAGAACATTTGAGTCCAGATTTGAAGAGTGTAAGTATTGTAGTTTTTCAATAGGACCAGGTCTAATGCTGTCTAGGTCTCCATAATTCAGTGGAATCGCCCTTTACGCATATGGCGAAACGGAGAATGCAAATCGGAAGCTAACTTCAGCTCCGTTGTGCTGGGTAAGTGCAGTTTTTTAGCCATGGGAAGCCGCTGGGCATCGATGACTTTAAAGATGTACATATTAAATGTCACTGTGCCATCAAAACAAATCCGAGGCAAAGAGTTTTAAAGTCAGAAAGTTATGTAGTGCTACTTTAAACTTTAGCAAGAGCAGAATGAAATGTGTAGATTATAAGTTTTTGTGCAAACCACAGATCCATTTGAAAGTTTTTGAGCAAAAGAGTCGGCTCTCATGTCCAGTTTGTAAAATAATGTCAGTAGCTGGTTACCAAAAGTGTCTGATACATATGTTGATCTCCCCTTTTGTTTAAAATTCAGTACACTATCCATAGCTGTCAATGTGAGGTGTTAATGTGTCTCTAGACTTTTTGTTTTCTTGTGGGGAGAATTCACTTCATGACAGAAATCACAATCACAACAAAAATATAGATTTTTGTGAGTGTCTAAAGATATGTTTTGTAACATGTAACCTTTATATTGTACATTGAATTTAACCTCTAACCACACACTTGAACACTTAACCCTCATCAGTGGCCTGTGACTGCAGGAGAAAAGCAAAGAATTGCATGTGGAAATGAAGTAGAAAAGTGCAATGACTGCAGGAAAACACAATTACTTTTGGATCAGCGATCTCTTTCACGAAAGACTATGGTTTAGCTTTTGCCACAATCCCCTTCCACAGTTGTTGTGCCTGGACTTTCCAAACGTTGGAATCTAAGCTGAATATAATTGACACACAATGATCCCGCATGAGATTTCCAGTATTTTTTAAGATTTTGTTTCAAGTTGATGGAAAAAACATTTCCAAATAGGTCAAATTTGACTTGAGTTAATCAGCGTGATGCCAGAAAGTTATGTATAGTTTATTAAAAAAATATGAGACAACTTTTTGCAAAGGTTGGAAGTAATTGGGATCATCTATATGCATTCACAACTTATTCAAGATGCACACATAGGTTATTCATTTCTTCTCCCTGCAGTCCAGTTTTAAAAGCACTTGAAAACACAATGACAAATTATTCACGAGAAAAATAAAATTCACACACTACAACTACAAATGCATTTTCCGAAAGTTTTTCTCCTCTGTCTGGCATGGGAGCTACAGGAATGCACGCCAGATTAAATGACTCACCGAGAAGAAAGGTGAAATTAAAACATTTGCGGAAGAAATGCGCACTCAGAAATGTTTAATCATTACAAGGGAGTGAGTCTTTGTTGCATTCCTGACTGCTGTTAGAGAAACTTTGGTCTGAATGAACAATTTTGTATGGAAGGAGTTATAGGTACAGAAAGAAATGTTTAAGGGGAGGCTGGGGTTGGCCTAGCTGCATGCCCAGTATACTGATAACCCTGGACATCAGCTCTCAGAATGAAAAATAGGGAAATCGCTCCCTGAACAGCTACCACAAAAATGCCTAATTTATAATTAATCCAGTAAAGCGTGGCTATATGTCTCCTACCTACTCATCTTTAGTGTGTGAGTAAGTGGATAATTTTCAGGGAGGCAACCTTGACTTTGAATGACTCTCATTAAGTTTTTCCCTCCAACCACACCAGGATTAGCTGTTGCGCTGCTTCAAAAAGGTCAGGAGAACATTTCAACTTGGTCAAGAGCTTTCCTCTACTCCCATGGGCTGCTTCAACTTAATCTCTAACGACCTTGTGAAGAACACACCATCTCTTGTCTGTAGTGTTTACTAAAGGAACAGCTATTTGTCTGTAGGAACTTTACAGTCTCTTCTTTCAGAAAATACTAAATAACAGAAAAATCTGGATATTATCTGTCACAAAAGGACTGAGAAAATTGGTAAACAGTTGTCCCTGAAAGTTGGATAATTATATTCCTATCCACATGTATATAATCTGATTGTTTCCAGTCTCACTATTCTTCACCCTGGATAATAGGTGAATGTATGGGGCAGTAAATCTGATGTATGGCACTTGGGCCAAGCCTAATGTAATTCTAGGGACATACGACTGAGTAATGACACAATCCGGAGGGGTAAGTGCAGTAAATCTGAGCAGCAAAAACAATGCTACCTCGGCACCACATCACTTGTTCTCTCTCCAGTGGTAAAGTGAGTCGCTATGATTTACAGTGCTCCTCATAAAGCCTCCTTCCTGCCGGTGCAACATCGAGGCTGCCTGGTTTCCTGACCCGAACTCACTGGGTATCCTTTAGATGCACTATAAACACTAAAGATTTATTTGCCCCTGTCATCTTTTGATTGTCTGTTGCTGTGGATGTTTTGTAACTGGGTGGTTCCATTTTTTTATGACTTCCATGACCTGCAAATAAACGCTGAAACATGAAAGATGGATTTTTTTGCCTTTTTGTTTTTCTTCGGTTACACGCATATATGGTTGTCTTCAACTGCTAGCTAGACCTATGGTCCTTGTCCTTAGTCATGAGCATGCTGATTGTGGTTGAGTGGAAATTCAACTACTGTATTAGACTTATGACTGTAAATGAATAAAATGTTTGAAAAAATGCATATCACCCTTTATACTAAGTTAATTATGCAGTGCCATTGTATGAATCCACTCCACCCCTCTGTACAGTGTGTGTGAATACAGTACTTACCCCTTTGTTTCCTATGAGAAGTAGAGCTTTATTCTGAAGACCTGCACATTTCCACTCAATTGAATGGACCTTTCAGATCATTAAATGTCCATTCATAAGTGAGGGACACTGGGAGGGACTCAGCAGCATAGTAAATACAGAGAGGCTTGTCAAGGAGGGACATGTCCCTCACAATGTGGCCTGCAAACACTGTGGGTGGTAACAGCTCCCACAGTATGGCACCTGTAATACCACAGCTGATTCAATTTGTATATATTTTTAATTTAAATTGTGCTCCTTTTGTTTTGCAAATTATGACCAAAAAAAGGCGGGTCAATTTCTAAAATGCAGTAAATGCTTTTGAAATAACTTAAACTATAGTATAACAAAACATGGCCTGCTTCCTGTGCAACATTCATTTCAGGTTGTAAAGCTTCATGAGACTGAGATGAGAAACCACCGTGAGGTTTTAGTGTCAGCTTGTGAGGAGTAAATGGACTTAAGATGGGAGCTGCCAACATCCGCCATGCTCAGACATGCCTGGAAAAATGACAACTCTCTATGCTGTGTTAACAAGCCCACCAAATAAGTGGGTGGATGTCTTACACAAGACTTTTCTGTGATTTTCCTCAGCACAAAAGATTTCCAATAAAGGCAAACAAAAAAACTTCTGTTTCTAGATGTTGTAGCAGTGGAAAGCTTTAAACTAAACCCCCTTATTATTCTTAGTTAAACATAAACTTACAGAAAGTTTTAGCCAGTTACACATTTGAATTTTAAAAGCTACTTTAACTTAATGGAAATTCAGGAGATTATACATTTTTAGATGTATTATAAACTTAGAGAGCTTTTAAAGCCTCTCGAAACATGCATACATTGCAATCTTTTACCTTCTTATATTCAAACAAAGGGCGAGATCACACACTAAATGATACATCCCACCTTGAGTTGCTGGGGTCCTTATGAAAAGCAACTTTGAGAGCCAATATTGTCAGAAATGACAAGAAATTGTTTGATAGTGTTTCAATGAAATGTGGTGTCAACCTCTCGGCAGATTTAGTTGAGACAATCAGCAGACTGAAGGTAACAGTTTCATCTAGTCCTCCATGTGTTTCAGTCTAAGCCAAAGCAAACATGCTTGGATCAGGGTGGAGCTTCCTGCCTGAATCCTGGGAGAGGGCATCTCAACCCAAAGACTCAAGGAGAGGGTTGTCGTCTCCAAGGCTACATATTCACTCCTCTGTGATAAGCACCAAAAGAAATTGTAACAAAAGGGGTGAGGGGTCAAGATTAACTCTAGGGTATTGGGTTCTTGGTTTTATTTGAGACTTTTGCAAATATCATAACTGCATTGAATCTTGGTGGGGGCATGATGTTTTAAACTTTGCTGCTGCAGATGGTTTTGAGATACTAATAAATACAAGTATTACCTTGTGAAGTTCCTTGGCGTGCAGCCCTCTCAGAAAGCTGCCCCAGTGAGTAGAAAAGTTTGAGTGGAAGGTGAACAAAGAGGTAGTAATCAAAGAAGTCTCTCTCTTTCTTTTGATCACTCCATGAACAGCTGTTTCTACAGGCTGCTCTTACTCATCCACTCTTGGCAAAGTAGAGTCAGATAATAGATGCATTCTTGTCAGTGAGGCCCGGGTTGCCAGGACGGGGACACTTATACGGATGCCTCTGTGCAGCCTCTGGTTTTGGTGCCAGCTAAGTGGAAAAGATGGAGAGGACTAGAGGGTGGTGTTGAAAAAGCCCTGGATGGAAGTGTAAAAAAATCACATTACTGCCCAAAAAGAAAAATACGTTATACTAGTGAAATGTAATGAAAAAACGTATCAAAGTAACATGAATCGAATTAAACAGCATGAGACGTTGAAAAACACCTTGTTTATGAGGCTGTGTACACAAATTACACCATCTATGGATGGTGTGAAAATGTACATAAAAATAATATAGAAAAACTAATTTGAAAATCTGACTACATTTGTCTGAAAATAATTCAAAGGTAACATAAAAAAGGGAAATTTCAAAGCTTTTTGAAAAATATTATATTGATATTTTGAATTACATTTCAGAAACATTCTCCAAATGTTTTTTTTTCCCTCACTTGTTTCTTTTTTGTCTCATTTGACTCTGTGTTGGCCTTGGGATGGACTGGTGACCCATCCAGGGTGTACTCTGCCTCAGATAGCAGTTAGGATTGGCTCCAGACCCCCATGACCCTAAATTGGATTAAGCGGATATTGGATGGATCGATGTTTTGAAAAAGAAAAAATTCTGTATGGGGCAGCAAAGGCTCAGAAATGTTTTGTGGTACTTGAAAATAAAAAAAAACTGGAACATTTCATATCTAATTAGATGAACATGTCTGTAATATACCTGGGTATAAAAAAGCTTCTCAGAGCAGCTGAATCATAAACACTGCGTCATCCAAAAGTATAAGGGATCCACCTTGTCCCATTTTAACATTTTATTGGTTAAGAATGAATCTCATATTCAAATCCCTGCATGTTTATTATTTACACAATGATCCAACATCTATGGAAGCACAGCTGTGAAACAGCCAACGAGCAGCAGGGGGTCAGGCTTCCTTTTGTCCAGCTCTCTGGGGCCAACTTGGCTCACAGCTGAGTTGGACCTCATCACTCAATTAGCGCAGTGCACTGTTTCAAATGGTGATTGACATGGAATGCCGTTCAGGTCAGAGGCCTGTTGTCTCCATCCAGGAGGTTGTTTGTTTATGTCCCTGTTCTCAAAAATGCTAAAGAATGAAGACTTGTTGAGGTTCTATGCAGTGATAAAAGCAATCTGATTCATTAAAACACCATTTTGTGCAGTTGCTTGGAAATAGTCATTATCATAACACAGAAGAGTAAGAAATGCACAAACATGCTGCAAACCTTTAATCAAAGATGGCCCATTCATGTACTAGCGTACAAGAGTTTTATGCAGGAAGAAGAACAAATTCAGAAGTTAAGAGTAGTTGTTGCACCAGCAGAAAGACGAGCATCATTAGCGCATCATCAAAAACACCAGATGGTCAATAGCAGTGGCTCCACACATTGTATTTAAACTCACCAGAGAACATCCTGGAGAGGAGCATGCAGCTTTAGAAGGTGTTTTTTGATATATTTGCAGGCATGTGTGTGGCTTTGGGGAAAAGGGTATGCCCTTTAACATTTTGCCACATATGTCTTCCATTAGCTCTGTGACTCCTTCGACAGCTGTGCACTCCTGGGAACCCATTACCCAGGCTTTACCTGGGCTGCTTCCTCTGCTCCCCTTTAGTATACAAAACACACATAAGTCCAGTACAGTGTCCTGATGTGAAGCAGTCTGAGAACAGCAGGGCCTCCATTCCATCTAGTTGAGCCGACTTACAATGCCACTGGGAGGCTGGAGCAATCATTTGTTCCAGGAAGAGCCCAGATGTATTTTTAGGTTCAAGGGATGGGACAGATGGAACATTTGGCCAATATCAGGGGAACTGAATTACTGGAGTTTAAGTTCAATCTGTATGTTAAGTTATTGTCTGAGCCATGTATTTTGCAGACTATTCACTTAATAGGTGACTGGAAACGTTTAGAGGAAAGACTGACAAGCGTTTACTAATGAAGCAAAAAGCATCAGGTGATTTCCTCTGCCTGCACACAGGTCTTCATCATGCAGATGTCTCCAAAGTCCTTTACTCAGTGCTTTTTTTCTCTTTTTATCCTTAATCAGAACTGAGGGAGGAGAGGCAGAAAGAAAGAGAGAGTTAGCGTTTAATTGACTTCCATGTCTCCCACTCACGAGAGAACCGTGACTCCCCTGAGGGGGCTGACCATTTCAGAGAAATCTGCACAAACTGGTTGGTGGACCTTCATTATCTACCGGAGCCCCATGCTGCTGCCTTCATGATTTCAAAGGCAAATGAAATTGCACTGATAGCTTGGCGTGGGTGTAGGAAGCAATGAGCAGGATTTGTTTTCATGGTGTCACCATACCCTCATAATTACAGCCCTAACATCCTCTGCACTGTAGGTGTGTGCATGCAGGATTATGTTCATGCTACTGATGTGGACCCCTTTGTATTGTTTATGTGTAGGCTGAATACAAAACAGTTGCTATAGAAGTTCCTATAGCGTAAGGGGAACTGGAGGTTTGTGGAAGTTTACAGTACTTGTGTTTCTTTCTGCATGTAATATGTAATGCTGTTAATTTCTCAAAGTGCTGAAAAAATATATGATAATAAATCAGTTTGCTGCGGCTGAAGTCTTGATTCAAACAACAAAAAACAAAAACAGGATAATTGAAAGTGTTGTCATGTAATCAAGATTCTGAGTAAACTATTAGACTCTTGCATCATTTGTGAGGGTCAGCGTTGCTGTTTTAGGCCTAAATGGTCCTTAATCACAATGATGGCTCTCAGGAAGGATGAAAATTGCTTTCTCTGAGGGAAAATTGCATCATTTGTAATGCACAGTACAAAAGGTCTGGGTTTTTTCTCTCTCCCTTTTTTAAATCCTCGACAGCGATCAGACTGAATCCAGCCTGTAATTGCAGGGTTTTCACTGTGCCAGGTCTGAGCTTTTGTCCTACATTGGACCCAAGCCAACTGTTCCAGTTTTGCATTGACAAAGTACAAAAAAATGCCCCAGAATGCTGGCTCGTATTGGGTTGGGTTGTGAGAGGGTTGGACTGGTGGAGAGATGTGCATCAGAACTTTTTCTTTTTCCAATAATCAACTCACACACCCCTGTACCTTAATGTTGAGTGAAATTGCATACAAAACTGTGTATAAAGAATTGACTCCATCTCCATCAAATACAACAAGGGGAAAATTTCTTTGGGGGACCTCTTTACCTTTCTTTAAAAACAATAAGGAAATAAAACTATAAATTTAAATAAGAAATAGATATAAATAGAATGTAATTGTTTTATTTAACTTTTGAAAGCTTTTATCAAACAACTACATAGGTTTAAGAGCAGCATGCTGCCTTGAAGATGACATCTTTTCCAGGAATGTTTATACATTTTTCAACAAGATCATATTAAATCACCTTTTGCAAAGACATGGCTGCAGAAGACTGTATAGGTCAGCACAATAGCATACTGTTTGAGAACTTGTGTGTTCTACTGATGCCAGTATTGCTAGCTGGGAATAAGACCAAGTTTTATCTTCGAGGTCATTCTTATCTTGGCAGATGTTGTTATGACACCTCAAAGAAAGTGTGTCCGAATTCCATGGTCCACAGTAAAAATATGAAAGTGAGCTGATGAAGCAGTGAATTACAGAAGGATTGACTACAGGATAATTGATTAATCATGTATCAATAATGAAGAATTTCTCCAACACATGTGTTAACACCAACACGTCTAATTCATGTTACTTCTGCTACTTGTACTCCAACTTTTATTCTTTGAATTTTGTTCCACATTTTTAAGTCGCTTTGGCCAAAAGCCTATGCTAAATAACTACACTACACATGTAATGATGTATCAGTTAAAGAAGCCAAATAAGCACGTTTGCCTAAATACTTTAATATATTTTCTATATTCATATAATTTTTGTTTCACATCTGCCTTCGGCCAAAACTTGAAGAAGCTGTAGCTGTAAATCATGTAGTAATTTGTATCAAATCAAATCAAATTTTGTTTATAAAGCCCTTTTCATGACAGCTTATTAAAATAATTTTGCAGGCGGTCTCTCAAATGACTCAAATCAGTGGTTCTTTATACAGTCCAGGGACTAGTGGAAAATAAACTCTCTAAAAGCCACATTCACACCCTTCAAACTCTTTAAGGTGTCTGTAAGGTTTGTTGACCAAGGTCTGATCTTAACAACATTCCAGTATCTTGAGCCTGTTTGTACAAATGATACAGTTTTGTGAAGTATCTGTGTTTTCCAGAATTCTCAAACTGACACAACAATGAATGAAAGACATTTGCTCCATCTACTGGTTGCTGTATGTGACTACAACATTAAGGCTGCTCAACAACCTAATGGCTGCATTTTCACTTTTTCTCAAAAATTGTCCAAGCCTATCTGCTTTTCCACTCATCTCATTGGGGCCCAAACATACTCCAAACCACTTTGTTCTCCTTATTTATAGAGATTCTTATAGTTTTCAATCCTTACATCTAGAATTTTTATTATTGGATATCCAGAAACAAAGTTATTACCGGTGGTATTTTAAAAATCCGAATTTGGCCCTGTCTCTGCGAGAGAAGTTGATTTTCTTATAGTAGGTGCCTCATGATTGGATACAATACAATACGGTACGATGCATTACAATACGATATAGCCTACTTTATTGTCCCCATAAGGAAATCTGTCTCAGGCTTGATGTTGTGGCCTTGTGAAATGAATTCAGCAAAAACCACTTTATCACCCAAACATGCTTGTATATGAATCCAGAGGTGTTCATCCTCCTCAGTTTGTGCATCGCAGACAGCTGACTCTGATATTTTACATGTTTCATTCCCTGTCCACTAGACGTGAAGAGTTTGTGCTGCTATGACGCCATGGTTTATGTTTGGTCGGTGACTTCATGGCTACATTTGATTGGTGAAATGCAAAATGGTTTGAGAAAAATGTGCGGTAACACTAGCTAAACCTTGATGTCAAGTAGGGGCCAAAAAAAATTGGCTCATGGGCCTCAATTGATCCACGGGCCGCGAGTTTAAGACCCCTGATGTACGGTCATATGATGTGTTCAACCATCATTTACTGTTGTATACAGCGGGTTAAAGTGTGAGATTTAAGTTTTCACATCAGGAAACCATAGCCTTTACTGAACTAGCAACTTAAAACATGTAGCCCAGCCGTGAAATCTAAATAAAATTTTTGCTATTACGAGATGTAGATATTCTTTTTACCTCTTTCTTAACTGACTTGGCTGTATAAACATTTCCTGGAACTAATGTTATTTTGGAAAATAGAAGATTATTCTTTTATAATCAAGATCAAATCATGCATGTAATTTATAAAAGTATTACATATTACAATTACAAATAAAACTGTAAATTATAAGTTCAGTAAGTTTGAATTCAATTAAATCTAGCTACCTCAACCCATCAACTTTTAAGGGTTGCCCATATTTAAAGGGGGGGGGGGGGGGGGTATCGTGTCATTTTCAGGCACAAACAACCCTTTTATAGCAGGATCAAATAACTGTGTTACCTTCAGTTGTTTTGAAAATGCTGTATAAAGAAAAAAGCAACTCAAAAGAAATAAATGACGCCTTGAAAATGAGTCTCTGTGTCTTTAAGATTCTCCAACCCTTTCTGACACGCCCCCAAGGAGTAAGGGGGGGGGGAGTAAGGAGTGCTCTACTGGAGCTGAGCTCGGTAATGGAAGGGGAGGAGCTTTGCAGAATAGGAGGTGCTATGCAGAAGCAGCCATTTTTGCTCCCCTCGGTGGCTTCCACAGGAAATTCAGGGATTTCTCAAATATGCATTAATGAGTGAAAGCAACCTGTGGGGTATGTTTTTGGGGAAGGAATTACCCTGATAACGTGATAAAAGGCAAAAAAAAGAGTCAATTTTGCATGTCCACCCCCCTTTAAGCTGCTCTATCTTAATACTAAACGGGGAACTCACTAGATTTAAACCTTCATTTAGTTGATATCTTTCTACTGTTGTGTGAAATCAAACACATTCATGAAAATTTACCTTCAGAACATCCTTAATTCTTCCTGTCATAGATCCAACAAGGTGTTGGACACATTCCTCAGAGATTTTGCTCCATATTGACATGATAGCATCACACTATTGTTGCAGATTTGTCGGCTACACATCTCATGGGCCTCTATTATAGGCTATAAGGGGAGTCCTTTTTTGCAACATGAAAATAGTAACATCTAATTCATGTATGTGAAATTGTGGAAATAAATCGAATCAAATCAAGTCAAATCCATAATGACAATCTCCTGTTCCACCACATCCCAAAGGTGCTCTAATGGATTAAGGTCTGGTGACTGGGGAGGCCACTGGAGTACAGTGAACTCATTTTCATATTCAGGAAAGCAGTTGGAGATGATTTGAGCTTTGTGACATGGTGCATTGTCTTGCTGGAAGTAGCCATCAGATTATGGTACACTGTGGTCGTGAAGGGATGGACATGATCAGTAACAATAATCAGGTAGGCTATGGTGTTTAAATGATGCTCATGTGGTATAAGGGGGTCCAAAGTGTACAAATAAAATATCCCCCACACCATTACACCACCACCACCATCCTGAAGGCAGGATGAATCCATGGCATCATGTTATTTATGCCAGTGGTTCCCAACATATTTTCTTGAGGAACCCCTTCATACAACTTCTAAAAAGCCATGGACCCCTGGCCCCACCCTGTGCTGAAACCATTAAACCCTTCCAAAATTAAGATTCTCACCATGAAAACTGGATTATGGCTGAGTCCTGTTCTTTCATGAAGCCAAAGTTAAATTAACAACCTATAGCCTTACTTTTTCTCTTAAAATAGGGAGAATGGCCCTCATTTATCAAACAAACAAATTGAGCACACATCTGATCACAGGAATGATCTTACGATTGGATCCAGGTGTGATTCATGAGGCGTTCGTATCTGTCCAATCTCAGCGTACGAATGATCGGACCTTGATCAAAGCAGCGGCTGAAATCCATCACCATTTACATGTTACACCCTTAATTATTCCTGGTCCAGAAGCCTTGTCCAGTGAGACAGGAGCCTGACAGAGCGACTAATCAGCCAATCATAAGTCTGCATGAGGAGATCCCTGCAGTCCCTGAAGGCATTGTCAAGATCTGACTGGCAAACTGTGAAAGCTCTTCTTTAACACTAAAACAGCCACCAGCGGAATTTTGACCGCTGTGTTCAGAGTTCAATCCCCCAAGAAGTATACAGCTAAAATAATACTAGCCTAATTATAATCAAATAATGCACTCCAACGGTTTCAGTAAGCTATTTTATTTCATTTCATTTCATTCGTTTTTGAAAACCATTTTAATCAGATTTTTTTCGAATGAGTTAATTCTAAATATTGAATTTGTGGTTGCTTATGTTTAAATGACAATTTGAGGTTTATTTAATAATTGTTTTCATGGTCTGCTGAGCTGCTCACGTCCAAATTGATAAATGCCGAGCCTTGCATGGAAATAGTTGTATGCACAGAAGTTCATCTGATAAATGAGGGCCAATGGGTGGGCATTAATCACAAAGGCTCTGAATATTTAAAGCCTTGGGGACCCCCTGTGGTCTTTAGGGGACCCCCTTAATCAGTATTCCCATTCTCCTCTGACATCAACAAGGCTTTTTTTGTAAAAAATAACTAAAAACTGTTGCTGACAGGATATTTTCTATTTTTCAGACCATTCTCCGTAAACCCTTTAATTGTGTGTGAAAATCCCGAGGAAACGAGGAAAACGAGGAACAAAGTCCCCTTTCTTCCTCGTTCTGACGCTCAGTTTGAACTTCATCAAGTCACCTTGATTGGGTTTACTTGACTAAATGCATTGAGTTACTGTTACGTCATTGAAAATTTCAATCAATTTAAGACAATTTCATTGAATCTTGTCATTGATTCTTCAGGTCTGTGGAGTGAAGAGATTACCTGCTTAGTGATTACACTATGGTACTGACCTCTCATGCAGATAGAACCATCACTATCCTGGAAAAGACCACTCCCATCAGGAAAGAGATGTTTCATCACCAGATAAAACTGATCATTCAGAATAACTTTGCATTCATTTGCAGAAACCCATCCGTCTCAGGGAGATAGTGCACTCCAATGAGTGATAGCAATGAGTTTGGTGTGCTGGGGGAGCAGCATCCGCTCCAGGGATTCGAGCAGGATCAATAAACTGATCCATAAGGCTGGCAAGATTTTTGGACACAAAAGTGTAGCAGAGACTCTGATCCCTCTTTTGTATGTAATGACTCAAGCAATGAAAAGAATATTATTAGTTTTATGAGGATTGGCTCTTCTGCCATTCTGAGTATAGTTAATTTTGACTAATATGACCAAAGCAAATGATAATGACGTGAAATAACAGAGAATTGTGTGAAAGCAAAAGCTCCATGTCCAAAAGCATTTGCAATTTGATCAATGCAATGAGAAATGCTCCTCTGATGTGCACAGATGATTAACTGTTGTGGAATTGGAAATTATAGTTATTAGAATGTTCATTCTGATGTGAGAAATGCACCAAAGCGAGTGTGAAAAACTGTAATCCAAGGTTCTTCACAGTACAATGGAGGACACAGTAAGGCCATCTGGAGTGATTACAATGATAAATTGTGTGTTTCTGAGGCTTTTCTGTGAGTTGGTAGGTGGTTTTTCCTCAGCATTTTATCCTTTATTTCCATGCTCTGTTTTTTTTTTTTTTTTTTTGCCAGATCACATATGTACAGGACCCCAGTGCCAGGCTCTCTAGCCATGTTGGGCCTTGTGTTTCTGTTGTCTGATTAGTTTGTTTTTTCTTTTTCCTTTTTGCTGCATCTAATTACTTTGTTTTCCTCCTTTATTAAGTTGGTTTTAGATTCTGGTTTTTGCTGTCATTTGAGTAAGTGTGCTTTACATTAAGATGTAATCTAAATGAAAATCAGGTTTTTATATAAAAGGATAGGGACATTCTTTGTTAATGGAATAAGAGGAATTTCAGTTTTCCAGCTTTCTCAGTGTCTGCACTAAAATTCACTAATGTGGACTCTACTAAAAAAACCACTTTCCTCTGACTGAATACAAGCTTTTTCACAGGGAGGAGTCATATGCACTGAGGCAACAGCACTATCAAGAAGATAATCCGTTAGTGTTGGAGTTTTGTTGAACTAGTGGCCCTCCATACTGGCAAATGGCATTGATGTTTTTTTCTTGTTTGTATGTTTTTTTCTTAAAGATGATTATAGTAAGGAAAATGATTAATAAACTGGTTACAGCACAATCCGATAGAATGATAATGATAATTTCTGTAATGGGAAAATTTCCCAAATGTAAATGGTGTTGGCAACATATGCTCTGTTACCTGGACATGTGTGGAGGAATGTTATCATCAATGATGAGTCCAAATTCTCACTCGAGAAGTTAGATAGATTCAAAGTGTGGCGAGGGTGTGGACACTCCTGCTGATTGCTGCATTGATAGGGTAACAACTTTTAGTGGAGGCAGTGTGTGTGTGTGTGTGTGTTGGGGGTGGATGTGGGGGGTCATTTCGTTGACTTGAAAAACAAGGCTTCATATCATTGGAGGTAATCTCAATGCAGAGAGATATCAAGATGCTATTCTGTAACAAGTGATATTCAATTATCTCTGAATTGTAATCCAAGCTAATAAACTACACAAAACATGAGTCAATAATATGTTAATCTGTTGGCACTGGCAGAGAAGATTTGGAGAGTTTTTCATGGGCACAACCCACATTATCAACTCTGCTGCTCATTGCATAAATGCATTTTCATCACAAATATGACACCATTTAAAAGGGAAATAAACAGCCTTTCCAAAGGTATAACATCTATTGCTAAGAAGCATGGTTTCAACAAAAAATAATGACCCAAACACAAATTTCCTTATTTTTTCTGCCAAGTTTAGAAGGCTAAACATGCAACGAACAGCATATTTTCCCATACCATACCTCTTTATTTGTAAAGCACATTCAAAATAACAAGGTCCCAAGGACCCAAGTGCTGTACACAGTGAAAAATAAAAAGCCAAAATAGTAAAGAAATAGAATACAAAACTAAAAAGCCTATAATCTTTTAGTTAGGGCAAATCCTGTGAATATGTGGGTGTATAGGTTTTCTCTAAAATCATCACTAATCTTTAGTAAGTTATCATTTTTTACACGCTTTTGATTTAAACAAAAAAGCTAAACTGGTGGTATACCTGATCAAGTTATACGTTTTTAGTAACTTTTTTTCTATCTATTTATTTATAAATGTTACTGTTATTTAACCAGGTAATCACATTGATATTAAAAATCAATTTGCACAAGGGAGACCTGGCCAAGATAGCAGCCAAACAAAATCAGCTTCATATAAAAAAGAAAAAAAGAAAACCGAACTATATAAAACACGCGATAAATTGGGTGGACCGACCCTTTAAGTCAGTAACCAGCGCTACATTTTATTACCACAAGAGGGCAGCAGTGTATTAGACATAAAGGTCCACAGAAAAATCGACGTTAGAAAATCATTAGAAGTTAATTGAATTGATTTTTTATTATCATTTTTTTAAAAGATGCTGACAGGAGCTGTCAAAAACTCACATGAGTGTACCTACATCTGAAGCTGTAACTCAAATAATCTATTTTCAACGGGGGAAAGTAGACAATTTATCAATAAGACCATCGGGAGTCGCTGCACGCCATGACATCAACAGAGGACATAAGAACTGCAGACAATAAGGAATGAAAAATGATTAAGCTCTTTAAATGACACCCAAAGCAATAAGATGTTTTAGATCTTTTTTCTTGAGCAAAATAATTTGTCATAGTGAAAATCACTGGGGGATCTTTTACCCACAGTTTCTCCTTCCCATGATCTATAACCGTGCTGATTTGCATATATACACACACACACACATACCTTGTGGGCAGACCTCAGGAATTTACCTGCAGGCAATATCAGTTGAACGAGTCCTTTTCGTATCTCTTCCATCGCGTTTACATAAAGTTCACTGTCCGCCAACATCTTTGAATGACAAAAGCAGTCCGTGGGAGGCCGGCTGACGGCCTGTTTGTGTTGAATAAAGTCTGATCTCTAGGCACTGCTAAGAAAACATTGCATAAAAAAACATTAAGGAGACGGTCTGGTTGCAGGATTAGTCTTTAGTAAAGATGCTGTTACCACATCAGAATGCCACTGTGCTGCCTGCATGTAGATGTGAGTTAACTTGTTCTCATTGAAAAGGTCCAACTAGGTTGTGACTTTTTTTTCTTCTTTCATTCCATTTCATTGAATTTATTTAGAATAAACAGTACTAAGAGTCCTACAGAACCAATGTTCACCATGCAAACAGGTAAATGTAAATTTTGACCGGGGGGGGGGGGATTGCCAAAAGGGGGAGTGAGTGCACAGGCGCTCCTGGCTGGAGGCTGGGTTTCACCAGGACTTTGCTCGGAGCGCAAAAGGAGGAGGAGGGGGGGGACAACGCAGCCAATGGGAAGGCGGCATTCAGTCCATCTCTCTATAACTCTGTGCCACGGGAGCTGAACAATACCACAACCAAGTTTCTGCAGCTGGAAGAGTTTCACTGGACTATAAGCCCAGCAAAGCCGCGCGTTCCGAGAACGCGCACACAGCAATTTTTCTAATTGGACAGCAAAAAAGAATCCAGCAGAGGATTCTTTCTTTATTCCGGAGCGTTGCTTTTCACCATGAGCACCGGACAGACCTATGAGAAGAAAATTGCGAGTATTTTGACCGATCTTCCCGGATCTATGAGTTGCCACCCGAACTCAAAGGACTCCCCTACTCTCCCCGAGTCTTCGGTGACGGACATGGGCTATTACAGCGGACAGACGGCCCACGGCCACCACGAGTATTATCAGAGTCAGCCATATGGACAGCCCATGAACACTTACCACCACCAATTCAATCTAAATGGAATGGGAGCCGCTGGAGCGTATGCCACCAAATCTGAATACCCATACACAAATAGCTACAGACAGTACGGACATTACAACAGAGATCACCTGCAGGCCTCACCTCCGGGCTCAGGTAAATGTTGAGATGATCGCGGGTTACGTTGCGTCCTGTTCATTAACACTGTGCACGTCAAGAGCAGATTTCTTGTTCAAAACCGTGCAGATTTCTATAAAGGTGCATAAAAAAAACAGAAGTTTTTTTCCCCCGTTTTTCGAGTTCTCTTCCATTTTATAGATTATTTTGTGAGAGGGTTTTGTACTTTCAAATATACACCAGGAATATAAGCTAAATTTAAGGTCAGGGTAGCATTCACTACTTTCTCTCTTAGGTGTGTAATTCAGCTAAAAACTAACTTCATTAAATGGTAACTTATTGGTGTGATGTTGTTACAGTCTGTATGAAATGAGTCATTAACACCTGACCATAAAGCAATAATGGTGTAAACAGATAGTCAATTTGTTGCCTAATATTCACTCCCTTTTTCACCTTTTACATCGATGGTTTGCTCAAATTGGAATTTGGTTGAAATTATTATTTTTAGGAAAATGATTGTCACAATTTGAATTATTTAATTTAGATTTGAACTTTTTAAAACGTGCCTTCCTTTACTCTATATTTGTGTCAACTTTAATATGAGATATGTCGTTTAATAATAATTAAAAAAGCGTTCTTTCCCGCATACAACTTTTGAGATTCTTTATAGGCAAATGTTTTACACTCAAAGTTGTGCCAGCGGACAGTTTTATTAACTTATTCACTTTGTTGCAAATGACAGTGAAAGAAGAACCAGAGCCAGAGGTCCGCATGGTGAACGGAAAACCCAAAAAAATTCGCAAGCCGAGGACGATCTACTCCAGCTACCAGCTCGCTGCTCTGCAGAGGCGCTTCCAGAAGGCGCAGTACCTCGCCCTGCCCGAGAGAGCGGAGCTGGCGGCCCAGCTCGGCCTCACTCAGACACAGGTAAGCTGAGGAAGCCGGTCAAACACTTGACATTTTCTAACTGATTGATACTTTAGAGTCACGTGAGCCAGGGACTTCCTAACGATGCTATAATTCGATATTTATTTGACATACTGAAGCGTAATGACAACAGAAAGGTTTTTTGAGTCCATTTTGCCTATTAAAGCAAATTAAAACACAGAAAATGTTAATAAAAACAATGTTGCATTAAAATTGACATTCTTTTTTTCATTTAAGGTCAAGATATGGTTCCAGAACCGGAGATCCAAGTTTAAGAAGCTGTATAAAAACGGGGAGGTTCCCTTGGAGCACAGTCCCAACGCCAGCGACTCCATGGCCTGTAACTCACCACCTTCCCCCGCAGTCTGGGATAACAGCACCCCTCAAAGCACCCCGATTAGCAGGCCTCAGGTGCAGCAGCCGGCGCACAGCTCGTCGCCGTCCTACCTGGAGGATTATAACAACCACTGGTACCAGCAGGGATCCCACCTACAGCACCCGGGCACCGTGCACCACTCAGTCCCGCAGCAAAGCGTGGGAGCTGTTTATTAACACTGACTCAAAAGCACATACATTGCTTTTCTTTTTCCTTTTTTTTTTTTTTTTGGATTGTAGAACGAGGCCTCTCCACAAATGACTCCACAGAGCAAATGCTGACTGGACCCGGAGCAGGCCTGAAATGAAAAGTTGTTTTTGGTTTTGGATGAACAAGAACGTTTCAGAGCTGGGTTCCCATTCATAAAGCACATAAAGGGATTTCTAATCACTTTTGGCAGCATATTTAACGGACATCTGGCGTGTTATTTTTTTAATTATTTATAGCTTCTGTTGTATGTATACTTAACTCCTTTTGTAAATGAATATGCAAAGTTTTTATTGTTTTGTTTTTGTTTTTTGTTGTTGTTTTTTAACAAGTAGCCGAAATATCATCCAAATGAAAACAAAACTGTGCGGTGGACCCATGCAAAAATCAAATCATGCACGTGGGTTAGAGCGTCAAATAAATTAAAAACTCAGGACATATTTATATGGATTTGTACAAAAAAATGTCGAAGGTTGTATATACGTGTTTATATCCAGAACCACTATGATCATATTTGTTTGAACCGGTAAGACCATTTTTATATTCATGTAATTAGTCAACTTGTTGCCCTTTTGTCTAATGAATAAAGGTGTTAACTGTATGGTGTGTGTCAAGCCCTTTTCTGAATATATCCTCGTTTGGCTGCATGCAGGAGAAACCACGCGGCTTAATGAATCAAAGTTCGGTCTCATCCCGAAATCTTTGCACAAGGAAACTTCCAACTCTTTTTAGATCGATCGGGACGTTTGAATCATCATTTGTATTGGAAGTAATTTAGTAGGCAACGTAACGTTTTCATTTTAAATCCAAAAGGGATATTTTTATATTTGGCAAAGTTTTATAGAAGAAGGATTTTTGTGGAACAGTGGCGCTAGTTTTAAGTGATTGGATTTTCAGTTTGTGCAAAAATATCAAATGAGATCCACATGCTATCTGACAACAGACTACTAGCATACTACCTCTAATAATACTAATTATAAAAGCAATAATGATATGAAGATAGTAATTATTATTTATCTTGTTAAATGAGAAGTTCTGTAACAACAGCCTCTGGTGTAACGCGTATCCACTTTGGAACAAACTTCCTTGGTTTGGGCAGTGCGCCTGCACGCAGACTTGTTGGAGTCAGTCGCTTTTATTACTGCTCTGCAGCCAGATAAGAGAGCATTATGGGAGAGACGGGGGTTTCGGGGTGTGAATCGAACGTGTTGCTGAGGGGTGCACGCACGCACACCCTGGAGTGCTCTTGTTGAAGAATAAAGAAAAACTGTTTTTGTAAACTCGCTAAGTTTATTGTATTTTTTAGCATTTTCTCCCAAGGGTTTCAGTTAAGACGCTGGATATATGTCCTTTGTTTGTCAAACGCGGTAAAAAATAAGAGTATATATATATATATATATATATATATATATATAGATATGTGTGTGTGTATGTGTGTGTGTGTGTGTGTGTGTGTGTGTG
>JAOXYM010000023.1:15610068-15624206 GCA_028567055.1 Leptatherina wallacei
AAAAATCCTGGTATGTATCAAACTTTTCAAATTAAGAACTTATATTATCTTATAACATCTTTATTCTTTTAATGATATAAGAATTCAACCCCGCTTGGTTTGACTGTTTCACATACCTGTCTGCTCTAATCTGCTGTGGGCCCGACTGCTGTTGTTGTTGTGATTGCTATGTTGGTAGGACATGTAAGCGGACGGGGGGTGAGTGTTCACCGTGCCCGGGTAGGCGTATCCCAAAGAGCGGCCATAAGACGCATTCCCCGGAAAAGGACATTCGTGCTGGGAATGCCCAGAAGCGTGCAAGCTATGAACGGGGTAAATGTGCGTGAGGCCAGGGGAGTGTTGCTGGTGCGCTGGATGTCCGTGGGCAAACTCTAGAAAGGCCGATTTGGAGGGATCGGAGCCATTCAGACTGTCAGGCATAAAACCCATAGACATCATTAGCTAATAGGCGAGTCCATAAACCCGTCGCTCTGAAGAGGGTTTCATGAGGTCTGCCGGGCAGCAGGAAAACGTTTCGATAAATCCACACTGAAGTCCAACGCAGTTTTTGTGAAAAAGACGTCCCCGCAGGAATAAGTTGCGTCGTGCATGTTCGCGCGGGTGTTTGGGAGGCAAAATCGAATAAAAGCGAGAGGTATCCCTATTTACATCAGAAGAGGTTTGAAGAACATGGTTCTTCAAACAACTCCTGCTTGCAGAGCCTCAAACACACTGCCTTCCATCAGCGAGCACTCTGATTGGTCCTCAGCAGCCGGCTGTCACTGGAGCTCCACCATTAACTTCATTAACATATGACACAGGAAGGAGCTCTGCAGCCACGAAGCACCTCCTCCTACATTATGAAATAAATATCAACTGGTCAAGTGGATGTTTAATAATCCTCTAAAAAACTAACAGATCCAGGGACAATTAGAACCAACAGAGAAAATAAACATAATTGTTTGTCATTAATTTCCTTATTTTCAAGATGCAAATTTGGGAAAATCAGACAAAAAATTCCTTATATTCTTTCATGGAGAATATATGTTGAATTTATGGCCACATTAAATCTAAGAAACTGCAACTTTAATGATGATGATTTTAATTTTAATTGTCTACATAAATCACATTATTGATTCTTTCCAGAGATAATCAGCTTAATTCCATCCAAAAAGCTTCAAATTAACATTCTGAGATAACAACAATTCACCAAAATTAGAAGATATTATTTGTTTACTAGATCGAACATTTGGAAAGTTTATCTCAAATTTTTCTATTATAGTGTGTTAATAGATTTTATGCTTTTGCACCAGCTGGAGTTCAAGATATACATTTTTTTTTTGACAAATAAAGAAAGATTTTCTGAATTTTGGAATTAGGTTCCTGTAGCCCAATAATGACTTGATCTAACTGAAATATTTTGAGGATGAAAACTACAATACCATATAATTTTGCACAGTGCTTACACATCATAATTTAGAATAATTTTTTCCTTCTGCTCCTTCTGTTTTCTTCATTTCCACATATTAATTCATGTAGTTTTTAAAGAACAGTTATTGAATTTTCTGAATAACTTGGACAACACTTCCAAACAGCTGCAGTGTGTAGCATAATTTGAGATATGATAAAGGTTGATGCCATACAGTAAATATTCTAACTTTCTGATTACTAAAAGGAAAATTCTCCCAAAAAGTCTGATTTAAATAAACAAAATATGCAGCCCAAATGTCACTTATTAACGAAAACTTGCCCCAATTTTTCAAAAGGTAGAATTGTGGCACACGTAGCAGTCAGCAACATTCACATGGATGCAGTGTGGGAGTGGGGAAAAAAACTGCAGTGTCAGTCTCAAAGAGAAAGTCTGTCTCCTTTTTCCAGAGGTGTCAGTCCACAGGTGGACAACAAACCACCACAGCTGGAAGCACAGTCTCAATGCGCCACAGTGCAGTCTGATACACAATCCACTTTTCATCTGAGATAAATCACATACTGTATGAGCTGCCGTGAAATTACAAACAGAGCATTTGGTGGGTTGAGTGTGGTGCTGAACTGCTGTCCAACCCCGTCATTTTGGTCATGTCCTACCCTGTCTGCAGCTCCCCGGCAGCATTAAAGGCCTGCCGGCGAGAGAGGGGGGGTTGGTGCTGGACTGCTTCCCGATTTCCCCACAGGCCTCAGCTAAGCATTCAGCCAGAACAAAACCACAAATTATTATCACCATAAAAATTTAAGTCACAATAAAAAAGAGAGGGCAAAACATGCATATTGTATGCTATTTATATTCAATGATTGGAGGTCACGTTATAGTTAACTACCCTGAACTTTTCACTCATTTTTCTGCCTCTGGTATTGCCACATTCACTAAGTCCCATGATCAACAGCGGGCTGGATAGACACGGTATTGTTTTTGAAAAGGATGGCTGCAGCAGATGAGGGAGCTTTGTCAGTGACCTACAATAAGTTTTATTCTGTGGGAAACAAATTTCTGAATTCATGCATGAGGCCTCAGAGCTGTAAATCTTCACAGAAGAATGCAAAAACGTGGCCAGGTCTATTAGTAATTTACTGCAACATTATTGATGTTATTGGTGCTCTATTAGAAACCAGTAACTGAGGGATTGATGTTGCTTCTGGAGCAGGTGATGCATTTAGAACCACTTGGTTAGCATCAGCAAACAACATTTGTTGCCATAAAGTTCACAGACTCACTTTTTGACGCATAAACAGGATATATGAACAGAAGACAGAGGCCTGTGGGCATAGATCTGCTGCTTACCTGAAGCAGATCAACAGCTGAAGAGAGAGAGAGGCTCGAGCCCCGGTTGTAGAGCCAAGGTGTGTGAGACAGAGACATCGAGAGAAAGCAAGGGGAGGAGACTCTTTAAGGCTTGTATATGTCTTTATTATGCAGAACAAAGATGAGACCTGAGTCACAGAGCAAAGGCTCTATTAATACATGCAACATGGGATGATGTTAGAAACAGTCACAATCCTGAATGCAGGTCAGACTTTCTGGCGTCTGTTTGCTGCACAGTTGGCATATGAACACATTTCTGCAGAGGTGTGTTTGACAGAGCTGTGCTCACGCACACTCAAACACACACCAGTTGGCTTTATCCGTCAGTCTGCCATGATGCAGAGTGACAGCATTCTTTGTGTACAAACTAAAAGCACATTCTCTAGCAACAGCCTCGGCTGTGATCTTACCCGCTGGTACGTGTTCTACAAGTAACACGCTGTTGCTGGGGCCAAGCTGAGGTCTGGACTCCTGTGGAGGGCCATGATGTTGACAGGATGCAAGGATTTATCATGGCGGAGCTCACCACATAACAGACAAGAAAAAAGATCCACATGTCCAGTTTCAGAAGAATATTATGATGGGTCTGAAGCTGAGGTGTTGTTTGACATCACCAGAAATGCATCTTAGAGTCAAAGTGTGAAGGAACTGTGAGAAATGAAGAAAATCAATTAAAACCTAACCTAAATTTGCCCATTGATGAAAACCAGACAAAAGCATCTTAATGATGAACGTATGCTTGTGTGTGAGTGTCCAGGAAGACCCAAATTTATTCCTGTTATTTTTTTGCTGCTATAAAGTCTGTCACTAAAACACTCCGAACAAGGCAACTGTCAATCCTTCTGCATCCACAAAGCCAAAGCAAACAAAAGGACTGACATTTTTCTATGACTGTTTCCTGCCTCAGGCAAAAAGAAGGAGCAGAGGAGGAGTCTTTGCAGAGCAGAGGATGATCGGCCCTAATCTCTCCTCCAGGCGCCTTCACTAAGGAACACTAATATGTTCACGGCCGGAGTCTCATTTCTGAAGAGCAGCCACGTTCTGAGGACTCAGAGTTCACTGCTGGAGTCACATGACCAGCACTGATGCTGCCTAATCTGGGTTAAAAAAAAAAACAAACAAAAAAACAACAACAACAGAAACAAATAAACAAATGAATTATTTTGTTTTCTGGATGATTTTTTCATAAATTTAAAAAAAAGATTTTTAATTTGACATATTCTGCTGCTTAGAGACTGGCAGATGTATCACCAGTTTGCATCTTAAATTATAATTTTCAATTGATCAGCCTAATTAAAATCTGACTTCTGTTTTTATTTGAAGTATGAAATTAGCTTAAAATATTTCTTTCAATCTTCCCAAATAAGTAAACTATTCATTAATTTAAATTCTTAAAACCATTAAATTTGAAGCCTCAACATCATATGTATTTCACTTGTCACATTATAATTAAAGTTTTGTCAATCCTCTAGTTGCCTTCAGAAAATATACTTTTTTCATTGAAGACTTATATTGGTGGTCAAACTGATCGTTTTAAAATGATTTTAAACAGTTTAGTAAATTTTTTGTTAATATTCAACTACGTTTTGATTTTTTTTTTATCCTTTAAAATCTAACGTTTCATTACGTAGGCCTATTTGTGTACACTAAATGTAACTTAAATTATTATTTAATAAATCGATAAAACAATGCCAAATGTATTCAAATTATGAAAAGGAAACTAAGTTAGCATGTGCAACTCTGAAAAGCTATAAAAATATGTCAAAATGTATATTATTTGATCGTTATCATGTTTTCGTGTGTTTGTTTTAAGAAATGTATTGTTGTTAATTAATTATGCTTAATCATTTTTTTTATAATAGAATAATCATAAGAATTACCCTAATCTATGTGTTCTATTTCACAATTTCACTATTAAGATGATTGGATTTGCATAAAAAGATTTAGATATAAAAGAAAACGAAAACAAACAAAAAAACAGAGCAAATTAATGATTATAATTTTTGGTCCTTGTGTTTTAAATCAAAGAGAAAGTCAGACCATATTTTGTTCTGCACAAAATAACGTAATAAAATAAAAGTAGAAAAAATACAACAAATTAATCAAATTAAAAGGAAAACAGAGTTACCTTTAAAATAAATCCAAAACCCGAAGTGTCTCGGAGTGAATAAAGTTGTGTGGGAAACATTATTCGTGTGTTTCTTTCTTTTTCTGGCTCGAGCTTTGAATTCATCACCGGCATAATTGTTGCCAGACAGTGGATGGACGACAGCAGCCTCGCCCGCTGCCGCTGACGGTTAGATTTAAACTTTTAACTGTTTGTTTGAAGAGAGGCTTGAATTTAAAAAGAGAGAGAGAGAGAGAGAGAGAGAGAGGAGAAAAGTCTGGAATCCGTTAAGCATAATACGAGCATATAAGCCTTTGTGGCGCAACCTGAGCTCCATGTCAAGCGGGGCATCTGATTTAAACGGCTTCATTTGTGGAGAGCGGTGGTCATGTGTCTCAATTATACCAGGCTGATGTTTTTTCTAACCTAAACCTCTGGTTGCGGCTCACATACTCATTTATACACGCCGTCAGACTCGGGCTGTAACCTGTTTCTGTGACTGCAGTGAGGGCCCAGCTGATGGACAGGCAGTGGGACAGTAGTGGCAGTGTATATGGGACTTGGCTGCAGCCACGCAAACAGTGTGTGCCTGCTCCACATCTGGAACAAAGAAGCCAGTCTGGGTCTAACCCTTGGTGTTTACAACTCTGTTGTTTTTTCACACTCCTCGCAAAATCTTGCCCAAACACACATTCCACACTCTGCAGCCCAACATGTGGGGGAGAAAATATACCATATTTTTCCACTGTAAATCTTGTCCCCAGCATCAGAGAAGGCGGGTATGGGAAAACAAAAGTCTGAGGCTGGCATGGATCAGTGGGGCGACAAGAGGGTGGCACTGGACAAGAGAGTGGGAATCTTGCCTGGCTGGGTTGAGTTTAAGTGAGGTCAAAGACAGCTGAAGGAGTGGCATTACAATCTGATGACTGTTTACAAGCTTCTCATGAGACATCTGAGGAGGCATCTGATGCTACATTCTAGGAGTATTTCAAAAAACACCCACTGAGGTCTTCTATGATGACAAGACTACACAGACAATGTCTGCAGGCTGTAAATCTCTTTTGGAAACAATGAAAAAGATTCACAATGCTCATAAACTTGATAGAAAGACCCACAAGCTGCAAATGCTTAGACAAAAAAACAAACAAACAAAAAAAACAACAACAACATAAAATGTGTAAAACATTAATAATTCTTGGTTAGCAACTCTTGAGAGCAACTGACCAGACAGATGGAGGTATAGAGGTGGAAATTAAACACACCACATATGCACACCCAATCATCACACAATAACACATGGCTCAAGGTTGCCAGGGTTTAGACACTGGGTCCTGTTAAAGACCGGTTTACCAGGTCCAAGGATTATCCATATGAAGTTACCTGCCCCTCAGGTAACTCGAACCCTCTTTTGTGGTCTGCAGGGCAACAGTGTGAAACCCAGGCGTGAGTTTGAGATGCCAGAAGTGATGGGGAAGACAAACCTTGGAGGATGCTGTGTGGGCAGAGGGATGGGTCATCTCTAGAGTGCTTCAAAGTTAAGTGACAAGCCAACGGGATCATCGACCATCATCTCCCAACAGAAAACAGCCTTGTGAATTAACAAGTCAGCCAAGCATCAAAACAAGTTCCAAGCGATATAAAGACTATAACAAATCTACACGTGACACATGGATATCATTTTAAAAGACAATACATTTTTGGCTGCATATAAAGCTTGTACAGCTGTGAGGTCAAAGCCTTTTCTTTATAGCTTTACAATGAGAACAACTTGACAGGATCAAGTTCAGCTCCTGACAACAAGCCCCTGCCCTGTCAAGTGTTAAGTTCCATTGTGACCTACAATGGGACACAATGGCCCCACAGGACCCAGCCTCTACCATGCTGCCTATCAAATGTCTCACAGAGAAAAAACTTGGCGAATTGATATCAAGATATGTGTGCATGTATATATCTTTTTCTTTTTCTTTTTTTTTAAATGTAAAGCTGCTCAGCAGTATACGTTTGGAAAAGCCTATTTGGTGCAAAGGAAATACTAAAGTATCAGGGAGCCACATTTTCTAGAAGTTACTGCAAAAGTCTTCACATGCCTGAATGTTTTTTCTGTCTTTTTTCTCTAATGTTACAACCTCTAAATAATGTTTTTTCCCCCACCAAATTGGTGGAGTGAAAAAAAATTAACTATGAAGTGATGCACGCATTCACTCTCTTTGCTAGGAATTGGAGATGGGCATACCACTATAAGCAGTGTATGCACAGTCATGGACTTTACAGAAGTGGCCGGGATTAAGCCTTTGCTTTGCTTGTGCAAAATAAAGGTAAATCTTTTATGGAAACCTGTTTCAGTTTTCCAGAGATTTGAGACTGGGATGGAAATTCATAGAATTTTATGGAATAATACCTTTAGCATTGCTTTTCACCAAAAAAATATCAGCAGTGGTTTCCAAAGAACTAAAAGGTAAGGGAAGTAAGCATCTAAGCACATTTCTTGAAAAAGCTTATCAAGAATGTAATAGTAATCCTTTGGATGAAAAATAGTTTTAGGAGGATACACACCCATGATAACCTTTTGTCTCCTTGCAACATTCCAATGTCTATAACTTAATACACTAAACTAAGAACATATCAAGCACATGAAGCAATGTCAGTATTGTTTTTGTATCTCATGTTAGCTCTGTTTGGGTCTCTACAGCTCTCAGAGTAAATAGCTTGTTCCTTAGCTGCCAAATATCCCATTAGCGTGTAGTATTTTTTGCCATTGCTAAAAAAAAAAAAAAAATCTGCAAGCTACACCTGAAAATAGAACTGGGTGTGAACCGTAACCCGCTGTGAACCAGGAAACCAAAAGAGCGTGTAAAGTAGCTCTAAGTAGCTGAGAAGGGAACTGATGCTAACCAAGTGGTGCTAACTCTCTGGAGGTTTGTCACAACAAACACCTCCTGCCACTTCAAGATGGCATGTGTTTCAGTAATATTCTAAAGATATTGATCATAACAGCTTTTATTGGTACAAAATAGTCCGTCCCCCCATCCAAGAATAAATTAAAAAATGAAAAGATCTGTTGGGTAAAACAGTTATTGTAAGCTCCCCAGTGAATTAAATCTGTTCCACTAACCTCTGGATTCATGACATTTCACTGCAGTGCTTCAGGTGTTTAACCTTGTCATATTAAAGCATTTGTCACTGGAGGGCTAGACGACTGGGGCCAGGATGGACGAAGCACGAAAAAAAGGCCCCTGCTCCCAGATCATCAGCTTGTCAGTGGCTGCCTGAAGCCTGCCAAGAAACATCAAAGCCTCTGAGACTTGCTCATTTCATCTTTGAACCTCACCAAAACACGCCCTCTCTGCTCCCTCCCTGCCTGCATCCTTATGCTTCTCACACCAGCAGCTTTGTCTGATAATTGAAAAAGGCCAAAGCAGAAATGAAGAACACAATAAACCAGGTGGAAAATTAAAAGAAAAGAAAAAAAAACCTCTTTTGAGGGTTTCGTTGTGGTCTTTTGTGCGATTTGTCTGGCATGTCATTCCACTACTCTGTCAAGGCAAGGAGACAGTCTCAGTCTGAGCAAGCCCGGTTTCAGAGGGAGTAGCTTCCCATCAGCTACTGGCCAAGATTGATGGCTGTGAAAGCGCTACCTGAGGCAGAGATCAAAGTCAGACAGGATACATACGCCTCAGCATTTAACTCTTTCATCTCTCACCTCTTCTACATGAGTCATGACCCATCATCTGTCTGTCTGTTTGACCTCCGCCTGATGAATGGCACTGGCATGGATTGCTGTTACAAAAACAAAACAAGGATAGTAAAATTTATAAAAGGGGGAAATTTGCTGTTTTATAAAGCTATCACAGCAGAATGGAAAGTGCCATGGGTGTGACCTAATATATTTGAGTAACTTTTCATTCTTTACCTTCACCGTAGCTTCTCAAAGAGAGGTTCTCTTCATAGTGGAGGGCAGTCTTGGGGGCTATTTGCACTCCAGCAGTGAGGGTGTGGACAATTAAGCCATTTCCCCTCCAATCTATCTCCCGCCAACCAGCCATCCGGGCATCTCAGCAGATCAATGGGAAGTACAGCTGCGCAGCCCATGTGTGCCAGGCTGAGACGAGAGAGAAGATTGGGGTTAAAACCCTCCTGGCCCTCAGATTGGCTCCATACCCGAGTGCAAGCACAGACAAACCAGCAGCTGTTGCCAGGCAGAGCAGGAAAACAGACGTTCTTGCCCCATCTGTGAAAGCACAACTCTGTGTCTGGCTTTGACTCATTGTTTATTTTCTTGATGATTTGAGGTCAAAAGTCTGTATTTTACTGCTCGAATCTTGCACCTGAGAGTGGAAAACAAATGCAAGAACAGGTTTATTTCACCACCTGCACTGCTGTACGAAAGAAGTAGCCTCAACTTCCGTCACACTCTTGTCCCTGTGCCCCCATCCCCCCAGGCAGTCTATACTGGCCACTCCAAAATCAATTAGCCAAATCACATTTCACAAAAGTAGCGGAGTTCTGCTTTCAGTGGCCAGGGCCCTCAGGTGTCACAAAGTCAGCTTAAGGTGCAGGCAGTGAGTCTTGGTTTAAGTTGTGTGGGATTAAACCAGACAAAGAGCCATAGATATCTCACCGCACCTGTGCGACTTGCTCCTCAAGGACCGTTAATGGGGAGAGGCTTTGGTCCAAACGGCGGTTGCTCAGAACTTAATCTCCAAGCTCTCGGGCCATTGCAGGTATCTGTTTCCACTGTTCCCAGCATCAGCAAGTGTGCTGTACTTTGACATAATCGCAGAGCCGTCGTGTAACAGCGACTTCCATTTCTGCTGCCCCTACCCAGCTCAGGTGATCAATCATTTACATGTGTAATTAGGAACAGGTGTCAAAACAGAAACTGTACACTCTCTCGGGGACCCTGTGTGCGGCAGGCTGACATCAGACTTGGCAAGTTGTGGGTAAACAGGGTCAGGGAGAAAGACACAGAGGGGAAGAAGAAGAAAAATGAGATGCTGAGATGTGCAGGCTTTCCTGACACTTTCAACTTCTTACCACCCAAGGGGTGATCTCCTTTTAAGCATATCAAGTTATGTAAGAGCATATCTCTGTTTATATGGGAACTTTAATACACGGCTGTTAATCTTCACTGCTACTGTAAATAAATCCCTGTATTTGAACTGAAACTAAGAACACTTGTTTGTGACAGTTGTCTAGTCTTACAACCATGACAAATATCATGGACGAACTGAATTCAGCTGCAGCTCAGCAATAAACACAAACATATTACAACTGATAGCCTCCACTGGACAGGTCAAACTACTTCTGTTAACTCAAGTGGCTCAATGGGCCTCAGAGTGGCCAAGCAGTCATACATTTGGGGTCATAACAAGGGATTACAAAGCAGCAACAAATACATTCAAGTGTAAAGTGATACTTTGGGTAAACATGGTAGAATGGTGATGGATGCTAAGTGATGCAACAAATCTGCATCTCTTTGTATCAACTTCAGATCAAAGTTATCATCATGGAAATATCTTAATACTTTAAATCAATCAATTTCAGCATATTCTCAGCAGTGTTTCCCATACTCATTGGGTGTGCTTGTAACTGGACAAGAAAATGCATAATTACCAATACCCAGTAATCCACCTGTCACCTGAGGGGGATAGGTGTGGTGCTTCAGGGCTGAGGAGAGGATATGTGCAGGCTACCGTGACTTATGTGGACTCATCCAGCCGCCACCTTAGTGCCCAAGGGGGTGAGTGGGTGTTTAAAAGAGTCTGTCTGGGGCTTGAGTTTAGAGTTTCCCAGCGCAGAGTGGCTGAGCTTTGAAGAGGCAGGTCCAGTAATGAATTAGAGTATTGTCTACTTGGAGGGAGAAGCCTCTGGGTGGGACATCAGATCAAAGGAGGTCTTACTTTATTACTTACAAGCGTCAGTTCAGGTATGCGACTGGACAGAGCAGAGGGCAGAAACACTGACCCTTAAAAAAAAGACTGCATGCAACCCAGCATAAATGTTTGGGATGAAAGTTTGTTATTGCAACATTACTTGGTGGTTATAGGTTTTGTCAACAGAACACTTGAATTCATTTAATATTTCTTGAGGTTACCAAAGAAATGATGAAATGTTGAGATTACCTATGAAGTGTGTCTTGATACTAACCAACAAACCCCTGAGACCTCTAAATGTGAATTCTTCCAACTGTTAAAATTGGTATTCATCCTTTTGTGACAGCTTGATGCATTGTAATGAGGTCATTATTTTGCATAATACATGGTGCAACAATAAAAAATGAGAGAAAAATTTGCATTTCAGGGCATAATTCAATAGATAAGGCTTGTGACTGCTACATTATCTTGTGTGAGCTTGTGTTGTACAAAATC
The DNA here is from genome assembly GCA_028567055.1 of Leptatherina wallacei. Classification (NCBI taxonomy): domain Eukaryota; kingdom Metazoa; phylum Chordata; class Actinopteri; order Atheriniformes; family Atherinidae; genus Leptatherina; species Leptatherina wallacei. The sequence goes on from JAOXYM010000023.1 coordinate 15,621,320, forward strand.
ACATTTTGCTTCTGTTTTCTTTCACCTGAAAATTCATACCCTACCAAACCCTGCATGGTTTGTTTTGGTTTAGGCATGAGTTTAAGGCACTAATTTTACAAGTTTTTTCTCCCGTTAGTCAAGTCGCAATCTCATTGAGAATTTGAAAATGGTACTAGCTTATTATTGACTGAACTCAGCATAGCTGCAACGTCCAACTTGGCGAACAGGATTTAAACCTTTTTTTAGATGACCCCTTGGTGAATTGAAAAAAGTCTCCATGTACTAGCACACCACTGGAAATAAAACAACAGAGGTGAGAGATGAAAGAGTTAACAGTTTTGGAGGCTAGCAACTGGCTAGCTAACTTAGCAAAGACTGAAACTGGTTGATCAGTCAGTGTGACCAAACAAGAAGTGTTATATGGTTTTAATGGTGATATCTTTGCTCTTCTTCAAGACTTTTGGTTCTTGTAGAGGAACTTTTCATTGTTCATATCACTGTTGAAGGAAATACCCCATCTTTTTATGACCATTCTGCAGAAATCAGGATTTGCTATTCAAAGCCCTTCTAAGCTCCTGTCTCAAGGTTAGTGTTCTACCAAAAAGGATGAATCATTGGTGATGTAAGTGTACAGTGACTGGTAAACAAATAAATAAAGTAACAGTAAGTGACATTTAACAAAACAATATCTGTCAAACATTAGCTGTGTTAACAACAGCTCTTCACGTGCACCTTAAAAATATTGAAGGAACTTACGAGGAATAATTTCTTTGAGCTGCTGAATGCAAGATATGCTCATCAGTAGGTCAATATTGTGATCTGATTCTTCTGGTCCATGCATCAGGCTCTTCCATGTTTACAGTGGGATGCTCTGACCACTCCTCTGTTGGCTCCACATTGTCCTGGGGCTGGACCAGCTTTTCTAAGGGTCGTTCTCCCGTGACATTTTCTACAACGTGGTGAAGGTACTACACACCACCACTTTGATGTCAAAGACGATGGGGCAATGATGCAAGAGACACAAACACCTGGATGAAGTGGAACTAAAGAGGAATGCAGCTTAGAAGACCAAATATCTGAAACATTTTTCCCCAGCTATATGAAATAAACTCCAAAAACATAATGTAAAGATGAAATACCATAACATGGTTGACAATTTCTGTCTATGGAGGAATGCATCTTTTACATTTCAGATTTATTGAATGCTTATTGTTCTACTATTGCCTGAAGAGTGAACTAGTTATTAAATTCTAGTTGATTTGACCGATTTTTAGTATGGGATTTCTTTTTGTGTGATGTCATACAAATATATTCTGTGTTTTTCGCTTAATGGGGTTGCTCAGTTGCAGAAATGGTGAAGTAAAAGGTTTTTTAAAAAGAAAAAGAAAGGAAACCAAGTTAATATGTAGTTTGAAAGAACTGTAAACATATACAACAATAAGAGAAATCTCAGTCGTCACATAATAAAATAACTTTTCAATGTCTGCGTAGCAAAGTAATAAAGGAACTAAGACAAGCTAAAGCTGAGTTTTTTCATTAAGTTATTAACGATTCTAAGAGTAACACTAAAGCCATCTGGGAAAACATCCACAAAATTATGAAAAAGGAACATAAACTACCCCAAATCTGGACATTAAAGGATAATTCCGAAATGATAGCAGATAACAAATAAAAAGCACAAATCTTTAACTCCTACTTTGTAGACTCTGGACAGTGCCTTGCTAAAAAGTTTAGAAGTAGACCCAGACTTCTTCAACCAATAAATAAGGCACATCCAATCTTTTCAATAGAATGTGTCTCTGACGCTGCCGTCCAAAGGGTGCTTGATGATTTAAAACGGTCCAAGTCAATAGATGTCTCAGGCCTCAACTCTCAGTTTTTTAAGGACTACAGGTACAGTTTATATAAACCATTAACCCATATAATGAATCTGTTGACAACAAGATGAAACTTCCCATCTTCTTAGAAAACTGCGTTACTGACGCCTGTCTTTAAGTCTGGCGAAAGTACTGCTCCTTCAAATTATTGGCCTATAAGTATCCTTCCTATAGCCTCTGAAAATTGCAGAAAGGGTTGTGTGTAACCAGCTGGTCACACACACCTAAATGAAGATTCAATCAACTTACACCCAATTCCATAGAAATTGCAACTAGTTATTTTGTGAAACAGACTAAAAGTGTTTCTAGATTTCACAAAGGCCTTTGACACCATTAATCAAAAGGTTCTACTGAAAAAACTTTCAACATTTAATTTTTCTGTTGATGCTTTAAAAAGCATTGTACTACAATTGGTGACAAGCATTCAGTAAATTTACATTGCTTGTTTTTTAACAGTGCAATTCAATTCAATTCAATTCAGCTTTATTTGTGTAGCGCCAATTCACGACAATGTCATCTCAGGGCGCTTCATAGACAATCAGTTTGAGCCAATCTGATTGTATTACATTGAAACCAACAAGGAAACCAACAGACTGCGTTGAATCTAGTCTTTGATCCAATCCCCTGTCCTGAGCATGGAGACGGTGGAAATGAAAACTCCCTTTTAACAGGAGGGAAAAACCTCCAGCAGAACCCGGCTCAGGGAGGGCGGCCATCTGCCTCGACCGGTAGGGTTGGAGAGGACAAAAAGAGAGGACAGGAAGAGAGACAACAGACATTATATTTAATCCAGCGAGATCTGCTGAGAGAGTAGAAATATGTTACTGATGGCAGTACTGTCATATGTTTATACATGGGAGATAAGGAGCAGAGAGATGAGGATGAAAAAGCCCGGTGCATCATGGGACGTCCCTCAGCAGTCTAAGCTTATGGCAGCATAACTAAGGGATGTGCTAATCACCCCTAACTATAGGATTTATCAAAAAGGAAGGTTTTAAGCCTGATCTTGAAGGTAGAGAGAGTGTCTG
>JAOXYM010000023.1:15634378-15644652 GCA_028567055.1 Leptatherina wallacei
GGCTGGAGCCTATCCCAGCAAGTATCAGGCGAGAGGCAGGGTACACCCTGGACAGGTCGCCAGTCTGTCGCACATTTAACGGCCATATAGCTGTTAAATAATATATGATAATATTATTATAATTATGTATAATTTATTTGTGTATTTATCATAAATTGTTATGAATTAATGACACATTTACTTAATCATTTAATACTGTATTTATCTTTTTCATTGAGTCACTTCTGTATTTACTTTAATATTATTTAATTAATGGCAAATTTAAGAATTTTCCATTAACATATTATATATCTTGATATATATTTATAAATATATATTTAATATATTTATATCTATATATATTTAATATATTATTTACAATTATAATAAACAAATTACACATTTAATTAAATGTGTATGTAAGTATATCCTGGTGGCACATTCCTCCCTCCATAGTTGTTTGACATGTTATGTTCTGTTGGGGAAAAAACATGGGTTTACGACATTAGCAAAACATTGTATTCTATTTTATTTATATTCTACCCCCAATCGTAAGTTTTTCGAAGTTGGGGTTATAAATTTTTTCTTTTCAAACTGAAATGACCATTTCTGAAACCTCATTGTGCAAATCAATCACCAGTCAAAATCAGTATGTTTGAAACTTCCCAGATAGCCTTTTTCATGTGAAGGGCTGTCTTTTGAAAATTGACCATGAAAACAGGTCTGCCTTTGAGTAAACTTTGAAACATTCAAAGTAATGTACTTGTTCAGAAAACATAGAAACACATAAAAGACAGCTGAAAATTTTTAGTCCTATAATGCATTGCATTCAAGTGAATATCTATTTTTTTTCCACCTAGTGATTCATGTGTGCAGGAAGCTGCAGGTTTGTGCATCGCGGTGCAGAAGAAACTCAATCCATCAGGGCAAGGCAAAGCGGGTGGGCCTGTTCTGTCTGACAATATCCAGACGCTTTCCTGACAGCTCTGGATTCATATCTGACATGAAATTGTTTCATGCAACCTAAACTAGCACTAAGGAACAAGAAAAACACCAAAGCATAGCTTTTTTCCTCACCCGTAGCTTATTTAATACAAGTGAGAAACTAAGAGCCATACTGATCTTGATTTAGATAAAAGAAATAAATCAGCATTTTGGTCTTTTAATAAGCTCAGTTTTATGTCACAATTTTTTGTCACATCAATTGGTAGAAAAAGTTAACCTGTTCTTCATTTGAGCAAACTCACTACCATTTGTCAATTCAAACGTTAGCAGCCCTGCTAAGTGCCTTTAAGACTAAACAGAAGCATGTACTGTCTATGTCCAGGCCCATGTGCTAATCCACACAGCTAGCTTCCTTTTGCAATCAAACCTCTGTAAACTTCACAACTTCAGTTTTCTGGCCTCCTCTGCTGCTTTATTTCAACCTCCTCCTGACCACAAATAGGTCTAAATCGACCCAATTACTTAGTGCTTCCTAAAGTACTCAAACCAGATTTATTGATACTCCCCAGCACTATCTGCTTCATCTGTTGTCTTCCTCCATATCCTGTAACGAGACATCTTGTCAGCAGGTCTGGGGTGATGGGGAGTTTTGAAATATTATGAGACATTATGTGCTAAAATGTGAAATCTGTTTTACATCCATTGAATTAACTTGCATTTCATACATGTTTTTAGGCTTATGTTAAAACTAATGGTCCTCTTTACAACATAGAACTTAAAAGGTACATTTTAAGGCATCACTTTGATATTCTAACCACATGCATCTGCAACAAAGTTCTACCCAAAAATGCAAAAAAAAAAAAAAAAAAAAAAAACGAACAAAAAACCTGGAGAGACAGTGAAGGTGACAGATGAAACTTTCCTCCTGGGGTTAGCATATGGTAGCAATCAGAGAAAGTGAGGGTCTGCCGGCCCAACAGTAATTAGCAAACAGCCTCATGTTCATGTTTCTTTTAATAGCTCGACACGGCCCACTGTGGACTAAAAATAAACAGGGCAATTAGAGGCAGCAAGGAAGACGGTCATTTGAGGGTCTAACCTTTGAACTTAGGTCAGAATCCATACAGAGGTGTCCATGTGGACCACCTGTATCCCTCTGGGTCACTGAGGAAAAAAGCCATGTTTTGTTTATGTTAGGGGTCAGGAACAGAGATAGGCTATTGTAACGTAAACAAGATGTGAGTAAACAGTGTCTATTTATATCACAAAAGGAATCTAGAGAATTGTTGAGCTTTGGCTTCAAGAGACAACTGCTGCAGTAGCCAGTTGGATGTTCGACCTGAAAAATACTCAAATACAAAGACTCAAGGGAGAAGGGCCATTTAATGTGAGGATGGCAGCATGAAAATGTTTAATGAAATTATCTTCCATGCTGCCATCCCTTGTCTAAACTAAGTATTCCCGGGAATGAAATTGAGCCTATGGAAGAAAGTCTCTTGTGTACCACATTTGTACAAAAGGAAACTCCAGACAATGTCCAGGGATCACAAGTAAAATGGCTAGATGAGACTTTTGTGGAGCTCCCCCCTACAACCCATCCACAAAAATCTGGCTTCCTTCTTCAGTGTAAAAGAATCTTCATTGATTCTGTGGTAAAATGTCTTTGTGATAGTCAAATGTGTTTATCAGCTGGGGCTCCATTTAGCAGAGAAGTACAAAACTGCTGTTAGCATTATTTATCAGGCAAAACACAGCAGCCCTTTACTCCACCAATCTCTTCTTCAACTTTTTCATCCGAGCCACAAATCCCACCCAGCTCTGTTCAAGCAGCTCTTGAATATCATTCAATCTACAATCACTTGAATGAAAGATATGAAGTACAAAAAGGAAAGAAAGTGAAGAAACACTGTTATTAGGCTCTGATGTTTCCTTGTGTGTAACCCTGTTTTTAAAAAAAAATTACATTAATGCTGTTTCTCTGACAAAGGGAAGGAGCCGATTGCCTTTTTTTGCTTGTTTTCCCTTTAAAATATTAGCATGGACTAATTTTAGGTGTAAAAAGAGGTAACAAAGCTAACATCAGCTCGCTAGTGATCTGAATGTAGTAAGATGTGGTAGACACATCTCACCTGGTGGACAATCATCATAATCCCCAATAATTAAGTAGGCTAACAATTTTTCAGCACTCGCTATTAAGCATAATCACATATGCTAACCAAATAGGTTAGCATTACTGGACATTTTCTTTGTCATCTCCTTAGCACGAAAGCCACTAACTCTTCAAACACACCACAACTATGTTTAGGTTGTGAATTATTTACAAAGCCCAAATTGATAAATTTCATATAAGCTATTGTTTGTCTTCTCAAATATTAGTTTAAATAGTTGCTTAAAACTAGGGGGATTTTAAAATTCAAACTTCAAAAATAGATGTACTGGGGGGGTTGTGTGTGTGTGTGTGTGTGTGTGTGTGTGTGTGTGTGTTGGGGGGGGGGGGGTGCGGTCCCACGGTGATCCCAACTAAACAAGTAAAACAAGCGCACCCAGAAGAAGGTGGTGTCGATTTGCTCAGTCAGTGTTTATCTAACATACTATTGGCTGGAGGACATTTGACAGACATTCAGCAACCCAAGAGTGAGGAAAAAATATCCAAGAGCAGAAGTTTTGGTTAAACCAAAACACTAACCTAGCCTGCCTCTGACAATTTTGCAGGCAGGGTCAGAGCTGCATGATCACTTTTCTATGAACCCTTTTCACTCTGTAGATTCTGCATGCTGACACAGTCACTGTGTTGTCCTGTAGGTTTATTTACTAATACATACTTTCAGTTAGTTTTTTTTGCGTGTGTTTCTGGTACTCTGGTTTTAGTTGAGATACATGGTTCCTTTTCCGCTTCTTCATCTTTCATTGGTGCTCCTGATGGTTGGCGGCTATGTCCTCCTGCAGGGGCCGTGGAATGTTCTTTGTTGTATTTTTGTACAGGTGTAGCAGGTTATCTGGAGTCTGTGGTGGGATTGCATTGCTGTCTATCTGGTGTATCTTTGTCTCTTCTTTTTTTTCTGTCTATTCTTCTTTTCTTTTCTGTTTTCTTTCTGTCCCCTTCCGTTCAGGTCCAGCAATATTATGTAAATGCAGTCATAAACCATCATTCAAAACAAATAGATAAAAACAGAATTCAGATTATCAAAAGGAGCTTTTATACTCATAAAGCTCCTCTTGGCAAAGCAAATTTGCTCAGTACAACCCAGCAGCCAGACCATCATTCTGTTTGTTATGATGCTGGACAAGACAAGAAAAAAAAAAAAAAAAACATTGCATGACAGCAGAGGAACCATTAACACACATATCCATTCAATAAATTAACTTTTAAACACTCCTTTCGAAGATCTGATACAAAATGACTGCATCACATCAGAAATGTTAGTTTGTATCTTGCCAAAAGAAATCCCAAGTACATAGCACAAACATGTTTCATTCCCCCATTCCACTCCCCACCTATTAGAGTGCTTTCTTAAAATTACTGTGTGTGATGGGAAAGTCTTGAGCTTCCTTCGGCATGACTCTGTTCCTCTGCACTGGCCATTTAGTCCAGCACAGATGTTCACGTCGGCCCAAGAACAACAAGGAAAGCTTTTTACACCTGGCAACTCTCAAACAGAACTTGGCACCAAAGAACTAGAAGGTTGTCCCATATTGACCTTTCACCTTTTGTGATGTCAATGATCCTCTGGACCAATTAGATGCTGGAAGCTGCCCTTGGACTTGCCGGGCTCTAGACACAAAGACAAATGATTCTATCAGATTAAATGGTTTTTAATGACAGGTAGAGAGGCCAAATGTGGGTCTTTCACTAGAAGCCATATGTGCATTTCTCTGGTTATCATTCAAAATGAGGCTGATTTGTAGCCAACATGTGAATGAAAGGCTAAGCTCTGGTAGAAATTTGGAGGAAGATTTCTTGTTTGTTAACTCAGAGACAGCACAGAAAAACAACTCTAAAGTCGAAGTTTTTATATCGCTAATATTGCTGCATCATATTTCTGGCAGGCTTGAACAACATGGAATCATAATATTCAGCTTTGCAAATAAAGTGAATTGTGGGTAATATGTTCTAGTCTTAGTCTGCCAAGACAAACAGTGAAAGCAAGCCACACATCCAGAGACTTTTCTATTTTTAAACCCAAGTTTGGACCCGATGCTTGGTGCCTACCACAGCAAAGGCTGCTGGAGCCATCATGGAACCCAACATAAAAACACTGTCCCTGAGGCTGGAGCTTCAAACGGAGCAACAAGGTCAAACACAGTCTTTTTATTTTTCTAAGTTCTTGCTCAAGGCTTCACTGTAAAGCCAGCTGGACCTCATGGAATGGTATGTTGATGATTTTCCACAAATGCACACAAGGACTTCTAATCACTAAATCATTGTCCTGTTATGCAGACAACAGGTTGTGGGGTCCTTCACCTGGTGATGGGGTGACCTGTTCCCTCCCATGGCCCTCCCCTTGATGGCAGATTAGCTCCCCCACCCCCATGAAGAAAAAAGACCCCTGCACCACTTATGAAGTGTTTGTTCTTCCTGTCACTGTTCAATTGAGGATAATTGTCTCTTTAAGATCTTGAGGGCCTGTGATCTGCCATCCATTGAGCTCACAAGGAGGTTGTGTTTCACTTCAGGTTGGGGAGGAGGGAAAAGACAGTCCCAGATTCATCAAGGAATACCTTGATATTGACGTAACTGCAGATTTAACATCAAACAGTTGAAATTTGATTCAAAAGAAGACCAGTTGCGCTGTGTTGATTGTGTTATGCCACACCTAAAGATGACTGACAGCACTAAAGATAATGAGAACAATTTAAATGACATGAAGAACAGGAATAATTCACATATTCAGTTGTCAGATCACAAATATGCAAGGCTGTGCAACCTCTGTATTTTCATAATTTCTTTTAAAATTTGCTTTAAAAATAGACGTAATCTTATTTTTGCATAGTTTATCCGCTCTAGTCCATCTTCAACTTTCATACACTGCAGAAATGCCCTGTGCAGCGTAACATTAGGCTAAATTTCCATATCCAGCACTGCTTACATCAGAGAGGGTTTCCTGCTCTTCCTGCCTTTGCTCTTACACCTGCAGCTGGTGGGGTCACATAATCAACTCCCAACGGCAGTCCTTTAGCAGAACAGCTGTGCACCACTGAGAGCATGTGGGGAATTAGCATAAGCTAAGCCTCTCAACTGATCAGTGCGTCTGCACAACATAACAACATAATCATTTTCAAGCTTTAAACAGATCCTGCATGTTGCCTCAGCTCTCCAGAGTCATGCACGCACCCACACAGCACATAAACATACCGCCCCTCCCTTCTCTCTCTCTATCTCTCTATCTCTTTCTGTCTCACACACAGACACACACTGTCTGATGTGTGGGTCAGTACCTCATGTGGTGACAATGTGTGCGCTGTGCTGCGGTGGTGGAGGCAGCAGTCAGTCTGTAAAAAGAGGAAGTGGTGCTGTATACCCTGGAGGAGTAAAGTCCTGGGGAAGAATGTTTATCCTGTCCACCGCCTTTGATCTTTTACAGTTAATCACTTCCTGCACACTGTATATGAACTAAAGCGGCTCAGCGTTGCAGTGTTGGTCCAACAGTGACAGAGGAAGAGGCGGGGCAGCCATTTTGGATTGACTGGACAGGGAGAGAGGGAAGGGTTAAAGGGTGAAATCATGCTCATGCTGGCCATGCTGATGTTGCAACCTCCAAGATTAAAACATATTAAAGTTTAAACAAGACATTTCATTTTCTTTTGACATGCTGCAGGATTGTGGGACTTCCAGGAAGAAGGCACAGAGAGTTACAGTAAAATGCTGCCATGTTGCCACTTATGAGGCCCTAATGTGCATCTACCATACTGTGTGGTTTTAGAGGTGGTGACAGTTTGTGGCCATTATAATTCAGAATCTCTGCCAGTGTTACAGTTTTTAATAAACTGGTCACACAAGGAGGTTCTCTCACATGCAGACTGGTTGTCTGTGTTTTGACCCTCAGGGGCCCCTGTAGGTAAACCACAGCCAAAGAGGCAAAAACATTTCAGAGAGCAGCACAATAACAGAAAATGCATTAACATATAACCACAAAACAAAAAACTTAAAAACGTACAGGTCTTGTTTTGTATTTTGTTCAGGGATAAAAATAATAAAAGCTTTTTTTTTATTTTACAATTTTTTTAAAAACTGTCATATATGTTTTAAACAATTTTAATATCTAAAATGTTTTTATTTCAATACAGCTTGAAACAAATGATCTCCATTACCAAGTCAGTGACAGTATTTTTAAACATTTCTCTTGGAAGCTATGCCTGACACTGGCAGTGAAGACAGAAAAAATGAACACACAGTAAATACAGTCTACTCTTACTATGACCAAATCTCAATCCTGTACAGCTGAAGCCAAACATAGAGAAAAAGGATCATTGTTGACCACATTCAACCCCTGGACTGTCAACATAAAGGTGTCATCAAGGTTACTTCTACTAGGACTAAAATAGATGAAGAATCTGTGATGCTTCATTCCTGCATTTACGGTTCAAAAACATCAGTAACACTGACTTTTTATAAGACTGCTTTTTAAACCCTATTGTTGGTTAGATGGAAACAAAAATATTCAGTTTACTAAGTCTTGCTCTGACAAATCGTTGAGAGTTAGGAGACTGATTGTATATTAGTTCTTTGCGGTTGTTTATGTTCATATAGTCCTCACTTGTTCACTTTGACTGAATTTTATGATGTTTTATAAGTTCAACTTTAAAAAACAAAAAGCTTTGGTAAAGGAGCAAATTCTTCCTTGAGTAAAGAAAGCCAACAAAGTTTTGGAATATACATTTATTTTTCTTTTATTTGTTTACTGAGAAAATGTGGAGTTGAAGTCATACAGAACCTTTGCAGGTGAGTTATTTTACCACAGAATTAACTGTGGTGGCTGTATCTTTGTTTATTTTCATTTAGTGCAAAAAACCTATCTAATATTTTTTTGTTTTTATTTGATTGGACTGGACTTTTATCAAATTCATGTTCTTGTCTTTTCAGAATTTAAAAAAATCAAAAAGGACAGATTCTTTAAAGCAGCTAAGCAAGCAAACTTGAGTTTATTTTTTATCTGAGTAACATTAGTTTATTATATATTTTACATGCTTTTTTATTGTCATGTTGTGTGTAGTATGCAGCTTAATTATTGTATTTTCTGAAATGTTTTCATAATTTTTTTAATTTATGTGGTCATTGTGTTTTTTCCATGTTTTCCTTTTGTTCTCTGTTTTGTGGTTGTTTTGTTGTGTTTTCCCCCGAATTTTCGATGTGTTTCTGGCATTGCTGTTGACCTTTGTACCTGAGGGCCACCATACACACATATCCCCATTCAGCACACCTAACCCTTGCCCATCTTAACCTCTGAGCATCTGAGAGCATTTACACAACTGTGGAATTCAGAGGGTTTAACTTCCACACCTGGCAACTGAAATTACATTCTGCAACCAAGGACACTTGTACTAAAAAAAAAGAAGAAAAAGAACCTCCTGACCATTCAAGCCCCTGCTAGTTTTCTGCATGAAGAAAACATACATGCGCTCTCTTCACACAACACAATGGATTATCAGAGACAGGCTGAACAACACCCACTGTCTACTGTGGAGGTTGCCTCTTGGTTATTTGGCATGTGCCAGTGGGTGGATGCACTGCTGAAAGACATGGTCTTTGTCACTTTTTGATTGTTGAGAGTTGTTGTTACTACAGTGAGCTGTGTGTGTCATGAACTGCTACGAAAAATAATTACCATCAAAAGATAAAGGCCCAGATTTACTGAGAGTCCAATTAGCGAGCACTAATTATAATTGCCCCGCAAATATTTTGCGCCTGTTGTGTTTCCATGATTTGCGGGTGATCTACTAAGATTGATTGCGCAATTGATAAGGGGCAAACAGCCTAATTTAAATGAGGATTTAGCGTGCACAAATGACACCCTGTAGAAGGAGAGCAAAAAGTCGCAAATGGAAAACAAATGGAGATAAAAAATATTAGTAGAACAGGCAAATTGAAATATGGCAAAGACATCTTTATGTGACCAAAAGGACTGCAGTAGAGGGTATTTAACATACAGTAAATGCAGACGGAAAAACAAAAAGAACATCAGATGAGGACAAGAAGAGATGGGAAGATATTAGATCGATAAAAAAAAAGCTAAAAAACCTCAGCAAATAAGATTGGTGGGGGTCCGACAAGAAATTTCTCTGACCAATATTAAGCAGCAGGTGCAGCGCACTTTCTGCAAGGAGTAGATAATACTGGGTATGACACGCATACCCGTTGTGGAACAAGGTACAGTATATGCACAAATTGAAACATGTTCTGGTAATGACATTATAGACATAATAATTATAAACCCATCTTCTTTTGACTGTGTTTGTCTAAACAACAGTTGTCATTTCAATATTCAAACAAATGATCCGTTTATATATAAAGATTTTGTTCAAGAAGTTCAGTCATTGTATTCACCCGGCCTTGACAAAAATATTCTGAATCAGACTGATGCTCCTCTTGCAGCATTTGATCATTGTCTCTAGGGATGCACGATATATCGGCTTCAATATCGGTATCGGCAGAAGTTGGTAATTTTTCTAAATATTGGTATCGGTCCAATAATCAAAAGTTGGCCAATATTAACAACAGATATTTATTTCCAGCCATTTGTGTGTCAGGAGGAAGGGTGTGTTGGCCATGTAATATTGTTCTGGCCATGTGACAGTGATAGTAAGGCAGCATTGTGGGGTGTTTACCTGAAGCGGTGAATGTCAGCGGTGTGGTAGTTTATCATGGTATCGAAAGAAGATACTCAAAAAGCAGTATGCAGTACTTGCAACGTCAAAGTAATGTGAAGAAGATGTCGCATCAAAGCATTCAACACCATCAGTTTCATACGTCATCTGAAAAACCACCAACCAGAGGTTCACAAACTTCGGCGGGAAGCTAACGCTGCTAACGTTGACTTTAATTTTGTACAGAATTTGATCATCTTAACTTAATTTCTTTTAAATGATATTGGTAAATATCAGTTATCGGCCATTGCAAAAATATCAATATCGGATATAAGTATCGGCCAAAATTTCCCTATCTGTGAATCCCTAATTGTCTCTCATCCAGCTGCAGCCACTTGTGCGCAATTGAGACAGTTTACGCCTGCCTGCCTTTCAGAAGCGCTAAATATTGGCGCAAAAACAGCCAGTGCAATCCATTTCACTTTTAGTAAATAATATTGCGCCGCAAAGCTGATTTATTTGCATCTACTCCTCCCAGTGTTATGTAC
>JAOXYM010000023.1:15650165-15660616 GCA_028567055.1 Leptatherina wallacei
ATCTATCTATCTATCTATCTATCTATCTATCTATCTATCTATCTATCTATCTATCTATCTATCTATCTATCTTTCTTGGCTAGAAAACTACAATTTGCTAACATCTTGGGCTTCAGTCTTGGCTAGCATTTGGCCCCTTTATGACCTCCGGTATTCATCACCGATATATATTTGGCAATATTGTGGTATAACAAGCAACTACAATTGTTTTTATAGAGTACATTAATCATATCCAAATGCACCGATGATATAGACAGACATCACAAAAAAAGCCTTTTACATTTTCATCCTCTGGCAGCATTATCATTTTGTCCTCAGTGGTTTTGTGTTCTCCCTTGCAGGAGAAAGGGAAGTGGTCACTTGGTGCCAGTAAACCCGGAGCTTTTGTTTGTGGGAATCGGCCTCAGGTGCAGTTGACCTCTGACCTTTAAGCCTGCAGGTTGAACAAAGGGCTATTAAGAAGAGCTGGGCAGTGACTGAGACAGAGTGGTTTACAGGGAATGCACAGCCAGAATGTACAGGGTCAGGTCCTCTGAAAGAGGAAGCCATAACTTTGAAAATTTTTTCTTGAAAAAACAAACAAACAAAACAAAAAAAATGGGAAAAAAGACAACAATATTACATATGTTACATATTCAAAAAATGTAAACAATACTCATTTATCTGATCAGAAGGATTTTTGAGGGACAGCCACCCATCAAACAAGTGCAGACAGCTGCTATCAGCACTTGTGAATCCAGACCAGGTCACTTCATCATCATCTGGTCACTAAAACAAGGTTCCCTTGGAAGTATCCCCTTGTCCTCTTATCAGGTCTATGCCAAAGTAAAGATAGGGATTTCTCCTTTGGGCCATAGCTGGTGAAAGGTAAGTCCTTCAGAATCAAAAGCTACACACAATGCCTTCAGTCACTTACAAGAGAACAATGATGTCACTCAGTCAGGAAAAAAAAAGGTTTGGTGTGTGGGATGACCTGTTGTTGACTGACTTTACACCTGAAAGTGACAGGTAAGTGATAATTGGAGAAAAAAAACTACCATAAATCTGAACAAAATTTGTATACAGCTTTTTTTTCATATGCAGCATTGTGTTTATCATGCTTATCTATAAAATTTCACTTCAATCAGTGGAGGACAAACTGTACTGTATGAGCACGAAGCCACAGTTCAGCCTTCTTTTCCTCTCATCTTTTCCCACCTCCACTTTTCACTCCACTCTAGCTCAACACTGCCACCCAGTGATCTCAGCTGGTAAAATAACATTGCTTGCTCAGTCATCAGGCTTCAGTCGTGAGGCCTGCGGTTAAGTACACAACATGACCTCACTGCCAGTGAAATACATAGGACAGACTGGGATTTTCCACTGCACCCTGGAAGAAGTAAGTCCAGACCCCAATCAGTCCTCACATGATGAGCTAACAAAGACAAGTGTTTGACGTAGCCAGAAAACTCTGCAGCGGTCACCTCGTGAATGACTATCTGAAAATGTAATTTAAGGTTCAGAGCTGCTTCCAATGTAGACTTTCTCTTGTGTTGTTACTGTTGTTATAATGATGATTTTTGTTCTTTATTTCAGTATACCCAGTGCTTCATCTGTCAATGTTCCATCTTTCAGTCTGAAGATGGCAGGTTTAGGCCTCAGGTTTCCCAGCCTACTTGGCAAGATACTGAACTCCAACTTTAACCTCCATTATAGCAAATGCTATCTATAAATGAATTAAATAAATCAACTCTCCACAATAATCAGCCTTAGAAACTAATAAGAAATACAGTACTACCTTCAGTGCAGTCATTTAGTTAAGTGGTGCTCATTAAAACAAAATATGTAATATCTTATCTAAAAAGGTGGATAATAACAGGATTTTATTGTTAGTATCTTTATTTTTGGAAGGCAGGTAAACTGGTTTAGAAGTGAGTCATTCTGAAGACATTAACTAAATGCTGCTATCTAATAGAGGGCACTTCATTAGTGGCTCTTCTAAGATGAAGGGACATGCCGTCAAAATGTAGATGTAATTAGTGATGTTGGAGAAACAGGAGCTGAAGTAGGGGCATCACTCCTTCAGGAGATCTGAGATACTGTAGGTAACTGGTTAAATAATTCAAAGTGAACGGCATTAAAGCTGCTGTGTTTCTAATTTTAGGCTGAGAATACGGTTTGAAGCGAGTCATGTGTCTGAATACCGATGCACCAAAAAAAAAACAAAGTATGATTTTTGACTGATTAAAGAGCTTGAAAAAAGCAGTACAATGTATTACTTACTCTAACAAAATATGCAGTATCAAATTAATTCAAGTGCAAAGAACAATATGTATGCTAAAAATTGCAAATCAAGTGTTGACGATATGAGTATTATTTCTGGCTATATAACAAAAGTCCATGCATTTTTGTAATTGCTGCCAAGTTGTTCATTTAGCCTGCAGCAGACAGCTGTCTCTAGCAAAATCCTCCAAAAACCTTAATGTCATTTGTTACCAGTTGGATTTATTTTCATTAAAACTTTTTTAAAAGAGACATTTCAGGTGAGAAACTAAATCACACTGAGCATACTTCTTCAACTCAAAGCAATAAAGCAATATGTAAAAATTATTGGTTGTACACATATAACTTTGCAATGATTAGAGGATTTAGGTTAGGTTTATTTATCAAATTGTTATGATACCTTCCAGTGAACTGTAGGCCTACATACACACTTGACTTTGTTAGTGTTTGAAGGCATTTGAAAAAACATACTTTGTTCAGAGCAGCCTAACAATGTTGATCTACACCTTGTAGGGATTACAGGTGTTAGTTTTCTTTCCACTGTGCAAGAGGAACCAAGGTCCTGCTACCCCATGCCTGAGCATTTGTATGTGTTGAAGAAGACTGGAAACCTGATCATATTTAATAATTCAGGACAATCCTGAAACCCCTTCGCCTCCATCCATTAGTTCCTTTAAGACCTCTGGCCTAACACTACTTTGTAACTTCTTGAAAACAAGAGAGCGTGTCTCTCCATCACCCCCACTAATTCATGCTGCTGAAGCTCTTTGCACTGACAGTGACTAATATCAGCTTTTAAACCCACTCCAGCTCTGAGTCTGACTGACTACTGATCAACTATATCTTCAAGCACATGTGCATAAGAATGTAGGGGAATGTTTTTAAGCTGGTGTGAGTGTGGTCTGGCCACACTTTGTCTCCATTTCCTTAATTAATGCGCTCTCCTCTCTCCTGCCATCCACACCAAAGGTATAAATCCTGGCTGGCAATGACAGCATGCGTGGTGGTGGGTGAGTTGGAAGTGACAAGAGAGCCTGCTGATAAATAATGCACACAACACACCTCAGAGCGTGACTAATCCGAACCTCTTGACACGAGATGCCCTAGGCTTAGCGGTGACATTAGCCTTAACACTTCGAGTGCTCTGGAAATTCTTGGCCTTGGAAGCGCACACGGACCGTGCGTGGCTGTATTCCAGTGAAAAACTATGCAAAGACAGTATGTTTTATGATGGCAGCACAAATCAAATTTTCAATTTGCTGGGAGTCCATCTAGAATAACAAGCTGGCGGCACAACAAAGGAAAAACTCAACGTGGAAACATGCCTCGAGCACTGTGTGAACTTAAGACTTGAGTTCATCTGAGGTTAATACTTGCTTACATTGTGTCAGTATGTTGGTTGTAAGCCAGAGAGCCACCCTGTTCTCTGAAAGTGGTGACAATAGGATTGTTGGATAGAGAACAAACAATTAATCACACCCAAAAAGAATTAAGTTACTCACAATACAGAGATATGACCTTAAATGTTATCTGGCTTTTTGTTGTTGTTATTGGGTTTTTTTTTTAAAGCCAAGACAGTCCAGGCCAAAAGTGTTAATAAGCCTAGGGATTCATTACTGCAATCCTGAATGTGTAAAAAAAACAAAAAAAACACTGATTGATTTTAATGATGCATTCAACCTCCAAAAAGAATAATCAGACAATGTGTAATATTAGCCCATAAAGCAAGCAGATTACATCTTAGTTTGTCTGTGTTCCATCATCTGCTTCATGAAACCTGGCACCACAGACAGTTTATGCCTACCAGTGTGAGAGAAAGCTTGTATGTATATAAGAAAGGTTTGCTCTCCCCCCTTGAAGCCAAGGAGGTGCAAATGTGGCTCGAGAGGCTTCTTCATCCAAGCTCAGGACGGTGTTGAGGAGGCATGTTACTCCAGCTAGTCTTCCTTTATGGTTCTGTCATGTTTTCATAAGATACAACATTAGTGAAAAGATATGTATTTCCAAAACACACCTTAGCTAAATAAGATTAAATTTCTGAAAGTAGAATAATAAACAAAACAAAAAACTGTTGGAAATATAAAGTGAGCACACCTTTTGTTGTGTCCAGATATTTGATTGAGCACCTATTAATGTCAAGATCCAAATTTTTTGTAGTGATTTTCTCCTGTTGCTTTCAACAAAAAGGAAAATATTTGAATGACAACTCAAATTTAAAGTCAGTCTACATATAGGCTATGACTGGTTCAACAAATATTACATTATTTCACTCATTTAAAAAAAAATCCAAAATAATGCAAATGTTGTATGAAAATATAAAGATTTCGAGGTAGGGCAAAGCCCCCGTGTTTCAAAGTGCTAACACGCTTTCTACATGCAAAAAAACTAAATATTCATTTACATGTACTGTTTTTCTTTAAACAGAAAATAAAAAATGTCGAAAATACACTTTTTATTGTTTGTATTACAACACTTAAAGGAACTATACCTGATTTTATTTCAATCACATTAATAAAAATGCTTTTTACGCATAATGTGGTAATGGAGGTAATTTTATAAAAAAGAAATGACTCATTGATTGTGCATATGTACAAGTCCAGGACTTTTTAGTTAATGGAAGTTGCTAATGCTAACTAGTTTTTAAACTTTCCGTGACAGTTTTTCTCTTCCAATTACTAAACAAGGTGCATTGCTATAGCAACGATGCTGTCTCTCTTAGTGCGTGCATGACAGATTTTGTAAACAGAACATCATGGCCAGTGAAGGGAAAGCTGGGATACCTCCAGTGGCTGTCACTGCATTGGCAGTCTAAAAGGATCAAAACTGAAGAAAAGAAGAGAGACTTGAAGCACAATAGTGACCAAAGAAGGAAATCTCGGTACATCGTACTCGAGATGGAGAGCTTTGCGGAACCACCTCGAACTTAGTCAGGTATCTTTTCAATTACTTTCTACTGGCTCTTCCTCTGGTGGTTTGACCGCATTGACCTCTGTGTCTCTATACCGTATATAATACATAATGATATTTACTGCAACGTGACTAAGTCACGTTAGCATTTAGCGTACAGTCAAACTTTATATAAAACAACAAACACAAACCGCTTTACATCACAACATCACTTTCAATCGCTGTGGCCGATCAGATACTTTATTAGGTTGGGATGTCATTTTGTAATGTAGCCTATAACATCATAACACATCATAATCGTGCATCATAATAGCCTAAGTGCAAAACATTTGTACTTAGGCTATTACAGTAACCTAACAAAGTTTATGCAAGAAATGACTTGTTATGCTATCAATTGCACTGCAGGGGATTTAAGTGGAAAAAAAGGTATTTACCCGCAGCCATTTACTGCAACCTAAGCAGTAAATTCACTGGAAGATGCAAGTTTCCTCTGGACAATCGTGCACGAGCATGAGATGTGCGCCTTTTCACATGCACGTCGAATGGGAGGAGCATAAGGGAGAGTAGAAGGGTTTCTAACTGGGTAAAACAGTTAGGGGCAGGGCTTTCAGTTCAAACTAAACTGTTTTACTGAATCAGGTATAGCTCCTTTGACATATTTATATTTCACCAGAAATTATCATTACAGAATGAAATAATGCCTCTTTTTTTTAATTTCAAAAAGTATTTCAGAAAGCAATTCTAAAAAGAAAAAAAAAGATTAAAAAAAATCTGTTTTGTTCAGGTAGTAGCCAGGAAGTATCACATTGATATCAATTCATGATTAAAAATGTAAAAATGTAAAAATGCTGTAAAATACAGTTTCAAATGGAAAATCTGTAGAATTTTACCATCCGAAATTTAAAGGCCAGTTTTTCCCCAAAAATTATTTATGTATTTATTTATTCAATCAGTCGTTGGCTCCAGTTATTTAAAGATCTTATTGGTGAAAATAATTGGCCGTTAAAGGAACAAGTAATGTCACAACACTCAGCATGTCAATGCTCACTTTACATCCTGCAGGAATGTAGGTTTCCCTTGATAATTGGGGCAATTAGAGATTCCCCTGCTGCACTATCTCTGGTCATGGAGGAACCCTGCCGTTACTATTACACAACGCCACCAGGAAGACAACTAGCTTATCTTAATTATCATATCAGCTTGCCTGAGTTAGACTCTTGCCAGAGACAATATCCTAGGAGTACTGTAAATTATTGACAACAGATAATAGGTCAATTACAGCAGTGCTATCGTTATAATGAGATCAATCAGCTTGTAAATATGAAAATCTAGTCTTAATTCTAACCCAGCATATATTTATATACAGCACACCTAAGATGATTATGACTGACAAGGAATGCAGTGTTGTCATTGTTACTCACAAAGACATCAACTGACATCAAAAATATAGCTGATAGCTGACAGTGAGAATTCCCTAAGTTTCTCTCTCTTGAGGAACTGTTTCATCTTGTGCATCATGAAGGTGATGGCAATAACTTACTTTTATTTATCAGGTAATGCCATCTGTGACCCTACAAATTCTCCTACAAGAGGCTTTTCTTCTGTGTGAAGGGCCTTCTTTTGTCTCCAGAGAGAGATTAATTCTCCTCACACACCTCTACCTTACATTGTTTTTGGGTTGGGAATGACTTTGGAGAAATGACAGGAGGATGACATGGGAGAGGAAAAAATACAAGAGGAATATTGTGAGTGAGACAGTATCATTTCAACATGACCAAAAACCAAAAACAAACATGAGATATGTAACAAAGAGCGCAGGCCTGGCTAGCAGACCAGGGGTACCCCTCAGATCCAGTGTCTGAACCAAAGCTCTTGTTTTCCAGTACACAGTGACAGAGACAGCAGACACAGTAGGTAAGTGTTTGTGTCGGGTAAAGCTAAGCCCCTTAGACCTTGTTAGTCCCTTGACGTCTACTCAGGTTCCTCAGGTTCTCAGGGTTGGATCTGCATTCTCTTTCCTGAACGCTATCATGACACTGGCCCTCAGTGGCCACAAACACAAACAGTAATTGTGATACACTCACACAAACAGGTCTTTGAACACAAATGCATACCCACACACACAGTGTAACACCCCTCCCTTTACATAGAGAGCATCCCAGTGGAATGTAGTGGTGTGTGTGTCTGACGCCACGCTAAGCCACCTCAGTCCTGCTGAGGAGTCTACTTTTGCAAGCCCTGTCGTCTGCGTCTGGCCATCACAATCATGAGAAAATCACTAGGTGCCTGCAGGGCACATCTCCCAGGTTACAGGTATGCCTGTTGACACATGCCAAATCCACCTCTTTCTCCCAGGTTGGTGGTGAGCACGCTGGAACGCCCTGTCTAAACCGCAGACATCACATAGGACAGTAGGCAGGGCAGGACTTGTTGGGTCACGTGATGGAACCACTACCTGCGTCGATGCCTTGTAGACATGCATGACTGCAAAACCATGTGTCGCGCTCTACCTGCGCACCAGTTGCACGCACGCTTTGCAGCACTCTGATAGATTTACCAGGAAAGGTGTTGCTGCCCTCAGGGCTCTCTGGGGCCAATGCGAGCCACAGCTAGGCCTGATCACGTCAAGCTGCTGATGGATGGGAGTGCTGGCACATTCCTCTGACAGGTGATGGGAGCAGCTCCTATTTGATCTGCTCCAAGTGCAGAGAGAAGAGGAAGAACCAGGAAAATAACATTGCCTTATGTATGTCTCTGGTGACAAACCTGTCAGATCCTGATAAAGATACTGATATAAGTTTAGAAATATTTCAAATCAGTGGTGAAAAAGAACCAAGTGCACTAACATACCAGTAAATCCCAGTTACTCCCAGTAAATTACATTTTAGAGGGAAAAAAAGTGCAAATTTTCTTTTAAGCATGTATTAAACAATGTAATTATGAGTTATATTGTAGATAATTTTACATCACTTTACTTATTGATATGCACCCATTTATGCATCTCACATCAAAAAATGTTGGGACAGTAAAGCTTTTGCCAATTTAATAAAGGAATTTTGCCTTTTTGGTTCACAGTGTTAGAAAAATCAAACCTTCTGTTCTTGAGTATATCAGGTGAGGAGAAAATAAAGGTGTTATTTTGTTCCATTCATCTAAAACACATGTCCTAAAGTATAACCTAAATTCAACCTAACATCCATCCATTTTCTATACCACTCATTCCAATTCAGGGTCGCAAGGAAGCTGGAACCCATCCCAGCAATTAGCAGGTAAGAAGCAGGGTACACACTGGACAGGCTGTCAGTCTATTGCAGGGCCCAACCTAAAATCAAAGTGCATAAAGTCAACAACCAAGACTTCCCCAGTTTTTCCTTTCAAAGTTCACCACATTCTCTACCGGGGGAAATACTGCAGACAGGTCAATCTAGTGCACTTACACACTTTTACTAAAGCCATGCCTTTGTAGTGTCTGCAGAAAGTGGTTTTGTATTGTGTTGTTGAAAAATGCATGGAAATAATTTGAAAAGGCTACCTATATTGCTTTTAATCTGCATAATATTGCCTGGATTAATGCTGCTATTAAAGAATTGATAAGCTTTTAGACAACCCCATATCCTCACAGGGCCTAACTTTTATGCTTGTTGCTTCTAACATTCTGGATGCTCATTTTCATCATTGGTCTGAGACATAGCATTCTTCCAGAAACAGATCTGGAATACTGATTCATCCAACCACAGTCCATATTTCCGCTATGTGATGGGCCATCCAAAATGCTTCCTGAAAAATACAGGAAGCATCGCCTTGACAAGGTTAACATAAAGTCACTTTGTTGAACAGTAAAGATTAAACGGCATTTGTGAATGTTATGTTTGACAAAGTAGTACCACAATCCTACCTTTTCCATGTGGTTTTATTAGCTAATTATTGTATCATAGATAGGATTTTCATTTTATTATGCACTGTACAGGAAGAATTATGCCATTCCCCGCCAATCTTTTTTTGAGAAACAAAGCAGTCTTTAAGCAGGGCAGCATGGTGGTGAGGTGGTAAGCACTGTTGTCTCTCAGCAAGAAGTTTCCTGGCTAAAACATAGGCTTGGGCCTTTCTGTGTACGGTTTGCTTGGGTCCTCCCTTGGTACTCTGGCTTGCTCCCACAGTCAAAAAACATGTTTGCTAGGTTAATTGGTGTTTCTAAATTCCCCCTAGGAGTAAGTGTGAGTGATTGTTTGTCTCTATGTGTTGGCCCTGTGATGGACTGGTGACCTGTCCAGGCTGTAACCTGCCCCGTGCCGTGAAGTAGCTGAAATAGGCCTCAAACTGCCATGACCCTGCACTGGAATAAGAAGGTATAGACAATGGAGGGATGGATATCTTTAGACATTTCAGTGCTCTTCCCCATGAATTCATTGGCAAAGTTAAAATCAAATTTCTTTTTGATTGTTTTTAATCAAAGAAAAGAAATGGAAACTGCTTTGGTATGAAATCATGATTATAATGATTTTACCTGTTACTACCCCCCCAATTGCTACCCATTACCAGAGGAGATATTAGACAATTAGAACATTTATGGATATTAAATTATGTAAGTAGTTAAGAGGAAAAACTATTCCAATTTTGTGCAGCTTTTGACAGCTTTCTCTTTAACAGTTTTTGAGCAATTGTTTGAATAATTAAATAAAGTGCAATATTTACAAATTGTAGTGGAGCAGAAGTTTAAAGCAGATGAAATGGTCAAGTTAAGAGCAGATACTTTATAGTTAAGCATAGTATTTAGGTAATTCTCTTATGATGTCACTTTATATGACTTTTTTAACATTGAGAGGCTGCTCACATGTTAATGCATCTGTTGTAATATGATTCAAAGACAAAACAACACTGAAAGTGGCCACTTAATGTGAATACTTGACTTCTAGATTTTGTGGCTATTGTGAATCTACAATTACATTTTGAAACAATCTTTTAACTGGACATAGACATAGACTTTTGGAAGTGTGAGAAGTAATCCAACAATCATAACTGTGAAAACATGTCATTAGACGTGTTGGTATGGTTACAATCAGCTCATACTACAGAAAGTCCTTAACTGGCTTAGCTAGCAGTGTCTTAACTGTTCACATATGGCATCACAAAATTCTCCTATTCATTCTAAGTTATGCTTGAAACCACAATGTGTATATCCCAATACAATCTAAATCTGCCAACCACAAACACGAGCAATGCCACAAAGCATTCTGTGCACCTTAATGCTCGATTGTCTCCTCTCACCGACCGTGATATCCTTT
>JAOXYM010000023.1:15660716-15675715 GCA_028567055.1 Leptatherina wallacei
AAACACGAGCAATGCCACAAAGCATTCTGTGCACCTTAATGCTCGATTGTCTCCTCTCACCGACCGTGATATCCTTTAATGTCGGTAGAAAACACAGGTTTTGTGATTGAAATACTACTGTTAATACAAGTATTTGTTTTGCCACCATAGTGACTAAATCCAAGCGTAGGAGGGAGCAAGACCATACATGGAAACAGGAACAAGGAGATTCAGATTATCAGTTTGGCATTATTAAAAAGAGAGAGAGAGAGAGAAAGAGAGAGAGAGAGAGGTGAAATGGCTATCACCACGAAAGAAATGTCAGAACATAGCACATACTGTATGTGCATCCGTCAGCACCAGCTCTCCTTGTTTGTTTTCCCCTCGCAGGTATCCGTCATTCTAGCTCAGAGACACAACAAGCTCGCTCACACCACTGAAGATGTATTACATTTCAAAGCCAGGCATGACATATAGACAGGCAAGAGCAAGTCTGAGGCAATATAAAGTTTGGTGGTGAGAGAAAAAAAAAGTAAATAAAAGTCTCTGTCCTTTCTGCTTGCTTCAGACTTGAAAAGAGGAGTTAATTTTTACTCTATTGAGGCATCAGACTTTCTGGTGGGCACGCCATTTTCCTTGATCCTCTTTACTAAAAACCCTGAAAGAAGAGATGAAGTGATGAAGTACTGTGTGTGTGCACGCATATTCTCCTGTGTTCACTTGTGTGTTTGGGGAGTAGGGTGGACTGTGGAGGGAAGGTGGTTCAGCCACCGCCCTGACTGACTTCCAGGCTCCCCGGCAGAACCGCAAACCCCCACTTCCCCCCTCCTCTGCTCACCCCTGCAGGGGCCAATGCCAGATTCAACACAGCATCCACGAAACAAACACAAACTCCCACTGTTCTCCTCTACGTGGCTTGCAGTGGTTGTGCAAGACGTTTGGTAGAAAATCCTTGTTTATATCGCAACCATAAAACAGTAGAGCTACAAAGAGAAACTCCAGCCCACGCCAGAACCACTCAAAACATTACTGACCAATTTCTAAACACTGAAATTGAGCCTCATTGCAATGTAAAGGTTTGGGGCTGCAGAGGTTTGGCTCTGCCTGGAAAAATTCTGTTCATACTTTTGAATGCATAAGAATATTAATCAACTTGATGAATATCTCAAAGTTTGATGGCCAATCTCTGTCTTTGTGCTGTTTAAGGATTTAGGTATGAGCCACATTTCTGCATGAAATCAGGGTATTTATGCCTATACATCAGGTTGTTAGAGGGTTGGAGAGCTGGTCCCCTCATGTCCCCGCTCACTCACGTCCCCCTCCATAAACCTCCAGCACGCCTCCCAGTCTAAGCACTGCCACTCTGTAATTGTGGGGAAACCACAGCACACAGCCCCATATATAAATACTCTATTCTCCCAGCCTTGTCAAAATAAAGATTGTGTGGGGAGAAAGAAAAAGAGCTTTTTTGGTGGCCCTCTCCCCCACTTTGGAGCTATTTTAGTGCAAACTAAGTCTTTACCTTTAGGCAAAGCTGCATAGACTGAGTATGATACATGAAGACACTTTTGAGGAGGTTCCGCTCTTTTTAAAGTATTTGCATAGCTTGACATCAAGAGAGCTAAAAATAAGACCGCTGCCCTGTTTGAAAGCTGCGAAGCGTCCACAGCTGTATGAGGACAGTAACTACATTTAAATATGTTAACACAGATACAGAAACATTTTTGACATTGCGCCTTTGTTACAACATAAAGATGAGCTGGTGTGACAGGGTTATGAAGGCAGAAGCTTTTTACACATTGGTAAAGACAGACATGGATATCTGCAAAGCACTGCCTGAACTGTGTACACAAGGCAGCCTGTTGACATGCAGACTGCTTTGATCTGTGTTTTCAGTGAGCGGAGACTTCCTCATTGTCTTTGCTGCCCACTCACCTGTCTATGTCTATACAGCAGGACTAGTCTCTCCTGAACTGTTCAAAGCAAAATGTGCTTTAAAATTCTTTTGCCACCTGCTGAGTAGAGTTCCTGCACAGGCCTCTGAAGATATAAACCCCATCACTTTACTTCCACTAAGAGTAAAGAAGCAGCTCTTCAACTAGGGCCTGAACCGTCAAGAAGAATCATGTATTAAGCAATAGTCTTTCTTGCTTTCATTGGGATAGTAACAGAGTTTAGACTGGGATCAAGTTTATTACAAGGACACTATAAAATGGAAATGAAGTATTTATAAACTATTATATTTCAAGTAGGGCACTACTTGGTGTGTTTGACTCCAAAACAGCATGCTCAGGATAAAACAAGGCTGATTCAATGAGCTAAATTGAGCAAAATGACTACCTATTCTCTTGGAAGGATTTCAAATATTGCCATTTTGTCACACCTGGTCGCATCTCTCAGCAGGCAGATTTTCGACTGAGGTTGAGATAATTATTTTCCACTTCCTTATTTTCAGATTCCTTTTCAGTTGCTCTTTGTTGTCAGTTTTACCAACTGGTTTTAACAACACATCAAAAAAGGGTTAAAGTCTATAAACAAAAGGTTGAAGAAACAGACTTGATAATTAACTAATAGTTTGCAAGGAGAAAGGTGGTATGAAATACCTAGGGCAGAGTCTTAAACACCAGGGATGGTTTTCAAGAAGAACAAAGGTTAGACTTTTAAAACAACTCTGTTGCCAGGCTTGTCCTGTGAACATGAGCCCTGGAAGATTAAGGGAGTCATCAGGACAGCTTATTCAATCCATAACAGGTGCCCACAATAAGTCCTCCAATTTCAATATCAAGACACTATCAGTTCTGAAGAAAACAATATCAGTATTGAAGAGTTATTAAAGAGAACTGGCATGAAGGCATGAGGAGTGGCCTGAAATTTGGGTACATGGAAGTCGTCACTTGTATATTGAGGCTTGACCCAATTTGATTAAAATTACAGACTAATAAATTCAATGCAATGACAGTTCAGACAAAATTATGTTCTATGAAAATAACATACAAATCAATAGATTATAAATAACAGGCCATGTGGTAGTTTAGTTATTTGAATTCTTGATAGAAACAATGGAACAAGCATAAAAGACCAAAAAAGATGGGGAAAAACAACAAGGCTGTCCATCCATCCATCCATCCATTTATTGTCTTCCACTTATTCAAGATCAAGTCGACGAGTGAACGGCTTTAGCTCAGGAGGAAAAGCAGTTGTCTGCCAACCAGAAAGTTGGTGGATTGATTCCCAAAGTGTCCTTGGGCACTGAACCCAAAGTTGCCTCCCGATGTGTCTATCAGGATGTGAATGTGTACGAATATCACTTAGTATGTACAGTAAGAGAAACAAGTGCTGTATGAGTGTCTGTGTGTGTGAATGGGTCAATGAGACATGTAGTGTCAAAGCACTTTGAGTGGTTAACATGACTGGAAAAGTAAAGTCTATTTATAATTCCATTTAACAGTTTCAGGGCACAGACCGAGACAACCTTTTCCCTTTTTGGGGGATCCCATAGCATTTTCAGGCCCTCCCTTCAGTGAGTCCTGGGTTTGCTGTGAGGTCTTCTCCCAGTAAGATGAGCCTAGAAAATCACCCAGGGAAAGAGACCAAGAAGCATCCTAATAATCTGAGTCCTTTAGATACGGAGGAGCAGCAGTTCTTTGTCAAGCTGCCTCTGGAGGCATGAGCTCCTTGCTCAATATCTCAGGCTGAGACCTGCTGCCTTCTGGAGGAAGCTCATTTCAGCTACTTGTATCCACAATCTCATTTTATCAATCACAACCCAAATCTTGTGCCAATAGGTAAGTGTTGGAACATAGATAGATGAGTAAATTGAAAGCTTTGCCTTTCGGCTCAGCTTTCTACTTGTATTGCCACAATGGACTGATCCTGTGCCTTCAATAGTTTCTGGCAAAGCCATAATCCATCAGTCCATCTCTCACTCCATCCTACCATCACTCACAAACAAGATCCCACAATACTTAAACTCCTCTGCTTGAGGCAAAGACTCATTCATAACCCAAAGAGAGTACTTCGCCCTTTTCTGGTTGAGAACCATAGACTTAGTGCCACATCAATTGCAAAAAGCAGGGATGCAACCCTGAGGCTCCCAAACCAGAAACATTTCTCTCCCCAAGTGCACCTGGAGACACTGTCCATGAACACCTCAAACAGCATTGGTGTCATTGGTGGATTTCAACATGCACAGTTGACAAGTTCAACTTTATGCTGAAAATGAGGATGTAGCTCTTCCTTTGGGCATAAAGGGACCTAATAGCCTGCAACAGTGACTTGAGCACCCTATTCCCTCAGCAACCCCCACAGAATCTCCTCAGGGACATGAATGTAAGATTTTTTCCAGGTTAACAAAACCCATGTAGACTAGATAGTCAAGCTTCCATGGCCCCTTCAGATACTCTGTGAAGGAAAAGATCTGGTCCAGTGCTCCAGGAACCAAACAAAACCCACAATGCTACTCTTGCATCTGAGGTTGGCCGTAGCCTCCTTTCCAACACCCTGGAGTAAACTTTCTCAGGGAGACTGAGGAGTGTGATCCCATTAATTGGAGCATTCTCTTTGGTCCCCCTTTTCGCAAATGGGGACCACCATTTTCAAAAAGGTCTGCCACTCCACAGGTGTTGTCCTGGACCTCAGTGTGACATTTAAGAGGCATGCCATCTGAGACAGCCCCACAATATCCTGATTCTGCTGCATCACAGGGCAGCTCTTGCCCACTCATGGCACTCTGCCACCAGGGAGCTTTTTAACTACCTTTGCCAAGGTGATGGGCATGTCTTCCCAAGTTTTTTCAGACTCTAACCTCAGTGGAAGACATAGTGGCCATATTAAGGAGATTCTCAAAGTGTTCCTTTCACAACTCGACAATATCTCCAGTTTGGGTCAGCAGTTCTCCACCAAAGCCAAGAACTAACTGGGATGGATGCTAACTGAGAAGTTCTTCTCAACAGCCTTACCAAATTCCCCCCATGCCCAATTTTAGTTCTCCATGCAGCAGCCCTTTGGACCATTCAGTATCAGGCAACTGCTTTAGCTGACCCCCTGGGACTACCAAGTCAGAGCAGCCTCCTTCTTAATGGCTTGATGGCTTCCCTCAATGCTGGCATCCAAAAGCAGGTCCTCCTGTTACTGCCGTGACAGGCACCATCAACCTTCTGGCCACAGCTCCTTGAAGTTACATCTGCCATGTAGGCTCTGAACATGGCCCATTAAATTAGAATTCCATATTTCCAACCTCCCCAGGAACATATGGAAACACACAAATCCTTCAATCAAAATGAACAAATAAGTCATTTGTTCAAGTTCTTAAATACCATCCACAAGGGTGCCCTCTCAATTGCTGCACCTTTTAGTGGGAGGGGTGAAATACAGCCCAAATGAGCATTTACACATTGTAGCAAACGCCATTCTCAAGAATCTTTCTTAAACAAGCCACAAATTCATTGTAAGAAGGAAGAAAGGAATGCTTTTGACCACAGGATGCAAGTTCACCACTCAGCACTCAATTCTGCATTAGATTCAGTAAGTAATACAAGGACACTTTACTAAAACACTGCTGTCCCTTCCTGATTGGTTTAGGTAAAAACATGAATTAGTTGGGGTTATAAATGAAAACCATTTGGTTTAGGTTAAAAGACATTATGGTTGGGACTAGAATACCAAACCAATCCAGTCTTCTCAGCTGACTGGCTAATCTCAGATCATTACATAAAACTGTGGTTTTTCTGTTGCAAAAAGGATATATTTCAATGAGCACAGCTGGTGGCATAGGTGATTACCCAATCATTATTCTTATTTACATTTTAAACTATTTCAATGTCTCATTTTTAAACTAAAGTTGTGCATGCTGGTTGTGCATCAAATCATCCAATAATGGCTCATTTGCAGTTCTTCTCCTTCTAGTTCTGATATTACAACCTCTTGTTGCCATTGATGCTGCCCTCTTAAGAGTCTGGATGCAGCACTGATTCAGCAAAGATGTAAAATATACCCATATCTTGAATGCATATCATTATGAACATGAACACACATTGCATCTTTCACACATTTCCTTTTTTTGCACTTGGTCTCATACACATACAGGCAGGCAGCCATGGGAGGAGGGAATGCAAGGAATGCTCCAAAACCCCGGGCTGGTGTTCTGACTCGTCCCAGACTTCATGCCGTCACCGCCGGGGTCTGTGGCCAGACCTCCCTGTGCCAGACCCACTGGCTCCAACACCCGCCCAGGCCAGCCGAGCAGCAGCTCACGACCCATAATTAACCAGAAAGCCGCACTGCAGAGCACATCCCTCCCCCTCCTCATTCTAGTACTGCAGGGGCCCCTCAGAAACTTAGAGGAAGAATATATGGTCCCGTTCTGCAACTTTTCGATGAAGATGCTCTGGAAGACGTATCCATAAAGCATGTGTGTATCAGCAGCTGTATTTTCCTCCAATGTTGCAAACTTCCTGATTGCATTATAACATGATAATCACAATCCGTGATCTTGGCAAGGGTTGAAATCAGAAAATTAAGTTGCTCAGTCACAAACTAAATTATGAGAAAAAGAAATGTTTTTGATGTGAAAGAGGTTCAATTTCCAGTGTTTTAGGAGTAATCCCAAGGTACCTGTAATTCTCCCAGACTGGCATAATTATGACTGAGACGTCTGGAGGTAAACTTGAAGAGAAAGCAGTGATCATCTTCATTCTTCTAAAGACTGCTCTCTTGTTCAGACAGGAAAGACCTTTATTCAAGGTGAGGCTTCCTTAGATCAGCCAGAGGGAATCTTATACCATTTCAGTTTGGTATGCATGAGCATTAGCACCAAACCGTGACAGAAGCGTCCAAGGTGTCTCATTTATCATTTGTTTTCTTTTGAATGCCAGACCAAAGGTAAACACTTTTGATAACCTGCACTGAATCAGGTTAATTATTACAACGCAGTGATCTAACTCCATTAAGCGCTGGACTTTAAGTCAGAAACCACAATGCATGCCTCCTTTTCCCTGTCAGAGGAGTCTCCTTCCCGCTGATGTGGGGTCATGGCTTGTAAATTTAACAGGGCTTCCTCAAGGAATACCTCATCCTTTGAAAGAGAAACAGGAAAATTACATGCTAGACAGCCCACTTGGTTTTTCACCCCCTCTCTTGCACTATAATTTGCTTCTGCAGCGGGTCGGCCTAAAATAACCTTAACCTAATATTCACAACATAAGAAGACTTTGAGTGATGCTGGAGGTCTCCCCTTGGGTGGCAGTGGACTGTCCTCCGCCTGTGGGCATCAAGAGATTGTTTACTTGCTTACCTTTCTTAGATACATTAAAAGAATGCAGGGAAGGTAGTCATTTGAACTCAAGTACATAAAACATACAGCAGGTCACATTTGTATTCAATAACTAGGGTTAGATTTACTGTGAAAATAAATCAGTTCCACCTCATTTTAGTGAATGGATCCACAACCCTGTTTCAGCATCGTCCCCCCAAGTATACAGAGCTCAACCAGAAAAACCACTAAACCCGAGAGATGGGCATCAAAAGAGAATGTCCATGATCTCACTTGAACCGAAGTTTCCTACAGGCAGGTTTCTCATTCATCTGAGGCTGTGCTCGTCTCCATATCCTCATCGTATTTCCATGATCAGCAGCCATGACACACAAGATGTTTATCCAGGCTAGGTTAGAAAATGATTGGCTCCATCTCTGTTCCAGTGTGCCCTCTTTTGATGTAGTATCTATAAATGTGACAGTAAATTATGATTTGTAATGCATGGAGTATACATTTATAGTTTCTAATAGCCTATGCATTTCATCTGTGGCATCTGACGAGTGAATCGGGAGTGTGTTGTAAAGTTTAACTGCTAATTGCTGCAGGGTATAACCAAAGTGTAAAGTGGGTAGTTCCTGTCATAGTATATATTGGGTTTCAATGAAGCTTAAAGAATCCATGCAGTTGTACTCCAGGACGCTCTACACGTGCCTGCAGTCTCAAATA
Source organism: Leptatherina wallacei (assembly GCA_028567055.1). Classification (NCBI taxonomy): domain Eukaryota; kingdom Metazoa; phylum Chordata; class Actinopteri; order Atheriniformes; family Atherinidae; genus Leptatherina; species Leptatherina wallacei. The sequence goes on from JAOXYM010000023.1 coordinate 15,668,674, forward strand.
TAAAGGCAGAATTTTCTCATAAAATCTCTTGTATTCACATAGACGTACACACACTAACGTACCCCACCAGCCCCATTCCCTTGCTACAACCCCCAATACTCACATACACCACAGGCACCACACGCACACTGGTTCTCATATGGAATAACGTGGGTGGTGCTGGACCGGTAGAGGGCTCTGTAAATAGCTCGGGAGCAACCCCTCCATTTGAGCGACCCAAATTTCCTTTTCTGAGGTCGGCTGCCTGGGCTGGAAGTGCTGTGCAGCAAGCCTCCAGTCGCCACGGGAGACCACAACGGCCATGCTGACAGCACTTCACAGGGACCACAGCATGGCAAGGATGACCAGATGGCCCTCCATACACATCCCATAACATGGACAGACTGAGCCCTCTCACACACACACACAACTCGTGCGTGCATACTCTGCATGCTCTAATGCATTTAGCCATGCATTCATGCAATTCTTCTTCTAAATAAGCACATATGAATATGCACGTTGCAAGGAGATCTCTAAGACATGCACACAAACAGTGCCACTGTCTCAGACATGTCAAGAAGGGAGACAGTGGGTGGGAAGATGGGAGGATGTGGTGCAAGTTTGTCTGTTTGGTTTGTATCTGCATGTGTAGGAGGTGATTTGTTTTAGATTTTGCAACATTGTTTTTTTCATTATATACATATGCATGTTTGTTTGTTTTGATTGATGTCTTTTTCACCACCACCACCACTTAACCTTAAGGTCACACCACATGTATACTGTACATTGGCTAAGTTGATACACAATCAGATTACTATAAAACTGAAATGGTTGCAATATCTTCAAAATTATTTAATTTAGTCCCTGAGATTTCCAATAAAGGTTTAAATAGTTGCTTTACAATACATCTAAAGCAACATTAACACAGTTTTTCACATTCATGGAAGAGGAGAACAAAAAAATTAAGGTTTCCTATTTGTTTGCAATTTTTCTTTTCTTTTTTTCACATCTTTCCTCCAGGGCAAATTTTTATGAGTTCAAACAGCTTTACACTATTGTCTCATTTAGTATGCAGCTATTTGTTAATATGAAAATCGGCCCTGTCTCAGCCTACATTACCTTGTCTGAACTTAGTCCCTACACTATCTGGATATGCAAGTAAAGTGAGATTAATATAAGCATGTTTTTATATCTGTGTTGAACCAATGCAGAATAAACAATTATTGGTTTGCAACCAAGTGGCAACTAAGCAGCAACCTCCGGCAGAAAAAGTGAAGCCATGTAGAAGTGCCAAAAATTGCAGTTCACCCCTCATCCGCTAGGGGCTTGCTCCAAAAGCAAATCCCCATAGACTCCCATGTTAAAAAGGCCAACTTCACAGCGAAATAAACATGTTTACAGCCTGGTACAAAAAAACATTTCATGTTTAATAGGTCAAGTTTACCTTCATAACAACTGTGGGGTGTGTGAATTTATTCATAACTCATTTGTTTAGATGTTATTTAATCTTGAAATTCTTCCTAATTAGGGGCATGTCCTTTTGATTGACATATGCCAGATATCCGGCAAAAGGAGTCAGAGGTTAGGACAACAGCGGTTTTTAGCCAGCTAACAGTGTGCCTAAGGTTTAGCCTGCCTACTTCCGTTAGCTCATTAGCTCCTGTTAGCTCCTGTTAGCTCCAGGTTTGCTTTGTTAGCTCATAGCTACAGGCAGCTCAGAGTTTGATGGGTGTCAATCATCCCTCCCCACGCTCACAGCCCCCCTCTCAGTGCCACCTCGTCGCCCATTTTTGTATTTTCCGGGAGTGACGAGACTCGTGATGCTGCCAAGCTGGCTAAGGTGGAAACCTCCCACCAAGCCTTTTTTCAGCTTTTCAGAAACCTATGGGTCACGTGGCAGAAGGTTCGTCCATATTTTTTACAGTCACTGGCTACAGCACATATTCCAAGCTATAACCCTTTGCACAGGTACATGTGATTGGTTAATAGTTAGATGAGGTAGAAATTGTTGATTGAAACAGATTAAATCACAAAGAAGAATAGGTGCTGCTGAAGCTTACCCTGCAGCTAATAGGTGAGAGGCAGTGTACACCCTGAAGTCACCAGTCCATCGCAGGGCCAGCACAGATAGACAACCAACCACTCATGCTCACACTCACTCCTTGGGATAATTTAGAATCACCAATCAACCTAGAAAGCATGTTTTTTTACTGTGAGAGCAAGCCAAAGTCTCCAGACAGAACTCATGCATGCTCAGGGAGAACATGCAAACTCTGCACAGAAAGGCCCTAGCTGAGGAACCTTATTGATATGGGGCGACAGTGCTAATCACCACACTATCAACGCACTCTCTGTCCCAGAGAAAAAAGTAATTGCAAACGAAATCTCTCCATTTTTCCTTTCTGGATGTCCAGCTCAGTTATTGTTTTTTCTTCTTCTTTAAGGTTTTTTTCTTATTAAGACAATTACTTCTTCTATTCAATTATAACCACAAGTAACAAAGCTTATACCACCATCCTCTGGTGACACAATGCTTCCTAGTTTATTCAGTCAGTTAACCCAGTCCTTGGAAACACATCTGATACACACTTCTTTTTGTAGTTGTTCAGGATATCACTTAATATTTGATTATCTAGACAAAATCTAAATAATAAGAAAACCAGGTTAAATAAAAATGGGAGGGATGAAAAAGAGCAACAAAATAGAGACTCCTACTTTGAGCTGAAATTTAATAAATGCATAAAGGGCATTACTAAGCAATTAGCTAATTATGCTTTGTTAAATCCTAACATTAGATAGTAAGAGATTGCCACTTTAGACAAATTGAAGGGATTGTTTTTTTTATTGGTGCACTTCAGTTCAAAAATGAAAGTGTTCAGCCATAGTATTATCTCCTTGTATCACTCACTATAGGTCTTAGGAAGAAAAAAAAACACCACATGGAGATGTTTGCAAAGCTAAAAGCTTGATTTATACTTGATGCTTCTTTTAAGAATATTTTTATTCAACTTTAAATCTAGCAGAAGAATGGTTCAAAGAGCAGCCAGCTCTCTCAGATCTGAAGTTTTAAGTCACTTCATTGGTATTCATTGATTTGGAAATAAAATGTGGCAGCTAACTGAAACTACATGCATTTTCTCTTTAAATGTATCGCCACATGTACTTCCAACATAGTGTAGTAAAGCCTCATGTTGATGTGTACAATTTTAGAAATATATTCTCTATGCGGCCTGCCGGCTACATTTAAATTAGATGCTGTTTCCAGTATCTAAGTATGCCGAAGTGAAAACAAACAGTTAGAAAGGCAATTCCCTGAGGTTACTACTGCATATCATACAAACTATCTCTTTACCAGGAAACACAGCACTTACTAGAAACACAGATGAACTGTGAGAAACAGTAAAACACATGAGTCTGGGCAGCAGGGCAGCAAAAACATCAGTGACTACCTCATGTCTGTCCTTCAAAGGCCTTTTGTTTGTAGTGGAGGAACTTAATGTTGCCATTCACGTCCGACATTTTTACCCGAGACAATATTTTATAAGCCCTTCAGAGAGAACCCTTTGCTTCCTTTTCCTGTGGTTTGGCCAAGGCTGAGCTGTCGGGCAAGGGGAACAGCCAAACCCAAATGTAGATGCTCAACTTGGCAGGCTCTCCACGGAGTGTCCTAACCAGACAAAAGCAGAGAGAGAAATACAGCCATTTATTTATATTCACTGTGGTTTTGCGTGTTGCGTACTAGACTTCCAGACCCCGAGTGGATATTCTGTCTCAGGAAGAAGACAGATGGATGACTTTCCATTGACATACTGAAAGGAACCTTCAGGATTAATGTGAGATCCATATGTGTTAATCGAGTGTGAGTATTTGATGTGTGGTCCATTCATACACCAATACCCCTCTTTTTATTCTGAACAGAATGCTGTAGGTCTGTCCTTCAGAAGAGGTTATGATTGAAGACAGACTATCGTCTTGTAAGGATCTGACTTTCTTTTTTTTTATCATGGTCTAAAATGACAGCATTTGAAATCTGATGAAATCTGATCAGCTCCTTTTCTTCAGGGATGACTTCACCACTGTCAGCTAAGGTATGGAACCAATTTAGAGGAGCTCCCCTGAATTGCTTGTGTGTTCAGATTCGTCAAACTCCACTACATCTGGGCCAACTTCCACTTCAGTTACATGCATACTTTACTATTGTGGAGACTGTGTGTATGGATTGGGGGTTACCATGAAAACTGAAAATTCTTCCAACAGAAACTGCGCTCAGGCGTCTCATACTCACACCCAGGTACTGTGTCTATGTGGGAGAGCCCATAAATGAGTCACCCATAGCTGCTTCTATATAAGGCTGGAGGGCAAGGGGGGGGGGGGGGGGGGGTTATATATGTTCACACACAGATGCACACTCTCACACACACACAGTGACTGTGGCTAGCTAGACCTCTCTGGTTTGGAGTGAATGCCAAGAACAAACCCAGCAGTGGAACACTGGGAGTCTTGTGCCTGATTTTGGAGCCTCTGGCTCTCTCCCGACCTTGCTTCAAAATACACTGCGGCTTCGAGGAACAGCACTCTCAGCAGTAGGGAAGCCAGGCATGGAAAATTTAGACCCAACAAGAAAGAAGGTTAAAAAAAAAAGAGAGAGAAATTTATGTGCTCATTCACATTTGCAGCCGTGAGCATTTTCTTAATGCTTTTAACACACTTTCTGTAAAGGAAAGAGCTTGCAGAGAAAACTCCAAATCTGAAAGTGAAAGAAAAAGCTGCGCTGTAACAGTAGCTCAGGACTTTCAAATTGAGAAGTTACACAAGCAGGCTTTAGAATTCCTTGCATGAATCTCAATGTAGCTTTTAATGCAGATGTAATATCTGCAAATACATAAAGATCTTGAATTGTCAACAAAAATCCCATGGTCATCCATTCAGAAAAGACAGTTGCTTCTTTGTTAATGTGTTTGTGTTACCCACTTGTTACTGTTTAAGCCTGCTGATCCAGCGATTGTAGGCATGACACAGACTAGTTGCTCTGACATCTCACCTGACACCAGAGGCATAATAACACCTTCTCTTGCTAATAGTGTGTGTTACTGCCACTGTACCCTGTAATCTCTTCCCTTATTGACGCTGGTAATGACTTGAAATATCAAACTGGCCTGCAGTGATACAATACGAACACAAATAATATGTCATACAGTGGCATAAACAAGTATTCACAAACACACACACGTTTCTGCACACTTCCTTTCATCATCAAGTGAGCTTACTTGAGCGAGAAAAGGCCACTTACTTTGGTCAACAAGTGACAGCTTTTTGTTTTTACCTGTTGTCTACAAAGGTATTATTGCTGCAATGTTATTTTCAGTCAGTGTGTGTGAAGAAACAACAATCTCATTCTGAGTGTGCACGCACACATCTATAAACACATTCCAGTGTAAAAGAATGTGCTTAAACATGTTCAGGTTTTTTTGGGGGGGGTGGGGGGGGGTTAATGTGAAAACTTGAAAGTTTTATGTTTCAGGAGCTGGGAAAAATAAACTCCTCACTCAAAAACGCCTTCATTGGACTTCTTTTTACACAGGAAGCCTACTCAGATCTGAGATCTAAAAATGCATGTAGCACTTATTTACAAATCCTGTGTACTCTTGAATGAAACCATACTTTCTGTAACTCTTTGCATACATTTTCAATTAATTCCCTCTTATCAGATGGATTTCCTGCAATTGATCCTGTGCCAGTTTTGGTTAGCTGAAAGTAAAAAGCTACTAGCTCACACTAACTTAGGATGAAATACAAAGCTGTTTTTTGCTTTTGAGGAACTAACTAGTATATTTCAAAAGCCTTTTATGTCTATGTCTGTTTAAAAGGATGCTTTATATTGTATAACTTAGGTGTCATAGCTTTAAAAGAAACACAGGTGAAGCAGACACATAAGAGCAGGGCGGTGTGGTTGATGTACGATTAGAAGCCCATATCAAAGTCGGTGGAAACTTTTCTTATATACATATACCACAGCGAAGGCTTCTATTTTCCTTTCATCATTTTATTAGCTTGGCTGTGAGAATCCCAGCGAGCGTCTTGTGTTTTCTCTGTGAAACAAACAAAGAGCAAGATTACCTTTCTCGTTTTGTAGAGTCTATCTGACAGGATGTTTGATCAATTCTGTGTGGCCCCATCCTGTCTACCTCGGCGCTAATCCCACTGCTCTGATACTCAAATTAGTACACAAGCCCAGCATTCCTCCAGTGGGAATATAAACAGATAAAACACCTGGAGGACCGGATTTTATTAGGCTCCTGTTTTATCAGCCTGCATGCCTTTCTCCACAGGATTTTTCAGACATAGGATACGTTACATTAATAGCTTCATCACTCTAATGAAGCTATTAACATCACTAGATTCGCCACCAACTGATGGTTTTCAGTCACACGCTTGTACGTTACTATTTCTCGTGCTTCATTCAGATATGCCTGTCGAAAGGAGACATCAACATATGAGACATTAGTTTATCATAGCGTTACAAGTTTGCATGTAATATCACATATAAAGTATTTCTATACGTTAAGCTCACTTTCCTCATTTTTGCAGTTTATATGCATTGTAGTTATGTAGTTGCTCATTTTCCCCCATATACTTTAACAACATTAAGTATAATCTGAAACTAAACAAATGTTGTCAAAAGTTGTGAATAATTTTCTGCCTAAAGAAATAATTTTCACATTTCAAATAGGCGATTTTTTTCCACTTTTTTGCTGCCAGGTTTTGGGTCTGTGGAGTACAAGTATCAATATAATGTATATTTAAATCACTCAAAGGTCTATACGTTGAGTAGGGGTGTCAGGGGGCTGTGGTTGTTTTTGACAATTGGCATGTCATGCCAATTTACAAACTTTTATTTCCTACCTTCAGTAGATGTTTGTACTTTGATGACTTAAAGATTTTTCTTTTTAATTTCTTGATACTTACAGAACATGCACTTTGTTAGGTAAACCTGTTTTATCTAGTGCAATCAAATGCAACAGCTCAGCTGCAACTTCTCTCTTTACAAAGCATTTATAACTGG
>JAOXYM010000023.1:15675815-15697315 GCA_028567055.1 Leptatherina wallacei
TAAACCTGTTTTATCTAGTGCAATCAAATGCAACAGCTCAGCTGCAACTTCTCTCTTTACAAAGCATTTATAACTGGAAGATTTGGAAATTAAATGAATTTTTTTAAAGTTTGTTTTTGTTTTTTCAAGAAAACCTATAAATTGAAAGGGGTTTGATTAGACAGCTTGGAATGACCTTATATGGTACATATGTAGGCGAAAAAATACTGCTGTTTTCCAATCTCACACGAACAGATGAGTAATGCCTGAGGATCTGAAATCAAACATGTTTTGTCTGCTACTCACTCACAGTTTACACCTCAACACACCTCAATACACCTCAGCACACTTCAACACCAAGTGAGTTATGATGCACAGGCACGCCTGTGGGTGAGAGAGACAGACAGGCCGACAGAAGGAGGGTAAAAGAAAAAAAAAAGCAGTTTGGGAAATTCACACAACAGAAACTCTGAGCCCTGAGAGCAGAAACGCGATGAGTAGAAGGTGGGTTATTGAAGAGGAAAAGAGGGTGGGTGGTGTAGAGGGGGAGACATGAAGAGTAAGTAAGTGAGTGAAGACTTGAAGGAGGGCAGAAGGGGATGAAGGGAGGAAGAAGGATGGTGGGGGGGGGGGGGTGCTTCCTGTCGCCATTCCTGCCTGCCCACATAGAAAGCTGGAGAAAGAGAGGCAGCATGAGAGTATCTGGGCGGACTGCAGGCCACATGACATTTTCTCTGGGTCCCTTGCTTTTCCTCCGCGCCGAGTGATGTGCTCCCTCCCTCCCTTCCCGTTCCCTCCCCCTCTCCCTCCCTTCCCCTGCCCTTCAAAGCTTCGACATGTCATCTTCCACCACAAAAACAGAGGTGGGAAGACTTGCTGGCGCTACCGCTGCCTCAGGGTGTCTGGCACTAAAGCTGACTGCAAATACAGAAGGGAGAGGAGGAGGAGGAGTGAAGAGACAGAGAGAGAAGGACATAAAGGAGGGAGGGAAGGAGGAAGAAGGAGATGGAGACAGAAAACTCAAAAGAGAGACAGAGATAGAAACAGCAAGCAGGACAGTGTGCATTAAACAAGACTCGTAAAGCCCTGGGCGTCAAAGTGTGTGCTTGTGTGTGTGAGGAGAGAAGCTGTTATTAAGGTGGAGAAACAAAGATGAGTCCTGTCTGCTTTTTAAAGTGACACTGCTGCAACCGCACTGTCTGCATGTTCTATCTGTCTCACGCTCAAACAGACTTGCAGCAGCTGATTGAAGTTTATAAAAAGGGATTAAGGGGAAAATCTGAAAAATGGAGGGGGGCCTCTCAGATGCAAAGCTGGCATGCTTTTCCAACTGTGTGGTCGGTTCCACAGTCAGAACCACAAAAATACAATGACACCCACAAACGTTGAACAAATGGCACAAATTATATCAAGGCTTATGTAAAATGTAAAATACAAATTGAATTTTTCTTCACTCATTCACATGTAATTTTCTCCACAGGACACTGTAATATTTTCTAGACTCTAAATACATACTATGGACAGTCTTGCTCTGTGAATAAACGATTCCAGGCCAACTGTTTGCAGCCTGGATACCACGAAATTGCGGATTGATTTAAGGAGCAATTATGCACTTGGCTTTTAAACCTCTGAGGCTTTAGGAATGAATTGGTGATTGGCTCCTCGACAAAGTAAGCACATCGGACCGAAAGAGGCCTTGCCATAAGCAGAGAGTGTTGAAGAAGCCACAAGAGCCCAGCAAACAAGAACATCAGTAACCGGGCTAATTATGGGTCTCTGGGGACCCATGGGTTCTAACCGAAGAGCCAACAGATGAACACTGTACAGAATCTGGGAAAAGACAACAAATAATCATATTTAGGGGATGGGATCCAAAAATAAATAAGCTACTTAACAGGACAGGATGTACATGTTGACATTTTGAGAAATATTCAAATGTTAGATGACTAGATCAATATCACTCTGATACACAACTGCTAAATATGAATCTACTTGCTTTGTTCACATCATGTAGGAGTAACCATAATTACCAGTTTTCCACTTGTAAATAGTATTCATGTCAAGATTCATATTGTAATTGTGACTGGAAAAGTTGAATTCTTCCTGAAAGTTCCAATATATTTGGCTCGGTGGCAAAAAGTCTAAGTGGCAGCAAGTAAACATAGATGCTCCACACCATGTAGCATGTTTTTGAATGTTATCAGCCAAACTATCAACACGGTTTTCATTATGAAACATAAAGTGTTTTTTTCTGTTTTCCTGATAAGTAGTGGACACTCTTCAGATAAATGCTATTTGAATCTTTCTCTTTTGTCTTGTCTTGTGTTTATTATTCAAAATGACAGATGTTTCTATCATAACACCATTAACGGTACCTGAAGGAGTGTCATGCCCATGAAATACTAATTTATGGAGAGATTAGATTTGAAATGATTACCTTTAAAAAGAATAGATAGTGGCTGGCATGAAACATTGTTTGCTTGCTTTGTCCAACACTCCTCTGCGTTTTAGCTCAGAAAAATCTATCCCTGCCAGTTGTAGTTAAAGTTTGGTTGTAAAAACTCTATTTCCAAGTGAGAAAGTGATAGTTGGATTTGGCATTTGAGGGCAGTGACAAATCCACCATTCAGTTGGAAGTATAAACAAACATTCTATCACCACTGAGATTGCAAAGTAGATTGTGTATTTCTCCGAAATTTTGCAGAAAATGTGGTGCCCACCATGCTTCAGGCTTTAACACTACTATAGACTTCTACTATGCTTTTGCATGGCACCTTCACCGCACTTCCACTGAATTAAAGTACCTTGTTTTATATTTTCTGAGATTATAATTGGCATGCTCTCAGTTTGAAGACATATTCAAGACAGCCAGCAAATACTGAATAGGCACATCTATGAAATTTACTTTAACCAGAAACTGTAAAAATCTACAAATATTCATATCAGTTTGAGTCGTTTTACAGCTTTAATTCACTCTACCAAGATGTAGAACTGAATCTGAAATCTCCATCTTTGCGCTCCACAGAGCCACTAGTCTCCACTGACAAAACAGGCAGTATACAGAAGTTGCTGGAGTATGACCACTTTAGTTAGTTAGTGGGTCCAAACTAACCCTTAAAACACAAAAATCGAGACAGTATATATGAAGCAACTCTTATAAAAGAATGAGTATGTTCATGTCATGATGTTGCCTCCTCTAAAAGACTAACTCTTCTCTGAGCTCTCTCCGGCAAGTAAAAGTCGGTACGATGTTGACTCTTGTCTTATCTCTTTCTCTGTTACATTCTCTCTTTCTTCCGCTTGCTTCCTCCAGCCATGGCTTCTTGGGTTTCTTTGCTAAATCAGCCATGCTGCATGTCCAAAGTGGCCAGTGTATTGAAATCCAATTGCTGGCATGTGATGCGGTGCCATAAAGCAAAAAATACAGCTGTCACCTAGTGCTCCGGGCTGGAAGACAAAGTTGTGAAGTGTTGTGGTTTCTCAGCCCCAGGATAGTGCAAAGCAATGATGGCCCCATGAATCAGCATAGTGAATTTAGTATGACATTGACGTGAGTCACAAGCACATAGAGTGTGTCTCAATACGTAAGTGCACTGGAACGTAGTATGCACTTGCTTCTGTAGTGCAAACTTTCGTGGATAAGTGTTGACCCAAATAGAATACTGACATTTTACACTTACCGGTAGTGACGGAGCAGCATTTAACCGCGGCTCTCCAGCTCGCCAAAAATATCCACCAAATAAACGTCCGCAAACTATAACATTAATCATTTCTAGCACTTATAACTTATTTACATCTGTTAAACCGGCCAAAAATGTCTAAAATTTACTGTCCTAACTGTACTGCGTTGGTATAAGTCCCGCCTCTTCCTCTACGTCGGCAACATGGCGTCCGTTTGATGCGAGCTGCGTGCATCATTCTACACTCATTTTTTGGCCGTTTTTAGGGCAGCATCCGGGTACTTTCAGTGCACTGAGTTTTTGCTTAAATGTGCATGTGAACGCACTATGAACGTAAATGTAGTATTCACAAGTACGCTAGTGCACTGATTGAGACACACCCACAGTTTTCAGGTCAAAAACATATGTACTATTGCTTTAACTTCAGGATAGTGTCTTTACGCTCATATTGTGGGATCAGTCTGTAAACTCATATCTCAGTCCATTCCTAATACTCAAAACCAAATGTTTAACATATCTCTCTACATGTTACCATAATACTTTTTTTCATTTGTTTTCCTGTAAATATACATATTTCTTATCAATATAGTGCTTCATAAAATCTGCTATATATGATTTCATAAAATAAAGATCACTGATTGTATTTGAAAGTAGTATTGAGTGTGATTCAATCAATACACAGATTCTAACTCTCAGATTTCTTACAAAATGGCTATACCATTCCAACATGCAACAAAGATTAATGTACCCTCTTATTCCCTATGACTTCCAGTATTAGGAAACTGTGGCTCAGTGTCCAGTAACTCTGCAGCCATGTCTCTTGCATTTGGCCAGATTAAACTCAATACCATCAGCAAAAACAAGAACATGGGTTGTTTCTTGTCCTACACATTCAGAACATAACATTCATATCACAGATAGCTATCTATGGAATACACATGTATGTTTAAGATAATTTGATAAGTGAATGAAGAATTTAGCTTTTAATGGTTTAAACTACAGAAGAGAAATGATTATTGCATCAGTTGCAGACAATTTGCTTAATTTTTGTGTTCATTTACATAAAGAAATGCATGCAAAATGCAAAACTGTTGTTTCAGAAAAAAAGACAAGAGAAACACATTTCAGAATTGAGTCCATGTGAATGAGAAATAGATAGATGATACTTAGAGGAAACAGTTGTTAAGTCACTCCCTCGTCACATAGAAGTTGAATCATTTTCTTCTCATACACTGCTGAATACCAGCATCTATATTTTTGAAGTATAAGAATACCTTAAGGACTACAGAAGAGCCCAGCAATGACAGCATGAAGAAGTAAACATCTTACATAATCTGTAGTCATTTACTTGTAGAAGGCCTACTAATTGGAAAAGTCAAAGGTCATGACACAGTTCTACTCATAGGCATTTAAAAGACCATTGACATCTAGTGGTAAAACTAGAGATAGCAACCACCTCAAACGTCCCCTACGCATTATCTGTCAACAAAGTGCATCTGTACAGTCGGCTGAGTTGCCTGCTGAGAAGAAAACAAGGAACCTGTGTGTCACTGAAAACAGAGGTTGATTCACATGCCTTTGTCTGTTCTTTCATTAGGAATATGATCCATTCCATAAACTTCTAACAAAAAAAAACTTTGCTGGCAAAGACTCCTTCTCTTTTCTTCGTCATCGTTTGAACATACAGGAACTTCTGTTCTCCGTGCCTTTTATGCATTGCAATATGACCGACATACATACAAGGCCTGCAGCACTAACAGGTACTGTATATAAGGTTCTTTCTGTGTTTATAAAAACATCAAATTCACCAGGAAAGCAGTAAGACACTAATTGAAACACAACATTTGATAACTCAGTCACTTTTCCTTACAGATCTTTGTTGTTTTTACACACTCATTTTAAAGCCAAGGATCAAAAACAGGCCTCTCAAGAAAAGTCAGCTGTTGTTTGAGAACACTCCAGTGAACCACTTTCAAACAACAGTGAGTATGAATGTGCAGGTAGTGGAACGTCTTCATCACCCATCAGTTATTGCTCTTTACACTATTTCTCTGGAGCCCACTCCATTTGAAATTTGTATAAAATGTTGCCAACAAGCATGTCCAAGAACCTACATTGTCTCAAGAGAAAGTTGGAATGGCATGAATCAAAATACAAACACACAACATCTCATGCTCCTTGTGGTTGAGCCAATCCCATGACACCAGCCAGTCTCACAGATGCATATAGACAGAACCACCACAGTACCAGCCTGAAGCCCCCCAGTCTGAGCATGCAAGGCCAGACAGTGGTATTTCATTCTCAGAGAAGCCTTTAAGAGCAAATTTATGCCTCCCTCTCTGGAGAAACCACACTAAAGTGCCACAGGGCACCAAACGGGAAAAACAACTGGGGGAACAAGAAGGTTAAGAAAATTTTAGGCAAAGTGCAACAATGAAAACTTCGAACATTATCTATTGTCATATGGACTCTACATTGTATTTCCCACGATTGCATCGATGGAAAACAGCATAACCCTCCGTAAGATCTGTATCACCCCTATCTCACAGATATTTGTGGACAAAAGTTACATAATAGTAATTGTTGTTTATGTTGATGTAAATACAGAAAACATATTTCTCCACCATGAACTATGTGATCTGATATGTGAATGGGAACCTCATGCTGATATATCTTGATGCAAAACAGCTACCTTTGTGTGGATATGACATTATAAGCAAAATATCTTCACTTTCTAATAAAGGTTGTGTTTAAACATATTTAGTACATTGTTAAATGTGCTTTGAATGAATGTAATGTGGTGTGCGCTGCGGTTTTGCTATTCTAGCATTTTGCCACAACCATGTTCTCAACTTTTAAAAGAGATTATTTAATGCCTGTCCTACAGCAAATAAGCACATTTGTTTGAGGTGGTTAAATATTGCATGCCGGCACTAAAAAACTGAACAAATGCAGACCTCAAAAATTAACAACAATCTGTAACATGTGTCACATTCCCACTGATCAAAACAATATTTGTGTATGGTTTCATTTTTTTGAATGTGTGAGACAAACAGGCAAAAAAAGGCCCAGCAAGAGGAGCATAACATCCATCCAGACTTTAAAGTCATACTGAAATGTCACCAGTGAGGTGATTGCAACACTTCTGCTGTGAGACAGCAGCGCTGCAGCTTGATTTTATGCATTAGGCAACACTGCCTCCATCTGGAGGGAAATGTTTACTGTAATGGATCTCAATATATTGGGTATATTGGATTATACTGCAATAAAGCTTGCTTTCTGAATGGTATTTCTATTTTTGAGTTTTCTATATCTAAAATATATCAGTAATCTTTTAATTGGACTTAATTACCTCTGTCAAGGTGGAGGTCATGTATTCGGGGACATTGGTTTGTCTTTCTGTCTGTCCATTAGCAACATCACTCAAAAGGTTAAAGACAGATTATGATGACATTTTCAGGAAATCTCAGAAATAGATCAAGGACCAAGTGATTGAATTTGGGGAAGATCCAAATCATTGCCTGGATTCAGGAATATTTTAAAGAATTCTTTACTGAGAGGAGATTGGGATAATTTTACTATTAGAGTTTCTAACTCAAAAATAATGTCCACAATCATGGGCAAAAAAAAACAAAATTACAATGGCTTGGTAGAGGTCTGTGCTCTCTGAGTGCTTCTAGATTTACTTGTTTTTTTAAGATGTCACGATTGATTTTGGAACAATAGATGGCAATCATGATATTCGAATCATGACATTATACTGTTCTTTCATTCAGGCTTATTTATATCTAATGGGAAAATGTATCCAAACATTTATATAAAAATAGATGTAAATGTAAATATAGATATACGGTTCTCTTTGTGCCCTTTTTTTCATTCAGTTTGTGTGTTGCATGTTTCTACCCTCCTCACTTTGTGATGGTTAATATGTTCTCTTTCTTTTTTTAACTTTTAGTGGCTATCTCTTTATTGTCATTGTTGATTATTGTCAAAAAATGAATAAAAAAATGCACATTTCATACAGAGGGGAGGACGAAGAGTTTATGGATCCCAGAAAAGCTGTGGACTACATGAGGGAGAAGATAATTCCAGCCTCAGATAAAGGGAAGGGATTTTAAAACCTCTATTCTTATACTGATTATTTGCCTTTTTTTTCACTAATGGTTTCAAACTGGCCATCTGGAATGGATATCTGTCCATCAATGAACAGAGGGCCACTATTTCATTCATGTCGTCTTTTGTCTTCGCTCTCATTACTGCCTTAAACATCTGAGTCTGGGTCTACACATGATACAACTCAGATAAAAACTGTAAATGTAACAGTTTTACTCATTTTATTAGATAGAGATGTTTGTACTTTCATGAGAAGCTGAATGGTTCCTGATAGTACAGGTTGTGATTGGGACTTTTCCCCCACTATAAGCACAAAATGTGCAGATTTCCTTTTGCTGGGTTTTGGGTTCACCGAGTTCTTTTAAGTGAATGGGAAACGCTGATACCACATCTGGTTGATCCGGTTTGTTTAATCAGACTTTGTTTTGTTTATGTTTTCTTGCCAAGTTTTAATCAGGTGATGGTATCACTGGGCTAAATGTACAAACTAAAACAAAGAAAGGCGAAAGTGAACAAAATTAAAGTGACTAATGGTTGTCCAGTGAACTTTCTGAACTGGAATGTAAAATCAATTAAACATCCAGTAAAACTTAGAAAAGTTATGATACACCTGAAGCAGCTTAAGGCAGACATTGCCTTCTTACAAGAGATGCATATACGTAGAGCTGACAATCCACGTTTTACTGGGAAATGGCCAGGTGTTTCAGTCTAACTTTCTGTCAAAATCGAGAGGGGTAGCCATCATAATTAGTAACAGTGTACAGTTTACGGTATCTAGTGTACATGCAGACTCAGCTGGGCGCTACGTGATTGTAGTTGGGACATTATACACACTATCAGTGATATTAGCTTATTTCTATGCACCGAACTGGGATAACCCAATTTATTTTCAGATTTGCCAAATATGGTTACACATAATCTCAATGTTGCCAGAGATGCAAATTGCACACTCTCCTTACTGGATCAGAGTTCTTCCTGGAGGGCATCCCTGTCAAAGACTGCTAAGTTCATAAAGTTAATGTTTGAAAACATTGGAATACTTCAACTCTATAAAGATGTGGGTTCTTCCTAATTTACATGTTCCAATGCTGAAAGAAACTCTACAGCTACCTCAAACAATGGGCAGGTTGTGTCTTCCAACTTTTTTATACTATTTGGCAGCAAATATTAGGTCACCCATATACTGGATAAACAGGGCTCCTACTAAACTCAGCTGGGTGGCTCTGGAAGAGGGCTAAAGTAAACTAACATTTCTTGTAGCTTTACTATGTTCCTACTTACCATTTAAACAACCAGATTCATCCTATTTGCAGGACCTTGACATAATCCATACAGTCAAAATCTGGAATCGGTTTAAAAAAGCCTTTAATCTTGCTGACATGTGGGTTTCTGCTCCAATAACAAAAAGTCCCCTGTTCACACCCTCAGTTATGGACGAAGCATTTAACAACTGGGATGTGGTCCTTGAATGATAAGATGATAGGTCTGCTTCTTTTGAAGAGTTGTCCCAAAATTAAAATTTAGCTAGATTTCCGTTTTTTTTTTGTTTTTGTTTTTATATTTGCAACTTAGATGTTTTGTCTCATCCAGATCAGAATGTTTTCCTTCACATCCTTCTCTGTTAGACCTGATTTTTTTTTTTAAAGCAAAGCTGATTCAAAACAGATTATGGATAAACCTTGTACAATGTTTGATTAATACAAAGTGACCAGGTTAGAGGAGCTTAAACAAAGATGGGAAGTAGATTTATGAGAACCAGTTCCTTCAATTTGGAATGTGCTACTCTTATTGTCATGTTTTACTCCTATTTCAATTTAGCTTGTTTTCATTCCGGGGTGTCATCATTCAGAAGAAGAACACACACATTTAAAAATAAATAAACATCCAGATAAATCACACCATTTAGATAGAGTGAATGTGATTGTGATTGGATGAGAAGGGGGGAGGTGGGGTAGTGCAGTAAATGTATCTGTGGTGCAGCCTTTGCTTTTGTCCTCAATGGCAGTTTTTTCCTTACATTACTTTTACTTTTATACTTTAAGTAGGTTAGAAACCAGTACTTTTACACTTTTACATAAGTAAAAAGCTTGGGTTGCTACTTCAACTTCTACAGAAGTCTTTTTAAACCCTAGTATCTGTACTTCTATTATCATTAGTTTATTTGAAAGGGGACAATGCAATTTCATAAAACACATGATTGCACATGGTTAAAAAAGCCAGAATTAGCCAGAAGGTTAGTTTTCATCTGTAGTCCCCTGGCCATGATGTAAAAAAACAGTAAAATACATCTACAAGAGAAAAACATATACATAACAAACTGTTAAGAAAGCACAGAGCACACAATACCTATACAATATAATACAAAATACATATTCAAAGACTTACTATACAATTAAGAGAGAATAAAACATCACACATATCACAATATATCATTTGATCACAGCATGAAAAAAATCACAACAGGCTTGTGTTTTAGTGTTGGCAGCTGTAGGTGTTGATTAGCCACATTTTCTATTTTTTTGTGAAGGCCTTGTGTGTTGTAAGCAGTTTAACCTCCTTGAGTTCCACTCACTAGCGCTCCTCACTGACCAGGTCTATGGCAAGCCGAAGGGGCCATAATACGCCCTTCGAATGACGCGTTTGTCACAGAAAACGGCGTTTTTTACGGCGTTTCAAGAACGCGCGTAAAAAGCGCCGTTTTGTTTCACTTTGACGCGCATAAAAAACGGCGTTTTCTGTGACAAATGCGTCATTCGAAGGGCGTATTATGGCCCCTTCGGCTTGCCATACAGGCCGACTTACTGAAAGTGCTCCTGCGCAGAGGAATGAAACAGTCGCCTCTGACGGAGCCTTGAGTGACACGCTCAGAGCTGTTTCTTTGGCTGACGAACACTGCAAGAGGATCTGGGGCCAAATCATGCAGTAGCCTACTTTATAAATCAAATTTAAATCTGCAAATGTGTGAAGACTGTCCCAGTTTAAAAGACTGTATTTTTTTTTTTTAAATTACACAGTGATGATAGTGCCTAGATTTTTTATCCATAACTTTAATTGCTTGTTCGTACAAAACTTCCAATGGTTTTTTTGCACTCTGACCAGCCTGGGACCAACTGGTTAGGCAGTCTACCTGACTAATTAACGGGAATACTCTTGACTGCTCTGTCGAGACAGTTCCAGCCACACTGTTAAACACGTTTGGCTGTGTCCAAACTTACTTGCATTCTGGAGCCCAATCTTTGAGACTTACTCCAAAATAACAGGACAAACGTGTGTTTAATTGTTGAAAAACAATAAAAGAAACTTGGATCAAAATAAAATAAAAAGAAATTACAAAACATCCAGCTTAAGGTGGAAAAGACTGTATGGAGATATCAGCAAAAACCATCTTAAAACGTCTCAGAGATCAGTACCGACTTATCTGACAGTATCTGTCAACAGGGGATTTTGGCCGTCAGATTCAACAACGTCAGGTTGCACCACCTTGTGTCATGTGCATGTACCATCAGCCTTCTTTTTCCTACTAAAACACAGCCGCCAAAGAAAAGTAGAGAACAGACAAAAATTCAGTGTAACATCAGACAGTATGTACACCGTCATGTAAAAGACTAAATGGAAACAATGATGGTTCTGATTAGCTTTCCTCTGAGAAACATTATGCACAGATGTTTTATATTGTATCTGTCATGTACAACTTTCTGAATCTTTGAGATGTGCTAAACATGGAGAACATGGATAATTTGAAGCATAAATGTAAGATTGGAAGCTTTTTTCTTTTTTGTTATAAAGAAGCTTAACCCACAGCCACAGGGGGACAATAAACAAGCGTTTCCACAGGCTGGTTTTTTACTCCTTTTGTCATAATGACAAGACTAAATGCATTATAAATCATCTGCTTTAATAATAGACATTTTAATACTTTTAAACACTGTCTTAACAAAGTGAATATGATATATGTATTCACTTTATTACTTGATTTAAGTACACTCAAACATATGTTAAACTTTAAGATTCATTAAATCCGAATCAGGGCTTCCAGACATTTCCACTCTTGTTCAAATTTCTGGCATCTAGAACTTACGTCTTTGTGGAAAAAATATGTGGATGTTGATGATGAGACACAAGAAAGGAGGAGTCCGCGGCAAGGGTCATTCTATAACATGCTGTAGTTGGCCATTTTAAATCCACAGCAATTAAATGTGACTTTGAATACGACAATGTGTTGATTCATGACGAAAAGACTTGAGGAAAGAATTGTTGTGCCACAGAATACATTTTGTGAAGACCAAAAACAGTCTTGTTGTTACTGACTCGTTTTTTTATTCTTCATAATATCAAAGAGTGTTTTAAGATATCGTGAAGTCACCTATCCAGATTCTGAGGACGAGATTGAAGTGGACCTTTTGATGATAATTATCCTTTGCGCACATTTAAATCCACCACCATGATGGCTCAAACAGAAGAAATAAATGGATCCCAGATTCAACAGACGTGCTAGAAAACTGTGAAGTCTTCTAACGGATCAATTTACCGAGAATTAATCAGAGATGGTTGACAGTTATGCAAAACACCTACAAAAGGCCCTGATACAAGCGGGACACTGTATTTATTTCTTCCACGCAACACTTTACTTTTAATATTTTTTCCCAATAATTCATAGTAAAAGCTTTTTTGTGGTGTTATTCAATGCACCACTTTCATCTGTGGGCATTAATTCAAAGACTGAATGTTAGATTGTCCAAGTATTTTAAAAAAAAAGAAAAAAGCCCGTCACCATCAGTGAGTTGTCCAGTTCCTGAAATGATGTATCCTGCGTCACATGGAAATGCAGTGTTCTGTCATTATGGGATCTCTTTGTGACTCAACCATTTCATATGTAGATGTGGAGCCTCCGATTCCTTTTGATTCAGCTCTCCACGTTAGCATTGGGTTAGACTGTGTACACGAGGGCTGTTCAGGTGTAATTGCCTTTCAGGCTTAATTGTCCCAAGCTTTTCTTGTTTTTGGAAGCACCTGTGCAAGGATCAAAGCATACGATGTGTGTCAGCTTTGTTTCGAGTGGGTGTCCTTACAGCATAGATTGTCAAGTAATTGCCTCTCCAGAAATTTCTATGGCCAGAGTGTTGCGGGAAGAGCTCAGCTTTCATTGAAGCACAGAATTTAAATGGCTAAGTAAAGATTATGAATAGGTTTAATAACTCTGTAATTATCTCAGGAGACAGAAAATAAATGACCTCACTGATAGTTATAAATATTGACATGGACAGATGATTTCAGTCTGTCAGGGTTTGATGTGCAACAAGAGCACTTCTCTGCTTGACTTCCAACCAGACATTTCATTTAAATTGTGGCTAATCTTAACCAGCCAAATCTCTGCCTTCAAGACCACATCTGCTCGGTCTTGTTTCGTAGAAGCAGCCGCTCACCAAGTCAACTGGGAAACCAGTAAAATCTTCAAAGTAGGTGGTCATATTTGCAGAGCATCGCTCAAAGACCCAGCACCTGTCAGTCCAGGCCTCTTTTCTGTGATATCAAAGAAGTGTGTCCACATCACAAAGTAACAAAGGAGCAAAAGGAGAATATTATTAGACAAGCAGTAACTCAGATGTCTCATAAAAATGGAAATAAAAGGTGGCAATCTGAAATGTAAATATTTGATCTTTTTCCCTTTGTTTCTGTAAACCATTACTGATAAACCTTTGGATAACCCTTCATTCACGGCTATAAAGTAATTCAACAATATTTCATGAGAACGTAATCTTTATTTACTTTTTGTAAATGAAGGTTTTTGATTAACAGTTCCAAAACATGCGGTGAAAACAAAGCCCACTATGAGATTCAGATCCAAGCGAGGCAAGTGCATAACCATGATTATAGGGGAGGGGTCTTGTATAGCGGGGGCGTTAAGGGGTATAAATACAACGTAGATTAAGCCCGAACAATCGAATACTGGATCCCACCTCTTTGAGCATCATCTTTAAATATAAATATATATGCTTTAGCCTTTTTCAACCACAAGATATTTCTTTAATTAAATAGAAGGACAACTAAAACATCTCACCTTGATCAAGAAATGGATAACTGGAAGATCCAGCTTGTTGTTATGGCTTTTTGTGCGCTGGTGCAGACCTTTAAGGGACTGTCTTGTAGTGCAGAGGAGAGAGGACTGACCAGAGACTGGCAGGTGAGACCCATCGAGTTGTTATAGTTTTTAAAGTATTATATGGAGAGAGCATTTATGAATAATTTACCTTTTTAAATTCTCACAGGAGTCAGCGGACACAGGTCTGACCAATTCCATAGACAATCTGATGAAAAGATCTAAGGCCCTTCGCTTTTATGGACTTATGGGGAAACGTTCAGGTAGCCTTTAAAAGAATACCTGCACAAGTGCAACTACTGTGATGCATGTATATAGTTTATTTTATATCAATGTTTAATTGCCCGGAGAATGATGATGAATATTTTTACTCCCTCACAGCTACAAAGAAACCGTTTAAAGTAAACAGACGTGAGTAACGTTACTTTGCTATCGAATAACAGTAAAAGTTTGCATTGCTAAAAATGTCAAAATGTGCATCATTTGTAAAACCCTTCATTTTTGTTAATGTGTCCATCATCCTTTTTCATGTAGGAAATAAAGGAGAGGTGTTTGTGGGCTTGATGGGAAGAAGCATTTCCAGTGAAGGTGAGCAACATCACCAGGAGACAGAATGTTATTTAAAAATATTAAGTCAGCTTTATTGATATGAAAAATATCAAATTGCTAGTACACACTTGACAACTATAATTAAAAGCACAAGGCAAAAACAATCCCATTCAGACGTTTTCTGTTTATTACAGAATCTTTAACCAGAGTGACTCCATCTGCAACAACCACTGAGATCCAGGTTTCGGAGAAACCATACAGGCAAGGTATGATTGTATCAGTACAAAAACCTGAGGTTGTGTTATTTCTATGTGCATCCTAACAGTGGTGCTGTTTTCTATTCTAAACTCATTAAAAATATCTGAGCACATTTTTTTCTCATTATTTGGCAGGTTCACCAGAGGAATGGGAACAAATCCTGTATTAATGAAGCTTAAAAAAAAAAATCTATACAACTTTACAACCAAAGAAGACAAGACCACAATCATTTTTCTAAAAAAAAACGGGAAAAAAACGAATGATATACCCTGGTTCAGTTCATGTCAACAATTTTTGTATTCATCCCAAAAAGGAGTGACGACCATCTTCATAACTACACTGAAATAAAAACGACCTGTAAATGCTGCCAAATGCAGGTATCAGCAAAGCAAAACATTCATGTTATCCACCATACTGGATCGTTTATCATTTAACATTCAGAGCTAAGCAGACATAAGCAGCTTTAAAACCAATTAGATTCTCTACTTTTACGTTTCTGACAAGGAGTCAACAATCATTTTGACTTGGAACGTATGATGTGGAAATAAAAATGAAAGTAAAATACAAAAGTAAAAAAAAAAAAAAAAAAAAAAAAAAAGTTCATGACAAGGGTACGCAGGGGTATTATTTGGATAAAAATGTAAAATAAACAGAACACTGATCTTTACTGACAGTTCATAGGTCTAGGCTACTTGTGGCTTGTGAGGCTGGAGGCGAGTTTTCTCAGTAGCCTGAGGATCTGAGTGTTCATGTCCCTTTGGGAGGGGTCCATTTTAGCGAGCTAGGGTCTATAGTCTTGTTGCTATTACCTCGTTTGATCTCCTTTGCTCTCCACTCGTCAATCAGGTCCTGTGATGAAGGAAAAAGCAGAAAAACAAATTGTGAAATAGGAGAATGAACCAAAGTAAAGCATCATTACTTTAGTTAAAAACAATGCAGTAACAATTAGTAACAATTAATTAAAAACAGGATTACTGTTAACTCTACTTCCAGTCAACAGCTAAAAAAGAAAAATGTCAGAAAATAAATAAAAGGCTCGGATGAATTTTACAAGATTATCTGAACAAAATACATATCAACCACATTAATAATCGTTAATTTAATTACATTCAGAGCACCATCAATGGAACAGCAAAAAGAATAAAGGCTACACAGTCCGACTACTGTCTTACCTGTCTCTTCAGTACTAAGTGCTTTCCCTTCCAATATTTCAGCATCTGAAGAGATTGCAGAGTGCTCACAATGTCCACCGGATTGACTGCAGTTTCCTGGCTGATCTCTGTGCATCAAGCAAACATTTAAACAGTAAATATTTTGTTGAGTGTGTGGCTACTGTCTTGAATAAATGGAAATGAATCTTCTAACGTGCATCGTTCCTTTTTCATGTTTTATGAAGAGAAGCAGTTGAAGTGTGTTCTCGCTCACCTTTGATGGAGATCTCCTTCCCTTGAAAGTTGTACATGTATCTGAGTAACACTTCCTTCCAGTAGCTACGGTAGCTGATGAGGCCCAGATCAGACAGAGGTCTCTCAGGTGAGCCCACTTTCTCCTCCACTTTGGACAGCAAGTAACCTGAACAAAGCAGGCAGTCAGCAAAACAGCAGAAAAACAATGAAAAGGGAAATTTACATAATATAGAGAAACTTAAGCTAATTGCTGTTTCAGGCTAACGAAAAAGTAAATATTATATAATATAGTTGTTTTTTTAAGTTTCTGAAGAGCACCCTACAGGGACCTCCAACTTTGGCCGCCATAAGCAACTGTTCTGCGGGTTTTAGATTTTTTCCTGCTGCAATACACCTGACTCGAATGAATGGGTCATTAATGTGAAGAACTTTTCATTGAGTGAGGTCTGTTGTAGTAAGAAAACATCTAAAACCTGCTCTACCAGAGACTACACTGAAATGACGCTCTCCATCCAACCCGGAGGAACTTTAATGTTTGTTAAAAACAAGATAAACTTCCAAAGGAAAGGTGTGCCAAACTCACAAGATATTTCATACAGGACTTGAGACCAAGGTTACAGTTTATTTAACTTGTTACTACGATTAAGTTAAAAATACTTATGTAGAAGGAATATTTCAGCTTTTCTTTTGTTTTCATATATTAACAAAAGATTCCAAAAAGCATGTTTTTGCCTTTTTACCGAGTGGAATGATGAGTGAAAATAGACAAAATTGTGTAACAAACTGTCAAAAAATTCAATACGTCTTTCTAAACTTTCTAAATTAATCATATAATTGTTAACTATTTTTAAAATAGACAACACTGCCATTTAAAATAACACTGGTTTTATATTTCTTTCCTTTTTCAAACTTTAACAGAATTAATTACATAAAGCTCAAGTATATATGCTTTAATGATTGTTTCTTCAATTAAACAGAGTAAACAACATACAACGGAGGTAAATAATCAAATAACATATACATACTGAAGTCTATGAGCATCTTGCCAAAGCCCTGCCTCATGTACTGCGGCATCGTCAGGATGCAGGACACATTGTAGTTCAGGAAGGAATTTTTCTCCTTGATGCAACAAAAGGAAAAAAATGTTTTAGATGAAAATGAAAAAATTTAAAGATAATTTAGATATTCTAAGCATAAATTCATCATATGAAAAATTGTTTTTTGGTCTGCAGGTGTTTTTCTTTTACCTTGGAAAAATATCCCACTAAATGACAGCCGGTGTTATCTGCCTCAGTCATGACATAGAAGAGAAATGGCTCAACGTCGTAGTAAAGTGTTTTGTGGTCCAAGAAAAGCTTGGCAAGTAGACATAGGTTTTGGCAGTAGATCTGGAAATAAAATGATTTTAACAAGTGACTTATTTGTGTTCAAATTTATATGGCTTCTTCTATGATGGTTACAAAATCTGAGAAGCAATAAGGGGAAAGTTTTCAAGTCTGAGTGTACGTACCTTATTCTTTTTCCCATCGACTTCAAACACAGATATGGAGCCTTTTCTGTACACCTCATCTCCTGGAGGATGCTTCCACACACATTTGGCCTATAAATAATGTAATAAAGGTTGAAGTGATAATAAATTAGCAAACATTGTAATTAAAGTAATAAAGTTATTTTTTAAGAACTAAGTAAAATGATAATATTAAATTCTGTCGCTTAAAAGTTATTTGTAGTAACAGGCATAGGAGTGTTTTGGTATTTGCCAAAATGATACAGCTAAATGTCTGGTGTAAAGAACTGGATTTGTAAATTATTTGAGGCCTTATCTTTAAATGCAAATCTTTTTAACTTTTGATAGGACCAGTCAGTAAGTCACAGATTGTTTTTCTCTTAATATAAAGATAAATAACATAACAGGATAAATAACAGCAATCAGCTTAATATTAGAAATGTTTTCCTAGCTGCCTCACCGTTTACAATCTAAAGGCTCACCATATGTCGCCTGAGGATGGTCTGGCTCTTCATGTACTTCAAGCAGAACTCGCACACATACAGCCGACCAAGACGTGCATACTCCTCAGGATACGGGGAGTGGTACCAGGTGTCCAGCTCATAGCGGCCAAACACAATGGTCTTGATCATGTTACTGCCCTCAGTGATCTGACCCTGGATACGCAGCTTCTCCTGCAGGAGGGAAGAAAAACTGTCACTGATGGACAAAACCAGAGGCTGTGATAACTGGCTACTGAAATGTGACAATAATACAACCACAGGTACAGAAATATATGAAACATCCTATTACCAGGTCTTCAGATGCACGTGCCTGGGCTTTCCTGAACAGCTCCAGGTCATATTCACTTGTGATGTTCTCCAGCAGAGGCTCTCTGGCGTTGCCATGTGTCTGCCGATGCTCCTTTAGATCAAACAGGTCAAACAAGAAGTGAGACAACATACCAGCTACATAATGAAGTACCAATAAAAACTGTAAAAGACAGAGACAGTAAATGGCAATGGCATATGTTGGGATGCTGTCGGTGTACCATGTGCTTTTCTTTCTGCTCCTTCTGCAGGCCAGAATTTCGGCCCTTCCGGATTTCTGCAACCTGCTCCTTGTATCTATTCTGCTTTGGTGTCGGTGTCTAGAAATCAGTATAAAAATTAGTATCGCTTTTTTTAATGATACAAGAACTGGTCTGTAACAATTACAGTAATACTTAGATTACACAATAGACAAGAAAAAATGTGTTTTTACATTGATACTAGTAGTGTAAATTATGCAAATGTGATGCAATTATTGCAAACACTGATTACCTGGTGACGAGTCGCATGCCGTGCATTGCTTTCTTCTTGTGTCTTCACCTCCTCTTCTTGTTTCTCTCGGCTGATGGCTTTCACCTGACCAAATCAAACAAAAATGCATCATTTACATCTCTCTCAGCTTCAAAACAAGGACAAGGCGAAAAAGAAAAGGGAAAAAAAAGAGGCAACAATCTGTTATGTTGTCACCAAACGCATAAACTGACTTTGATGTTTCACGGAGATGCAAATGAAACAGTCATGCAATCTCTGATGACTTCAATATAAAAAGAACTCTGCCTATCAAAAACGTTACACAGTATTCTATGACCAGCTACCCTCTGTGATTCATTCTCATTTCACCTTCATGACGAAGTAGAACGATACATTTGGTCTCAACTGTATCTGAAGCAGCAGCAAAACAGCTCCCAGTAAAGACCAAATAGATTTGATAGTTAAGTGCTACAGTTTAAAAAAAAAAAGAATAATACCCTGCTACAACAATAATTTCCCTCTAAGAGGGATAAATAAAGTATATTTCATTTCATATCTATATGCTTTACTTGCACACTTTTCTGTAATTAGCCTATAAATCAGAATCTAAAATACTAGCCTGGTCACATGAGCCACTTACCTTGCACTCATCAGCAGAGAGATTGTGGTAAAGAGGGCACCCTGATACAGCAAAATGACGTTCATGTTTTCCTGTGAGGTGGCCTAAACAATTGAGAAAAATATCATGTCAATGGTACAGGAAGTCTATGAAGATATATCATAGTCCATGTCCAAAGAAAAAGGGCAGGGATCCCCCTTGATAAGCACAGACTTTAAATGTGCAAACAGGAAGAAAACTTACCAAGGGAATTACAGCCCGGGGTTGGGCATTTCATGTTGAAATTGTAGGTTTCGTGACAGCGGCGGCGCTTTGGTCGATGTGACAGGTCTTTATCAGAATCTCTGTTGGCCTGATCTTTGGCCTGGCTCTCATCATGAGAGGCATTGGGGCTGGAGATATCCAGCTCAGATTCAGAGGAGGGTGCATTTCCTGTTGGTGTCAGTGGTGGAGATTCATCGTGGTCTGCAGCTCGCTTCAAGTCTGGCGTATCTGATGGAAGAAAAGTCAAACCAACGATTTGATTATATGCATATAATATATAGCTGAGATTTAAAACATTGCATAGGCTTTATTGTGATATGATGACTAACCCTGAGAGCTCTGGCTAAGGCGAGTAGAAGCTCTGGTGAGGCGCTGTCTTTTGGACATGTTCCCATCACTCTCTGAACTGTTGGCTTGTTCTCTTTCAGCAGAGGAGTCCGAGTCTTCAGTTCCATCTGAGCCACTCCCAGGCATAGGTCTCTACCAAGAGGAAAATAACACAAATGAGAAGAAATCTAAACAAATGAATGCAGCGCTGTTGCAAAATAATGCAAACATTTTTACATTAGTGTGCAGTATCAAGTGTCAGTGATGTAAATTAAGTATGATCACAACTAAGGTCTGACTTTCTTTGCATGACGATTTATTTTTTCAACTTACTGAAGTCTTCAATCAAGCAAATGAAGCCTGAGTCAAAAGGATGTTTGTGTTATTGGAGCTGGGTTATTTCATTACAGTTTTCATTTAGCAAACTGCATTTTCCGAAATGTACAATAAGCTGTTAGCTTGCTGATTGGTTTTGAAGAAGGGTAAGGAGGTAATTTGTATCCAACCATCTGATTTACAAAGTACTTAATTACATTAATCTTTAGTATAAACAGTAAACTACTTATGCGTTTGTTAGCCTAAATAGCTTACAAAACACAGACAGCCTGGATATCACTTGAGCGCACTATTAGTCACAAGTATTAGCTTGTAAGTCCAGTCTGTAGAAACAAATTGCACTGAATAATCTAGCATTTTAAGATATTATACTCACAAAAAACTTGCTATCAACAAATAACTGAAAAAGACTGAACATTCTCAAAGTTAGTATAGTCTTGATAAATTCGGCATACAGCTGATCAACAAGATTTGGTTACACTGGATCTTACGAAGACAGAAGTTTTTTTATTTGGTTTAGCTGCTCATCAACGCCCACTAAATATGCTAAACATGGCAATGTCTTCACAGTCAATACCATGTTGTTTAAATGCAGCTAGGTCAAACAAAGATCTATAGACAGTGAAGTGCTTTCAGCACGTCAAATGGTTGCATTACTGAATGGAATACGGTGGAACCTTCTAGCTCATCACCATC
This sequence comes from Leptatherina wallacei, assembly GCA_028567055.1. Classification (NCBI taxonomy): domain Eukaryota; kingdom Metazoa; phylum Chordata; class Actinopteri; order Atheriniformes; family Atherinidae; genus Leptatherina; species Leptatherina wallacei. Next base: position 15,696,927 of record JAOXYM010000023.1, read on the forward strand.
CAAAGAATGGCAAACACTGATGCTAACGTAGCTAAAGCTATCCTCATTTGCGACCTACATTTGCTCTTACCTGTCTTCTACGAGGCATGTTCTCCTTGATAACCACTACTTCATGGGATTTTTGTGGTAACAAAAAGCGAAGCTCAGTAAACCAAAGATAATATAAGACGAAAGACACGAGTTATTAATTTTTTCATGAATTTTTTTTGTATGTACACAGCTTGCCGGGCGTCTCGCGCCACATTCCTGGCACAGACGGAGCAGGGAATTGCATTTCCGGTGAAATGTTATGTCCCTCCAGACCAGCAGGAGGTTCCAAGCTACCTTCTCTCTCTCTCTCTCTCTCTCTCTCTCTCTCTCTCTCTCTCTCTCTCTCTCTCTCTCCCTCT
>JAOXYM010000023.1:15697415-15719659 GCA_028567055.1 Leptatherina wallacei
CTCTCTCTCTCTCTCTCTCTCTCTCTCTCTCTCTCTCTCTCTCTCTCTCTCTCTCTCTCTCTCTCTCTCTCTCTAGCATTTAAAACAGAATAAGATACAAAAGACAAAAACACATATGTAATGTTTTCTGAAATATGACGTAGCCTGTGTTGCATTTTCTTGCTACTGGTGCAATATCAGTTGTTGTTTTTGTTTTGTTTTTTGGTTCTTTTAGCATGTAATGTGTTATCTGTTTTGTTGTTGTAAGTTGTGAAATGTTTTCTTTCGATTTTTTGTTTTGTTTTTGTTTGATCTTTTTTTCATGATTCACACATTGTTATTATGTTCTGCACTTCAGGGTCAAAGTAAAAATACCTGAATGATTATCCAAAAAAAGAATGTATAAGCCATACTGCACTTGTTTACATGACAGAAGTGCAGACAAAACAATGTGTCCATCTTTTGTATAAACTGATATAAAAAAAACTAATTTAATGACGAAACTAAAGAAAAAATTGTTAATTAGTTCTGAATGACTCCCATTGTTATAAATGCAGCCTGTAAATGTGCAGAGGTACTTTTTTTTCCTTTTCATATGTATCGCCCTGCCCCCATCTCCACACTCTTAAGGACCAGTGGTGTATTGTGGAACACAGAAAATGCATCTGCTTTCCCGAGTGTTCCACTGACAAGCTATAAAGGGTGACAGGGCTGTGACAGGCAAGACTCCCAGCAGCTGATACCAACCACTCTATATATAGCTTCTTGGGCCTGGCCATTTCAACTGAGCACGCCGCTTGAGAAGTGAGGTACATTCTTCATACTTTCCAGTGGATTATAGGCGTCAAAAACACAACATTTCTTTTCATTTTGTGCCAAGAATCAAAATGAACAAACCCAAAATTGTCAGACCAGAGGAGAGGTAAGTGCTGCATGCTTACTTTCTGGGTAGCCTAAAAGTGACTTCTCCCAAACGTGCTTTTTTACTAATAAACATTTTATGATCATGTGGTTCCTCTCAACAGCCAGGCAGCTCATGCCTTGTGGTTTGACAGAAAGAAATATGTCACAGTCAACTTTATGGTTCAGAGACCTAAAGATGTCCAAGTTGATATCCAGCCAGACAAATTGATTTTTTGGTAAGTTCATGATATTTTAATACCTAAAATCACTCTTTATGTGTGTCTCTGGTGTAATTTATTCACTTAGTCTTTTACAACACTGTCCTGTTTGTGCAACAGCTGCAAAAATGAGACTGACGATGTATTCTACAATGAGCTGCACTTCTATGACAAAGTCCAGATCCACGTAAGCCTTACATTTTTATTTGGGGACTTCATTGTTATTGCTATGTCACTAATTTGATATGCTCAGTACATTACACCATAATGTACAGCTGCATTCAAATCTTGTATTACATTCAAGGACTCCAGAGAAAGAGTCTATGATCGTACCGTCAATGTCTTACTAAGGAAGTGGAAACCTGATTATGCATGGCCCCGCCTCCAGAAAGATTCAGCAAAAGTAAGTCTGCACATGTACCTATAGTACCACCAAACATCCACACCGATCTATACAAATTTATAAACATTTGTACTCTCAGGTGCTCTGGGGATGGTCTAAAACCTATTCTAGATATGATCATGTATTTTGGTAAATAAAAATCTCCATTGTTGTTTTTCTTTTTCTTTCATTAGCCCATTTGGATTTCTGTGGACTTTGATAACTGGAGGGACTGGGAGCATGAGGAAGATGAGGGAAAGGAAGAGTACGATAGATATATGGATGTGAGTGGTCATTGTGCTCAGCTGTAACATCATCTAAAATTCGTAGTATTGTTTTACATCTTAAATAGTGTAATTTGCTGCATTCCCCATTATTTCTCTGTGTGTTTGGATATGAAAAACATGTGAACAACTGGCTTTGCTTTTTCAGATGATACAAGAAATGGCTACCAGTAACAAAGGAAAAACACCGGACATGGGGGATCTTAGTGATGTAAGTAGTATGTTGGCTGCTTTTTAAAATCCAATGAGAAGAACTGTTGACTCCATTAAATCATCTGGAGCTCATTGTAGTTTATAGTGCTTCCAATAATTTGCATGTTGTGAGGTTGAATGAAAAAGATATTGATTTACTTCCAATATAACATTTGACATTTGTCTGTTTTCTTCCTCTACAGTCTGACTGATACTCGCAGCACTTTCTCACCTGTGTTGGAGGCAGAAAGAACTGTATGGCTCGGGATACTGAATATAATGCTGCTTAATATTTGCTGTGGAATGACTGTGTTATGGTCCAAAATAATGCTTTTACATGTATGATATTTTCAATATAATAATTTATTGATGCATTGCAAATTGTTTATGATCAGTTTTAATAAAACAGAAAGAAAGTTTTATGAACATATATAGTGTTGTTGTCACATTGTTTGGGGTGATATCATACACATTTGGTTAGATAGTTGTGGGGTTGGGCATTATAGATTGTCTTCTTTTTTTTACTGCTTTTTTAGAAGATGGGTATAATAGAGTAGCGTAGTAGCTTCATTTGTCCATTCCATTAAGTGTTGTCAAAACAAAGACATACAGAGAAAGCAGGTGAAACACCTGATGAAAATAGGAATCTACAACAAGATTATCAAAGTAAATGTTTTCTGTTACATTTTTTGTTAAGGCTCATGTACATGAAATCTGTTCAAATGCTTTAAATGCTAGTGACAATTTGCAGATGAAGAATTATCTAGAATATAGCTGCTGATAATGGGAAACTGATCATTGTTTTCTGGATGTGGGTCAGATAAATGGAAACAGATTTAAATCTGTATTTCACTCCTTTTTTTTGTAAATGTGACATGTTTCGACACTTTAAGCAAACAAATACTGATGGCATTGGAGAGTTTGATTGTTTTGATTGTTGTGAAGACATGGAGTCTGGTACATTGCAGCCATTTTATCAAAACTGTGTGTTTTTCCAGGAAAGCCATTGGTGTCACTTTTCTTAAGGGTAGCATGATTAACATCTGAGATATTTCAGAATAAATCCTACCAATAAAAGATATTGTAATACTGTTATCATTATTTTCCAGTGACACATTATAGATTCTCGCAACACTTTTGCGGCTGGATTGATTGTTGAAGATGTTAAATATCTAAATGTAAAATACTTATGCAGTTTCTCTGCCTTGCTCTTCGCTCTTAATATTGTAAGAAAATTCAGAAGTTTTAATGTTGTTTCTATCACAGCTACTGGTTAATTGGTATAATTCCAATAACAATAGTTAAATGACCCATAATACTTCACATTTATAGCAATGAAAGCACATTTTACCTAACTCACTCTTTATTAATCATATATAACTTATTCTTTATTTGAAAGTAAGTTATATGTTAAAGCAAATTTCTGTAAAGTTTTATATCATAATCAAGATTCAGCAAAGATTTTTCTACGTTTGGTCCTTATTTGCCTGCTTCATATTGTTTATCATGATATACAGCTGATCTATTCTAAAGACAAAAGTCGAAACCGTAAAGTTTGGACTATGTTGCTACCCGTTGTAAGCTGACAGCGCTGTAACAGTTTGTCTGAGCTCGTGCTGCAGGCAAACGCGGTTTTCTACTCTAACATACCAAAATGGCATTTCAGTGTCAGCGAGATTGTTATATGAAAAAGGTATGACTTTTAAATATTACATGCAAAAAGCTACACAGGAAGTGTATCCCTCTTTTTTCCCCTCATAAATGTTTACAACAGCTGCTATGCAGTGCACCAGCTGAAGCTGCTAACAACCCTGCTAACTTCACTTTCCTTTTTGGTAATGCACGATTAAAGTTTTATTTCTACTGAGGTATATTTCGTGTGTTAATACTCGTTCTGTATCAATTCGACACTGCGGTCAAGGGAGACACTTAATGTGTGGCAGCTTAAATATAACATTAGCACAAACGACGCGGAAGTTTGCTTTAATAGAAATTCGTAAAAGCAGTTCAGGTTTGTCCTTATCGGACCTGGGCGTTTATCAATAAAAGTGGTTTTCAATCGTAACACGCAATTGGCTAATTAAACTTCAAGGTTGCATGTGGTGCCAATTGGATTGTTTTTAATCTCTGACACCCACTTTGACAAGATTTTTGCTTTTTTTCCCCCTACAGAAGCAATTTTTTTTACACACAAAAAAAGGCAATTTTACGATGTTTGTTTATTTATGAATGTATTATTTATTTATTTATTCATTTATTCATTCATTTGGAAACCGCATAATAAAAATATTTGAGTAAACAGGTAGCCTACTGTAATGGACGGGTACAACCAAAAGGAGGTAGTAATGCGGCTAAAGATATTCCCTTTTCTGTAATATTTCTGTAAAACTCAAAGGAGTAAGAAACAATGCCCTTACCAGTATCCTAGAATTAGACTGATCTAATATCAACTGGATTTTTCTTTTTTGTTATCGCTGATACCTTGATTTTTCTTTTGAAAGTGCAGAAAAGGCCAATTTCATTCATTTAAGCAATCATTTGTTTCTTTGTTTAGGCGTCTTGATAGCTTCACATTAGGTCCAGATTGAAGTCCACAACACTAAGTTAAGATACTAAACACTCTTCAGTATTAAGTGGGGAAAAAAACATTCTTCTAAACTTGCTTTATGATTTGCAATGCTTTATTTGTGTTAAAGTCCTCAGAAGTCCTGTACTGTGAGCTCTCTCCAGGCAGTAAAAGACAGTCTTATCTTGACTCTTGTCTAATCCCTTGTTCTGTCTCTTTCACTCTTTCTTTTCCTCTCTTCCTCCGATAATGTCTTCTTGCGTTTCTTTGCTTAAAAACAGCCAATGTGTTTATATCCATTTGCTAGCGTATGACACATGCACAAAGCAAAACTCACTCAAAAAGTCACGCAGCGTACCGGATGAAAAAGTTGTATAGTACTGTTTGTCAGCCTCGTGACAGCGACTGCTCCAGAAATGCACATAATAGATGTCACTGTGCCATCAAACGAGTCTGGAATGTAGAGTTTTGAGGTTGAAAAGTTACGGAGTACGTCTTTAAAATATAATAGAAGCTTCATACAAGAGTGAAATTCTCGATCCAATCACAGAGCTGTGGACATGTAGCAGCATTAGTTAAAATTTTAATTGAATCCATTTTGATTTTAGTTTGTTACCTCCGTGGTTTCCTGCTGCCCTGCGGAACTAAAACAAGAGGTGAATGGAAAGAAGGAAACTCTAAAAGGCTTCAACGTCAAGCTCCAAGATACCATCTTATTTCCTGAGGGAGGTGGCCAGGTAAGCGGGTTATTTACAATCCTACTCCTCTGTCATGTGTTTGCATCAAGCATGTCCCGTCAGTGATCCGTTATGGACGAGATGTTTTATTCTCGATCAGCCAGATGACCGTGGATTGATCGGGGAAGTTTCAGTTTTGAGGGTGACCAGACAAGGACCGGATGCTATACATTTTGTGGCCTCTCCTCTGGAGGTGGGTCAAGAAGTGCATGTTAAGGTGGATTGGGAGAGGAGGTTTGATCATATGCAGCAACACTCAGGTAAGGAGAAGTTGCTCTTTCTATAGATTAAACTGTGAATGCATTGTATCATCATAGCTATTTTTCAAAGCTATGGTTGGCTTCCTTCTTGCTTCTTAGGTCAGCATTTGATCACAGCTTTGGCAGACACAATGTTTGGATACAAGACCACATCCTGGTACTTCACCACGGCACACATTGTTTTCCCTGTTTGACATCCAGACTTGTGCATTTACCTCTTCTGTGGGTTTTTAACAGGGACTTGGGGCGTCAGAGAAGCAGCATTGAACTGGATACTGCTAGTGTGAAACCAGACCAGCTGCAGGAACTGGAGGAAGTCATCAATGAGAAGATCAGAGCTCACATTCCTGTGACTGTTCAACTTCTCTCCATTGATGACCCTGCTGTGGAAAAGGTGCTTACACAATAGTGCACTTAACTGTGGATGAAACATATTATTACCAGTATTAACAGGGTATTACATGAGATGCATGCGTTTGTAAACCAGGTGAGGAGCCGGGGCCTGCCAGAGGATCATGCAGGACCTGTTCGGATCATTGATATAGACGGCATCGATGCAAACATGTGCTGTGGAACTCATGTGTCTAACCTCAGCCACTTGCAGGTACAACTTCACATAATGGAAGGCACAGTTTCTATATGTTAAGTAATTAAATTAAAAATGATCTGTATATGTGTAATTTATTTGTATTATAAAATGTATCTCCGATGATCTGAATAAATCGTCATTGCTTTCTTCATTTATTTTCATCTGGATTTTAGGTGATAAAACTACTGGGAGCTGAGAAAGGAAAGAAAAACAAAACCAACCTGATCTTCTTGGCAGGAAACAGGATACTGAAGTACGCAGAGAAAAGCTACACCACAGAGCGATCGCTGGTGTCTCTTCTGAAGTAAGTACAAATAATAAGAAGTGTTAAAAAAAAAATTGCCAGTGTGAATTAAACTCATCCACAAAGCTGTTAGTGACATAATCCTTGTCATGGTTCAACAGGACAGGACCAGATGAGCATGTCGAGGCAGTTGATAAGTTGCAGAAGTCTGTAAAGCTTCTACAAAAAGTAAGAGATTTTCTTCAGGAGTTGTGTTTTGCTGCAGCTTCTGACTTGCCACGTGGACTCTCCAATCATTACAAAACTGTCTTGCCAGACTAATCTGAGCCTGCTTCGTGATATGGCAGTTCTCATTGCTCAGAATTTTAAGAACGACCCTCAAAGAGGGAACTTCTTCAGCTTGCACAAGTAAGCAGCTCTACTTCTACTTTCAGAGATTTACTCAAATGAATACGTCAATATATTTGCAACAAAAAAAAGTGTATTTTCTCTTCCTACAGAAAGGAGGGTGATAATGAGTTTATGAATATCATTGCCAATGAAATAAACACAGAGGTAAGATCACAACTTGACTTCTTCCCTGTAGGTATTTGCAGGTCAATAGTTTTCTGAAGCTCTGCTTTGTTTGCTCTAAGGAAACTTTGGTTTTCCTGTCTGTTGGGGAGGAAAGGGGACCTGGTTTGTTTCTTCTTGCTGGACCCAGTGGACCAGTGACTGAGATGGGACCACGGTAACAAAACCCCACCGCACATGTAGGTAGCCGCAATTCCAAAAACGTTACTTTATAATGAATGTGCCTCATGTCTTCTCCAGGGTATTAGAGTTGCTACAAGGGAAGGGTGCAGGGAAGAACGGGCGTTTCCAAGGCAAAGCAAACAGCCTGGCACGGAGAGGAGAGGTAGAAGCTTTACTGATGCAGTTCTGCAAACATTGCAGCACAGAGGAAAAATAAACCCAGCAATCATTCAGTTAAAGAAAACTTTTTATTCCTTGAGAAGGAACCATACAAGCCAGTGAGGATAAGAAGATAATAAGAGGGTCTTTAAGGTGCGATATGTACACTAAAAATACCACTTTCATTATTATACAGATTTTTTTTTTTTTTTTAAGTACTGACTTAACTAAATCAAGAGTAGAAGACATACACTGCTACAACATGGAAATGATTCAAGACCTTATTGCCTGCTTTACTGTTGTAAAAAAAAAAAAAAACACGCCACTTTCTCCCCCTTGATAAATTACACGTCAACATCCCTGATATTGGTTTTTGCTTACGCTCATCAAGCTGTTGTCACAGATTCCGTGACAACGGCATCGTTGGTTAGTGTGGTAATTTTCTTGTTAGCTCTGCATCTCCAGATAGCGTCCACTGATGCCCATTCCCCTCTGCATCCTCTTGCTTTGTCATCTCAGACAGGCTTTAGCCCAACAGCTACCAACTCCACCATTATGCTTCTCCACTTTTACAAATGACACTGATGTGCAACAGAGGAGTCAGTACAGGCTTGAAAGTCATGCATAAAAAGGTCTATTGATTACCCGTCCTTCCATATGATTAACAAGTGGTTGGAGTCGAACTGCAGAAAAGAAAAAATTAATTGTGGAGCGCTGCTTTTTCCTTTATGTTGAGTTGTGTGCTGACAAGATGCTACTCTGTTCCATCTTGTGGTATTACAAAGATGCAGCCTGGCACTATCTGGTTGGCTTGAAAACACAGATGTCTTTAACATTATAGTAACTTATTCTTCTCTTTCTGTAGATATGTGAATGCCTAAGATTTTAAAAACTAAAAATTTTACATATTAGGGATGGGAGATATGTTGTGTACGATATCGTCAAAGAATTTCCCCATGGTAATTTGTCGTTGCTAGATAAAAATGATAAATTCCTATTGATGACGCAACTGTGCTCGAGACACCTGCAGACCAGCTCACGTGTGTAACAAACATGGTGAAAGGTGGAGTTCGTTCCCAAAAGAGGCTCCAGCTCTGTTACCTGGAACTGGTTATGTATTAACTCACTACAGTTTTTGAAACAGGTGTACTTGAACTTAATTGATGTAGTTTAGAAGCCACTGGTATTTTTTTTGTATGTTGTGGTAAATACAAATAAATTTTATATTTGAAAAAGTGTGTAGTTGGGACTTCTGTACAACATGTGCTGTACATATGAATATTATAATACTAAGCCAATTCCACTCTACAGACACACTGATCATGTGTGGAGAACCAGAGACTGTGCACACAGACAATATATTTCTCTGTAAAAGGAAAACAAAATGCTTTCAGACTGCCATAAAATGTCCCGTTTAATTCAAAATATTTTAAAATACAACATACAAAAAACAAACATGACCTTTTCCTCATGTCGCATTTGGCACAATTACTTTGAGAAATGATGAAAAGTGTTAGACTACTTTGTAACAGTTTCTTAATAAAAAAATAACCTTACATAAATTTTTAGTGTTGACCACAGGAAGCTGGATCAGGACTTTTCCCCCCCCCCACACAGTAACAAAAAACAAACAAACCAATGATTACAAGACTATTGTATATTAGATGGTGCAGGATCTTTCAGTGGGTGTTTATAAAAGCAGTGATTTGGATACAAATCCCAGATGTCCAGGAGTTTATGAAGTGATCACAAGTTTGTCACAGTGACATGTAGAAAAAAAAAGTTCCTATGTTGATATAGTGCAAATGTGCAAGCACCCCTTCCCATTGAGAAAATACCAAAAAAAAAAGTCTCTCCACTCATGTCCAGTAGGTCGGATAATGTTGATTTGAAATCTTTACACGCCGGTAGAACCGATCCTCCATGGCAGAGTTACTGTAGCGGCTTCACAATCTTCATTGAAATGTAATTCTGGAAAAAGGTAAAAGATGAGTTAAGTTACTGCTCCTCTATAGTGCAGGTGAGGTGACTCACATCTGATAAATATCAGTCAGTAGTTTCCCTTCTTACCGGTAAAGAGTACAACAGGATGGCGATGAAGAGAACCACAATGATGAGGATGATGAGGCCAATAAAGAGACATCTGAACCGTCTCCACACAATGAACTTCATGGTCTTGCACGGATTGGTGAACCAAAAGAAAGATGTGTCTGGGCGGCTGTAGGAAATGGAAATCGCATTTGTGTTACACAAAAATACTTTTTTCATATCCATCCAACATAATATTGTACAACAGATATAGTTTTATTGATTCTGTTTCTTACTTGGGTAGGTCCAGTTTTGGGTTCATGTTGGGTTCATCCCTTCCTTTTCCTGCAGGCCTCTCATCTGCATCTGCTTCACTTATGATCTCCAGTGTCATCTCCACTTTGCCCTAGAAGCACAAGACAGATGTTGAATTTTAGATTGGTTTCTATTGTTATTCAAAAAAAAAAAAAATGCAATTTCCCCTCGGGGATCAATAAAGTACAATTCATTCATTCATTGTCTAAATACAATAAAGTTGGCCAGTGAACACAGTAAATCATTTCTTTTGTATTTGTGACAGATTTTGTCTTGTTGTTGCATTTCAAATTCAAATATCAAATTCAAATGTAGTTTGTAAGAAAAATTTGTCCATATATGGGGTACTTTGAATTTTCACTTACACCAAGGACTTTCTTTCCCCCCTCCTCGATATAACAAGGCCACCATCCTCTGACTGACTGCTGGGCAAACAAAGACTTGGTGTTCTTCAGCTTTTGGGGTTCCTCCATTTCCTCATCCATCATCACCAGAGAACACTTCTCTGGAGTCTTTGCAGGAGCAACCAGCTTGCGCAAATCCAGCTCCACAGTACCTGGGATCACAGCATATTATATTCAATTTTTGTAATTTTGATCTTGTACAATCTGAACTTAAAATATGATTTATTACCTAGGTAGTCATCCAGTGAAAACTTGTCATTATCCCATATCTGAACCATCAGCTTGGGGGGAATCCTGAACTCTGTGTTATCAAGACTCCAGAAGTGTTCCTGTTGGACATGTTTTAAATTAGTTATTTGAACAGTTCTTCCTCTCAAAATGAACCTTGAAAAAAACAAGCCTGACCTTTTTGGATACAAGGCAGAGTTGTTCAGCTTGCAAGAAATCAAAGCCAAAGACAAACCGCCAGTTAAAGTTGCCATCTCCATCCAGAGACCTGTAGTGCACATCTGTCTTCTGCTTGTCCTCTTCCATGCCTGGCATCCAGCTGGCACACACACACACACACACACACACAACACGTATGAACACTCAAATTTATATTTTACTAGAATAACTAGGAGGTAGGAGTTTTAGAAAATATTTGAATAAAAAAAATTACCACAAATACAAAATAATCATACCCTTTGACATAGATGTCACTCATGTTTTCTCCAGTGATGCTGGTCTCATCCAAAGTCACATCTGTGGTGTTCCAGATGATAGCACGCAGGAAATACCTGAATATTTAACAATCGTAGATGTTAGCTATATGATGTCCAATGTGGCCCGGGATTAATCTGGAAAAAAGGACTGCACTCACCTTTTAGGCTTACGTGGTGTGATATCAAAGGGAGGTCCAGGAAGTCCAATGCTTTTAGGGAAAACATCCACCCACATCTGAAGTCTTCCCTTTTAACATAATGCAAATAGGTGTGACAAAGCCGTTGAGCTTGGCTCAGTCTGCATGCAGATACAGAACGCGGCATCTAACCTGAGAGAGGTTCGGCTGGAAGCTGCTGTAAAGGGTCCTGGTCTCCACATGTTCGGGGACAAGTCCCTGTGTTCGGAGCACGTGCAGACAGAGGCGTTCCTGGGCAGGACCCAAGTGCTGGTGAATTTCCTTGTTTTCCTCTTCATGTAAAAACAAACCTCAGTCACATTCAGCTAACGTGGAATTAATTGTGTTTTCATATGTGGAATTAGGTCAAAGAAATGAGTTGTATAATTGTTCTTAATTTATCAATGATTATAAACTTTTTTCTTTTTTTTTTTTAAACCAATGACAGTTATAACATTAATAGTGTACATGAGTTCAAAGAAGTCTTGAAACTATTACCAAACTGAGCCAGTGTGTAATCCTTTCCATTAAAGGTGAGTGAGGTGCCATTGTCTTCGGTCCTGGGTTTGGACAATCCTTTCAGACGAGCCAGATTCTCCAGGATCTGAGATGGCTTCAGCTGATCCCTCCACTGGTTGATACCAGAACTTATGACAAGAGATAAGTTTATAATAAAAAAAAAAAAATTGTCTTTCCCTTTTTCCCCTTTAGGACTTAAAGATCGCACTCAGGTGCTTCCTTACATGCAGTAGGTTTGTGGAAGGCCACAGTACGAGTTATATCGAGACAAGAAGCGGTTCTCTAGGTCAATCACCGTCTCGCCGACCTTCTCATCGCGAGTCAGCATATCATAGTCATAGACTCCGATTTTCAGGTCCTTGTCCTGGGGCAGGAAACACGTCATCTCAAACATCCTAAACACCACAAGGGAGCGTTGTTAAAATCATAAAGTGTACCGGATTTCCACAAACATTGGATATTTTAATTAGTTTTAATTAGTTCAGAAGGTTTACCTTCCAAACAAAGGGTTTGTAGTGTTGGGTAAGTAATTGTCTCTGTCTTCAATTGTATTTCTTCCCACCGATATCTTTATGTATGGATCACACTAATGAAGAAAAAGAAGAAATCATCCAGCAGAAAGTTGTGACTGAACCATGTGTGTGGAAAATGTGTCTTTTTTTATATTGCTAGTAAAACAGATTCATTCTCACCCTGCCATTATTATCTTTAGGCTGCAAGTCTATTGCCCGAACCACGTAAATCCTGACCAGACACTCCTGAGGTCCACTTTCTGGCAGCTCTCTGAACTGACGAGGCGGAGTGGCAACACCTGGATCATCTGACAGGGGGTACACCTTGAATGCACCCTGCAAGTAGAAGAGCATACAAGAGATCGACTGTTGTCCTTTCTTTGGTAGCTTAAACCTGACTGTATCCAATCAGGTGTTGGTATTCTGAATAGAGGTAAAATACCTTGAACTCTCCAACCACAGTGGGATCATCATCCCCATTTTCATTCTTGCCGCGCTGCAGCTTGAAGGTGTTGCAGAAATCAGTCAACCCTTTGAATTCTGAGATGTTCTCCAATTCACTGTCATACACCTGAAAAAAAAATTAAACCACACTTGCAGTTATCTGCAGCCACAGAAAATAGCTTTTCTTACTTTGACAGAAACGGTTATACACATTTCACTTGTTTCTGTGTAATATGGGAAGAAAAAGTCAGCTTACTTTGAGGGTGTCATATCCTTTCCTGAGGTAAGGGCCACATTTCTCTCGGTCTCCCACTGTAGCGTAGAACTTACTCCACCAATCGACTGTCTCCTTTTCCTAAAAAATATAGTTGCATTGCATCATGACTGACATGCTTGTTAACATTTACAGTAAAAATGATATGTTGCTTTATCTCACCTTCTCCACTTGCTTTGGAATGAGATGAGACCCCAAAAAATAGAAACACAGTTACAAAGACACACTCATACAACATTGACATTAATGCTCAAAGGCATTCTGGGAAACAAGTCGAAAGTTGAACTGATGTGTGGTGAAGGAAATGTTGAAAAAGTGATCCCAGCGGTGATTTTATCATTTGCAACAATGATGTGAAACAAGGGCGTAACAATGGGCAATGCAGAAGCAGATTTTTTCTAGCAGACATTTTAACATACATTAGCAAGAGAGTAATATGTGTATTAATGATGGCTACATTCCACTTCTGGCTTATAATGCATGCTGCTCTGCTGTTAAGTCCCTTTTCACTCCTGGTGTTAGTAGAAGGCATTTGGTGCCAAGTGAACACCTATAAGTACAAAAACTAAATGCATCCTTGATATATAGTTAAACATTTGAGAGAGTCTGGGGGTGCACACAGAGGATGCTAGCCGAGAAGGCAGTCCTTCTGTGTGAGCAGTACAGACTGGTTCACAAATCTCATAAGCTAAGGCTCCACACCAGTCACAGGAAGTGCATTGCTGCCTCCTGCAGGTTAAAATAGAATCTACCTTTTACAATTGAAACAAGATTTGTATTTTTTTTTTTCTACACCAGAAGTCAGATTGATCATAAGAAATCCCCTCAGGGGCATATAAAGATACAAGTTGTGAGCTGTTTCACACAAAGATGAGCATTTGCACTAGCATGACCCAGGACTTATTGCCAGGTGTGAAAAGGTCCCAAATATCTGCTGAGAAAAAGGCTGAAGGTGCAACTACACTGAGGCCATTCTCTGACATCACCTGTCCCTTCACTTGCGCGGTAACTCTTATGCTTTAGTGGTATCCATGCTTGCCATGAATGAAATCTGAGGGGGCACTACAGTACGAGATACAGGGCTCATCCAATGTAACCTGCTCCAGGTGGTGTTATGTTCAGAGTTATTTAAAAACTCCCCCAAACACACTAAGTTTTAGGCTCTCACATGAAGGCATTATGAATGCAACCTGTTGAATCAAACATTAGTAATACCACTGGAACAGCTGTTGGAGATGCAGAAAATATATTATATTTTAAATGTTTGGTTGTGATTTGATGACAGCAACACGTCTCAAAAAAGCTGAGACACGGGCAACAAAGGGCTGGAAAAGTAAGTGGTGCTAATTAATTTGGTACAATTCAGTGCCTCTAACATGACATGAGTAAAAAAAGAGCACCTCAGAGAGATTCCTCAATATAAAAGTGTGCAGACTTTGAATTTTTCACCATCTGCCAAACATAACAGATCATCATCATATCATCAACTGATTATCTGGAGACATCTCTGTGTGCAGGGGACACAGCAGAAAATCAGTATTGGTTGCCTGACAACCTTGGACCCTCTGAAGGCACTGCTTGGAAAACAGGCATGATTCTGTCATGGAAATCCCTCCATCGGCTCAGGAATACTTGGAGATATTCTCTGTGATAATAGTTCACTGCTATCCAAAAATATGCAAGTTAAAGGTTGTCATGCAAAGAAGAAATCATGTGAGGAGGATCCAAACACACAGCTGTCTTTTCCAGGCTAAAGCTCATTCAATATTTTGAAATTCTGCTCTACCATTTGGTAGAGGAATTTTTTCAGAGATCATAATGACTCTTTTTTTTTTAAATTGTGGAACTTGCAACTGGAACTTTATTTATAAACACACTTTAAATACAACAAAGTTGACCAAAGTGCTACAACGTGCAATGTAGCGTTAAGATAAAATACATTACTTTTCCCACTTGATAAAAATGAACCACTTTGCTTGAACATGCAATACCAAAAGTAAGATTGTCATTTCCATCACTTTTTCAAGTTTTGAAATTTGATCTTTTAACTATTTTCATTATTGTATCATTACTAATTCTGAACATTTGTTTTAAAAAAAAACATTTACTTATATAAATACTGTCCTAAATGAACAAAAAAAAAAATTTAATATAAAAAAAAAAGCATTTTACCATTGCTTTTTTTGTGTGAATTAAAATTAAATGAAGCAATGTAGGAAACTGTTCAGTCAACAAATTGAAATGCTCCTATCCAGAGTATGTTCTTTTCAGTCAATATCTAGCATATTTTAGCAAGATGATCCTAAACTTCAGACTAAATCTATTACAACAGCATGGTTGTAGAGGAGATTGGGTGCTGAACTGCTCTGCCTGCAGTCCAGACCTATCCAATTAAAAATATGTGGCATGTCATGAAAATTAATGCAACTGTTGAGCAGCTAAAATACTATATCAGAAAATAATACATTTGTCTTTTAAAAGTCCAGTAAGTGGCCTTGTCAGTTTCCAGACATTTACACAACTAAAAGAAGAGGGGATATTACACAGCAGCAAATATGGCCATACAGCTAATTTTATGAGATGTATTGTTGCCATCAAATTCAAGATGAGCCAATATTTTCTCATGAACTATTAAACAGTTTCACTTTTGATCATTTTCTTTGTTCTGAGATTTTCAACTCATTACATTCTAATCTCGAAGTATTTTAAACAATGTCCTAATTTTGGGGGTACTGGAGTCATGCATGTTACGCCCTTGCTGTGATCAAGATGATTAAATGTACTCATTCAAACAGTTCCACTTAGATTAAGTGAAATCACAGTTATTGTGACAGTTCCCCTGGAGAAAGCCATGAGCACATGAGGGTTTTATTCAGCTTATTGCAGCACGGTGGATTGAGTGATTCTCAGCCTTCCGGTGTCATCAATGCTTTGTGAATTAGAGAGCTAAAACAAGTAATTATACATACAAAGAAGGAAGTAGGGGAAGCCATTTTGTTGACCGCAGCTGACATGCTGTACATAAACTGTAAGCCAGAGTAATGAAGTTGTCAAATTTGACTTGAAAGCCAAATTTTGAATTTAAGCAAATAGGGGCAATTCAAAGTGCATTGGTAAAGACAGAAGGAGGTGGTGTTTACCTGAGCTTCAATTAGTGGTCTTGTTTCTTCCATGGTAATAGAGACATCTTTGCGGGGTGCAGACATCAGAGCCACTGTCAAACAGCATTAACATCATTAGCATTAAGATAATTGTCTATCTGTTGTATGAGGGGTTGTATTACTTCTTACTTTTGGAGGCCCTGGCTCCTTCTGAAACAATGACATATGGGTCACATCTGAACTCCTCCAGAGACGTGATGGTGCACTGACCCACCACAGGCTTCCTGCCAAACGGACGGTGGTCAATCACCTTCACCACAATGGGAGGTGTGTACATCTCATCCTTTGGGAGGAGCTGGAGAAAAGTAAGGAAGACAAGAAATAAAACGTACAGAAGCATCTTCAGTTATTTTAATGCAGCAGTTTTCTAATATATAGTTTTGTGATTTCACATATAGTTTAAGTAAAATTACATGGCCTTTTACTTAATTTATTACATTTAAAGCAGCAGATTTACTAATTTTTTTTTATTTGTTAGATAAATATAATTTTGCCAACTCAATAGATGCAACTTTTGTCACTTCTGGACACTTGTTGAATTCCATCCCACATCCATCACACTGTAACTATCATTACCACTTTGATGAAGAGGACAGAGCTGGGGAAGTTAGGGCTCTTCTTCATGTTCTTGATGACAGCCGTCTCCACCTTCAGCCCCCCACACTCCACCACAAGGCTAGGTGAAGATACTGAAGCCAGCTGATATGACTTCATGTTTCTAAGACCCCATGCAAGAATCTAAAAAACACAGCAGAGATGATATTAGGAGAAAATATATACATTATCTCAGAGGGTGGATTGTGCCAAATAATGGCAAATTACCTCCACGGCAGTGAGCTGCACCACAGGCCGGATGCCCTGAGGAACCATGTAGAGGCTCTCGGCTCTTTTTGGGGGAACCAAAGGAAGATCTGAGTCACCTGACTACAGAAACAGTGACAATCATTACATTTTGTCTCCCTGTAAGGTTATGTTTTAGTGATAAAACATAACCTTACAGGGTTAAATAAAGGAGTGAACATGGCATTTTACTTTTCTTTCAATAAAGTCATCAATTATCCAAATAAGGCCTTATATGTAAACACAACATATACAGCATTAAGACACATGGAAACGTACAAGTATTATTTTCCAGTTGCTTAAAAGAATGTGAAAGAACTTATTGTCTGTGAAATTATATTGTACATAATGTAAAATGGCACATTTCACATTACTTTCATGGCACACCTTGTTTTTCAGAATGAGTTCGGCAGCCACGAGGACCTCTCCTGCTTTCTGCCCCCTCTGGATGATGGGATGCCACAGCAGCCTGGGTGTTTGAGCCATGCCAGAGTTCAGCTTCACCAGTGGGGTGCAAACACTGCGGCCAAGCAGCTCATCCTTCCCCTATGCAGAGGATCACATGCCACAGTTTCATAAGATGATTTTTCCAAGAGTATGCAGCTAATGAGTGCAAAATTTAATTTAGAGAATTAAGATAGAGACTGTAACAGAGAACATGGTTTGTTTTATTTTTTCCAACATTCAGTGTCAGTTCAAGGTCAAAGAGAGGCCTAGAAAGGTGGATTGAAAGAAACAAGTTCTGCAGCTAACTGGTGTGCAACCCAAACACAGCAAATAAACGAAGGAAAAGACAACACTACACACTATTTCTACTGAGTCCTAAGACATGACTGAGAAGGATTAAACTGGAACAAGTATCTCTGATTTTATGGGAGTTTTTGTTTTAGGAGAATTTTGCTCAGTTTGCCTGTAAGCAGTGAAACAACGGTTTTACTGTGCAAATGCCCTCTCTATAGGCATCTCCAATAGCCTACCACTTGGTCATTGTCGTAGAACTCCAGCACCACATCAGGTGGACGGTAAGCAATGTTCTGGGGGTCTCCATAAATCTCTACATTGTTGAAGATCAGAGTTTGGTCCCAGGTCGGGTTGAGCGTTGCTTTGAGTTTCTCTGTTGTCTTACTAACATGCAGGAAGGAGATGTGGGCGTATGGATCTGTGAAGAATGAAAGGTTTCATGTTTGTGTTACTTTTGCAATTGTGTTTATTTAACCTCACATTACATATTCATGACCAGCCAGTATAATCTTACCAGAAAAACTATCTTTGTCCATAGATGTCAGGTTCCTTGCTTGATAGACATAGACACGGAGATGGTACATATGTGACCCTACAGAGGGGGAAAGCATATCATATATACACATCATATGTATCATATTTTGCACTGTTATTTATATGTTGGCACTGTGTGACTTACTGTCAAATGAGCAGGACACCGTGGGCGTATTCGCACCAAAAAGTTTGGTGGCATCAGCTTTGGAGCCTTTCTCTTTCTCCTCTGTATCAACACCCTGCAGAGCAAACCGGCCAGATACCTTAGTGCTACACGTTCATGTGACACACACTGCCAAACAACACACATTGTGTGACAATAGATTTGTTTAATTCAGAGGTAAATATTTGGTGACTCATTGAAGACGGTCAGTTCCTGCTTTTGTGGCATGTTTTCCTCTCCAAGTTAAACAACGATGGATATTAGTCTCTCTCTAAATGAGTTAACCTCAGAATAATTCAGTCCTCTTTACTTACTAAAGCCCCCTCCAGCTTAAAGATGGCACATGCTCCAAGGCGATCTTCCGGTGCCATTTTTCTCCTCCAGCGCCTTCGACGAAATGTATCCGATGAACGCTCCTCTCTGTGGAATTTCCAGCCAATCAGAGAGGAGAATTCCCAGCCCTCAGGGTCACCTTGATCCCGTCTCTGTATGTAAAACAAAAACATCAAACTTGCTTAATTACTTATAAGAAATTAAACTACATTACTCCCCAAGTCACAATAACACCATCTATTTTAATGCATTATTCTTATATCAAATAAAACCTATAATACAGACAACAGTTCCTATAAAAATGACTTCCAGTTTTTTTTTTTTAAAAGGAAACATTTAAAAAGACAAATAATGTTATAGTAAAAAGCCTTGTGCTAACCTCCACTGCTGCTCCTGCAGGGAGTGTGGCTCGCTTGCGAGGCCGAACAAGCCTCCTTCTGCGGTGGATGTGGTACACCTTCTCTGCAGGGACCCAGGACTGAGGCTTGTCATTCGGAGGAATGGTCACTCCATACTCCCAGCCTTTAGAGCACACATAGGCAAAGAGACACTCTTAGTTTCATTAGCGTTCAGATTAATTATCATTTAGAATGGCAAAACAAACTTACATTTAGAATTTGGCACCTTTTAATGGCCATTTCAGACTTGTTACTGTTTTTTTTTTCCCCCTTTTAAAATCAATGATAAAGTTTTCAAAAAGATACCATTACGCTTTCAGCTAATAAGAATGAACTTTTGCACCTTGATCATCCACAGCTCTGTTGTCATCCACAGCCCAGCTGTCCTCCCATGTCCAGCCAGGAGGACAGTCAAACTCTGAAGGGTTGCGACTCTTCTCCCCATTCTACACAACACAAAAACTCTGTCAGCTTTGAACATACAAAATATTTAAAAAAAAAAAAATTATTAGACAGATGGTAGAATTACTGAGTCATCAGAAACAGTTGATGAGTAACAAGAAAAAAATGCATCATGTACGAGTCTGGTTACTGGTCAACAAATGTAAACAAATATAAAAACTCATGTGTTCGTTTGTCAAAGAGACAAGTAGATCAAGATTTTGTGTGCATGCCATCTGCAGCTGCACTGCTCATTATTTGCATGCTAGCTTGCTGCTCTCACCACATCCGTGTAGGGCTCAGAGGCAGCCTTCCACTCCCCACCAGGGAAGCGGGTCTCATTCTGGAAAACCTCATCCATGAATTCAGTGTGTCCTGCATCTGCCTCTGTCAGCAGACTGGAACAAAGTCACACATATGCAACACCCATAAGTAAATTATGCAACTCGTTCAAGTGTTTGCATATTATATTCAGGACTGTATTTAGTCTGATGGTCTATGTACATCAACCCCACATTTACTCATCTACTTTTCATATAAATCAATAATTTAAGAATTAAAGAAAGTAGATAATGAATTATAATGCATCTCCACTAGATCCCCCCCCCCCCCCTTGTTTTTGCCACCTTCCTGAACAAAATAGGTATTGAGTAGTTTCTGCTTGAAAGATGTTGGCACAGAACTAAATGAAATGGTGTACATGGAACTGGAGTGCAAAGAATGATTGCTCCTGAGTTAACAGAGGTAGATTAAGAAATAGAAATTAAACAGTAAATCCCTTGCACAGCCTGGTGCTCTTATTAAATCATGGTTCACAGTATGAGAGGAATGTAAACAAAATGAAACACCCCCACTTCCCTTATCCCACTCAGTTTACAGGTTTGTATTTACTGGGGAAAAGAAACATAACACTATAAAATCAGTGGTGCAGACTTAAAATCGTAAAAATTGCTCCTTTTCATTAAATGTGTTGCATTTAAAAAAGGCGAGAGATGCCAAATAGTCATATCCAGTTATACTTACGCTTTTTCAGGATCAATGAACCAATCTGACTCCCACTCCCATCCTCGAGGTGGGATGAAATACTCTTGTTTCAGCTTCAGTTTTCCCGTTACATCTGAGAATTTATGGCGTCCCACTAGTCCTGTGGTCCCCCACTTCCCAAAGACTTGGGCCTGGTTTTCATACTGTTATAAAACAGATGGCATGCTTACTTTTATATGCTGGTTTGACAGGTGACATGTGTGTATTGTAAACATTTAGTTAAAATTAACTTTTTAATAAGATGAATGAAATCTCAAAAATTCCTGTAATGTTTCACAAATCAATAGTTTGCTTTAGTGTAACATACCAGCTCAGCAAACACACTGAAAGTTCCCTCAGAGAACGAGTTGAACTTTTTCTCATGTGCAGACAGACCCAGCCACATGTTGACTCCAATCTGAACTGGCACCTTCAGACCTTTGGTCTTGTCCATGGGATGCTGGAGCAATTAAAAGAAAAGAAAGTCTGAAATGCAGCAAGCTGTTTGGATAAAATCTCATGCAGCCGATTTCTGCACGACATTCAAACCTTTACTTTTCTCTTCCTCCTTATACGCACCTGTAAAAAGATAGTCCGAGTCTTGCCACAGTGTTGTCCACAGGCCTGCTCGCTGTATGTTGAATACAGGATTTGATGAGCTGGAATACGACTGTATGCTACCCTCTTTTCGCCACGAAGCATCCAGATGATCACGTCAGGCATGCTGTTCTGGGGCTAGAAACAGAGAGAATAATGCCACACAATATGGATATAAAGTGTATTGCTGCATGACTTTTAGTTTTGTTTCAGTGAAGTATATTGAAGAAATACCGTGAGGAATATAAAATTTATAGAATGCATATTTTAGTTCAGCTGATCATGTGTGCTGTGTACTGGTCATGCGGACTGGCCGCCTCATTGTCATGCTCCATGCAGTTCAAGGCTGCAATAACTCAATTAGAGAGTAATCTGACTGGAAATGGTCAACTGGAATTGGGCCATCATTCAGGAATTTTTGAGTCATCCATTTGTATTTTGGTTGCATGTAAGCTGAATGTTTTGTGTAGACACAACAGTGATACATCCCCTCAGTCAGGTGCCTTCTTTATTCATGTCTGAAGGACTCATTGGCCAGTGTTAAGTGGCTTTACAAAAAAAAGACCACATTCCTCTCATTCAGGTATAAGGACTGAACTGAAAATGGGTGAAAAAGCAGCCAAAAAGAACGAACATGTTTAAAAGACTTTCAGAAAACCTGGAGAACTATTGCCCAAAGAGTCATCACAGAAAAATCTAAATTCCTTTAAAATAAAATTATTTCCTGTATTTGTACCTCTTCAGCCAACTGTTTGAGTTTGTCTAACCAGGCCTCCAAGTCAGACAGTGTGTCACGGATCTCTGTGGCTTCCTCTCTCATGCGCCTGGCTGATTCCTTGATGGTGGTCAAAGCACTGTCTCGCAGCTTCTTGATTTGAATATCCAGGGATGTCAGGTTAGAGCGGCCCTCCAGTTCAGGTGTTGGGAAACTTGGGGAGAGCAGAAAGCTGTTACTAAACTGAGTTTGATCAAAGATGTATGAAGCACTGAGATTATATTAATCCATATATGATATTATATATTTTATCATTTATAATATCACTTTGGTCTTATGACCAATTTTGCTTCACTTCCCACATTTTCCTTTTAATTTGACTCTTGGGTTTACGTTTCTTGAATCAAAAGAAGCACAGACAGAAACAATCCTGTATAGCTCAGCGACACCTCCTCCTGTTACCTCTCCAGGTCTTCGATCAGCTGATCAAGCAGCTTCAGCCACACCTCAACCAGCTGGTTGTCCAAGACTTTAGCCAACATTGCAGTTTTAAATGCCTCCAGGTTGGATTGCTGCAGTAACAACAAAACAAGCATAACACACACACACACACACACACACACACACACACACACACAAAATCATTAAGTGCACTTCAACTGAAAACAATTATT
>JAOXYM010000023.1:15719759-15733211 GCA_028567055.1 Leptatherina wallacei
ACACACACACACACACACACACACACACACACACACACACAAAATCATTAAGTGCACTTCAACTGAAAACAATTATTAGTTTTGGAGGATTAGAGATGATAACACTGCAATATTACCAGGCGGTGAGTAATATAGAGGATAATGTTGACAGAGTCCAGGCGGTGGCTTATGTCCTCCCAGAATGACGTAACCACCACCACTGGCTTTGTGTTTGCCCAGGGCAAGTAATAGTAATGGTTACCTAGAAAGACAAAAAACCTGCCAGTTAAAGTGATCCAGTGAATGTTTTAAGTATTTGTTCTTGAAGTCTATGAATATTCAGTATCCAGAACAGATTTCATCACTCACCATCAAAAACAGCACAGCTGTACTGAGTGGTGGAAGCCAGTGGTTTGCAGGTAGTGTCCAATTTGTTGCCGTAGTTACCGATGCTGACCTCAAACTGGATTGGCTCTCCAGGTTCCTGAATCATAGCGGCGCTGTGGAAGACTGCACACAGGCAGTATTTTCTCCTCCTCTGGTACTTCTAAATCAGGGAGAAGATGTGGATAGAGAGGCAGAAACTATTTCAAACCTCTAAAGTGGACTTTCAATACATTTCTAAGAGTTTTCCAATCACCTTAACTCAAACTAATAAATAGTTATAGTACCTGTACCACCAGGATGTCATCACTGTGAATATCATCTACTGTTTTGTCTGCTTTCCCCTCAAGCTTTGTGGACAGTTCCACCAGAATCCTGCCCCTGTAGGCAACTCCTTCTCCCTTTACAGACACAAAACATCAATATGAACCCTTAAGCCTCTGATGCATGAATAATTAAAAGACAGTGCCACAATTTTTTCACATACAATATTTCACTTCTTTAGACATGTAGTTATGCTTTTCTTCATTTCTAATCTCATTTGACTTTTTAATCATTTTTAGCCATTCCATGAACATTTTTATAGAATAATATATCATTCATATCTATAAAACTCTATGATATGATTTATTCTTCGGCAAGTGGCAGTGTATTGGATGACTCACTGAAGTGGCTAATTTGCAAATATACCATCCTTGCCCATGAATATACTAGAAAAGAGCCTTTAAATAGGTGTCCACTGTAGTGGACACTATGCATGAAAGGGTTAGAAGGCTAAATAACTTTAAAAAAAAAAAAAAGGCCATCAAGAAGTTTAAAGAGTAAAGAAAAGGTCATAATTACAAGTTACTTTTAAAGATACTAGATCATTATGTGCATTCCACTACCTCGCCAAAATTGAGATCCTCGTAGGGGTCCGGCAGGCCAGTGAATTCTCTGGGACTCCCGTACAGGTTGATATAACAGGGCCCAAACACAGGCAGGAAACCCACCTCAGATTCCCCCGAGTTAGCTGAAGAAATGGCAGCAAAATTAACCTATAAATGAATGACCTAACAAACCTATTCAAGAGGCTTAAAGGTTAGCGGGTCACTTTGGCTGCATGTGGGCGGATGAGCAGGTGGCAGTGACTAAAGAAAGCAACAGTTAAAAAGTGGGGTGACGTACACATTTAAATGGTACTGTTAAACACTAACATCAAAACAGAGCAAAGCATTGTTATAAAGCACATTTGCAAAGCAGTAGTTACAGTAGCTATAGCAATGTGCACAAACAGAACTGGGCTTGACCGAGCATTCATGACATTACATGCAACACAGAGCAATAAAGATCACGGATAAACCTTCATATGACGGAATTTCCCCATTTCCCGCATGTTCCTCTATTCCAGAAGGGAAAAAAAAAAAAAAAAAAAAAGACAATTCAAGTACCGTTTAGAAGTCAATGCAATCATACCAACAAAATCTATATGAGATGCAAAGACCATTACATTTCTGCACCAGACTACTCCAGAATTGCTGTGCATTTAATTTCATGCAAACCCTTTTTATGGACTAAAAGAATACCTTCTATTTCTCCACCAGAGGAGGCTATCCTGGCCAGGTTCAGGTATGTGGTGCCAACAGCATCATTTCCTGTTATGCGATCCCTGCAATTACACATAATAACTAGATTACACACATATTGCTGCATTCATGTGAAAAACTTAAAATGCAAATATTGCAGACTATATGAATGATTATGTTCTGCCTTTTCACAACTTCTGTGGAGGAAGTTAACAAAATAAATTAAAAAAAGAAGTCTCCTTTTTGGTTTCAATAGCAACTGTAGCTGCCCTCATTTCAGTGTGTTATCAACACTTTGAGGGACACACCATTTTTCTAACCTTTTCCTCTTGCACTTATTTCCCTCCGGCCTTCCTGGACCAGAGTTATCTGACCACTCATTTGCTCAAAAATGTTCAGTGAAGAAAATGAGCCAACAATGCCAACAGAACATGTTATTGAGGGAAAGGAAGGGACCACTCCAGTCTGAGTCACTGCCCTGCATTATTCCCATGTGGTTGGTGCTGAGCCATGAAGACACACATACACACCCATAAACAAGTAGAAGGCAGCTGGCCACACCACAGAAGCACTGCGCTTTCCAACCAAAAGTATTCCCTTCAAAAATAGAATTTCTTCTTCTACTTTTCTTTCCCTTACCAGTCAAAGACCACCAGTTTAACCCGCTCACACATGGATGGGAACTGCAACAAACACAGGAAACATGTCAGATAAAAAAAAAGGAGGAACATTTTTCAACTGAGTCTAAAGCTTCACATTTTTTTGACTCATTACCTTGACTTGAAGGTTCAGTACTTGGTTCCATTCTGGGTTTGCATTCTTCTCCATGATCTTGGTACACAACTTGACACAAAAGACACAAAAGCCACACATTAAATTTTCCTTTGAATGACAACAGCAATATGTAATATGTTAATTATCACCGCTGCTAAAATGAGGGGAGAAAAGCATCAGAACCTTTCTGCCAGCAAAGCGAGCCTCCAGAAAAGGATCCACCAGATTCTTCTTGCTTTCATTTCCTCCAAAAATTCCTTTTAAGGTCTGAACAAAAGCATCATCCACTAAACAAACAGAAACAAAGAATAAATAAACTAACTTATTCTGACAATGAGGAAATAAGAGTTCACTTTCAACAAACAAAAACTTTTACTTGCTTTTTTTTTGTGCTTGAACTATTTTTTTTTTTTTTTTTTTTGTTAATTTGTTTGTAACTAAATCATTAAGATTGTTTATAATATTGAATCATCTTACTTTGGGGAATGTCTTCAGCTCTGAACACCTTCAGTGACAGGGTGGCCCAACGCAGAGTCACACCAGCTGGCAGCAGCAGGTTACTCTCTATGTCATCCTGGTCGTCATTAGACTCCCTCTTCTCCACCTACAGTTGATGAAACATAAAAGAATCCATCAGAGAAAAAGAAAGAAAAAAAATCAGCATGTTCATACGATGCATCATTGAGTCGAATAGAAGCAATGGCTTGTCAGTCATACCGGAGGCTCATCTCCAGTCCCAACTACGAAGAGGCTGACTTTCAGGTAGCCTTTAGCTCCAGAGCTGGAGTCATCTGGGTCATTCAACAGGAGCCACTTTCTCATGACACAGTGCACTGCAACAGGAACACTCATTTATAGTCATCCCATAAAAATAGCACCATGGATCTTATAAACTAATAACTAAAACAAAGTTTTCATAATCCTTTTTAGAAACTGAATGATAAATCCTCAACATAGTATCATAGAAAATATTTTCAAAAAGACAAAACATTCAAAACTATCAACATTAATCATCTTTGGTCCTGCTAGAAATATAACTGTGTTGGTTCAGGCAGTCACAAGTTACAGTTTGTTTGTCACGAGTACCGTTCTGTGTAATCATCCATTAGCTTAGCCTCTCCCACCTAATTAACATGCATTTAATCATCTCTTCTGCTTCACATTTATCAGCGGATAAAGCTGTGCCATGATATCTTGGCTTATTTGAGAGCGTCACAAGAGAAGGGGTCACAAACTTGGCTGAACTTATTTTGAGGAAATCGTATCCTGATATGCCTGCCTATCAATTAGGTGCCAGTCAGGTTCCAGTCATATTTCTGTGACTGGAACACATCTGTCGACACTTGACTCTCAAAACGGGAGTGAAAACCAACATAACTGAATAATATTACAGGGGATTTGGGCATATTTTTGGGGGGCACCAACCACACATTGAGCTGTGTTTTTATTTTACAGAAGCACAACCCTCACAAGTTCAACCTTGTTGTATAGGAGAGTAATCAGGCGTCAATGATGTATAATACAACACCATTTGGTATTACTAAGGGAGAGAAATAATTAACCAAACACTAATTTCCTTACCATTACAGGCCTGCTTTATGTTAAAACTAAAAACAAAGGATCCTGTTGAATTTGGTTAACAGGATAAAAATTATTCAAAGCACGGGTATATTATGAAGGAATAAGGTCAGAGCCCCGGCTTAAAAGCACATATGCAAATAGCACCATTTAGTAACCAAGCACAGATGTAGTGTCTAAAACAAAAGTATAACACTGTAGTACTGTTAAAAAAAATACCTTTAGCAGCACAAGGCCAAATGGACAGCCTCAAAATGAATTAAAAAAAAAGGAAGGTTGTAGCTTGTAAAAAGAAAAAAAAAAAAAAACTTTCTTACATTTAGCCATGTGCTCAGTAGTGTTTTTTCATGTGCTTGTCTATGTTGTTTGTACATTTCTGATATTATGGGATATATTTGCAATGTCATTGGTACCAGCAATTAAAACATTTGCATTTTTGGTGTTTGAGTAATTGACGGTAATTGGTCATTTGTTTATAGTGTATGGAGGTTTGTGTTACTGTGTTATTCCCATGTCATGGACTGTATTTAGTGAGTCTTAGTGGTATCATATCATTTATAGTGATTAAGGATCTGGTGTTCCATGTCCATTTTTGTGTTTGTCTTTGATAATTTGTTGATTTGATTTATTTAGTTTAACTGAGCTTCATTTAACTGGACTCTGTCATCGTTATTTCTTTTTCATTATTGTCAGTATTTTTTTTACATAAACTTTTCAGTGTTCATGTTTCATCCTTTAGTGTGCGGTACTCTCTTTTCAGTATCTGGGATCTCAATATTATTTCTCATAACTTCATAGATTCTTCTTCGCTCATATCTTGTTCATATAAATCATAATATTCATTAAAAATGCAGTGACAGAATGCATTTAAATGCCACAGATGCTTTGATTGCAAAACTTTAGCATCCAATATTGAAAATAACCAAAGCTATTAAACAAATTGACTATTAAACTGAAGCCATTAAAAATTATGGAAAAATAAACCCGTAAATAAAGTTTTGTTTTTTGACATTAGAAAGGACTCAAAGCTGTAATTTAAGGGTTTCTAAACACCAAAAATCTCTGTATTTGACACACTGATTTTAACCAAAATTGTAATTGGTGATAACTGTTGATTAGCCACGCCATACTAACTTCTGTTTTATCTGGGCCACCCCATTATAAATTACCTGGATACACTACGGCTGGGTAGTCCAGAGCTGAGAATAAAAACAGGTGGTTGCAATAATATCAAGAAAAGCAGCTCTTGGTTTCACGTCAGGAAGTGACGAGGAACAGAGCATATAAACATGTGGAAAAGAGTTTAGACTTGTACTGTACTCATCTTCCTCACTCTGGCTGTATTCAAAGTACAATGAGATGAGAATCTAGAATCCTGTTAGTTGTACTAATCCTTTAAAGGTTTATCAAAGTAATATTATAAAATTCTTGACAAACAAAATAAGATGCACTGAAAAAAAACATAAATGAAACTATAATCTGTGGTGAGCTTACCTGGTTCATCATAAACATAGCCAACATCCAACTGTATGAGAGTACAAAGAGAGGGCAAACAGACTCGTCAACATTACCAACACTTTTCTTATCATACTAATATATATATCTTTGTGTGGGAAACATTAAACTGCATACCTTGAATTCTCCCATAAGACTGTCAGCCCTCAGTGAATAAGAATCATACACCTGAAAATGGGAATACAACCAGTCGCAGTTATTTACTGTAGCTTTTAAAAAACACTCAGAATGACATAAGAACCCAAAATTTGCATGCACTAACCCGGAAGCTGATGTTCTGCTCAAACAGGTCTGATGGTAGCATGTGAACATTGTAGAAGAACATCTGTTAAAAAAAAAACAAAAAAAAAAAAACTTCAGATAAAAAAGGAAAACATTTGACATCACAGCAGGATCCGACCTTATTGATGGCTCAGTGCTAAACTTTGGTTTAGGGCTAGTATAATAATGAAGGAGCCCATCTTCATTATTAAACTTGTGTTGTCTGTTGCATGTAATGCAAGTACCTCATCAAAGAAGGGATTGTTTCCCCTCTTGATCCTCGTCCTGTGAGTCTGTCCGCACACATGAACTTTCACCACTGGTTTGATGTTGTTGCCAGATAACTGACGGGCTTCAATGATCCGCACACGGATCTAAAAGACACAAAGTACTTCAATGACAGTGTGGATCTCAAGTGTGTATCTGATTCTGACTTAAAGATCCTACATTTATTTAAATATGTTTTATTGAGTGATTAACAGCCTGAAATTCAGGAAAACTAAGATTTAAGTAATAATAAGATATATTTAGGTGGTAAATCATTTTTACTTGTTGTAGCTTGCACATTGCTCCTAAAGCAAGTGTTGTTATATATAATTACTTTGAAACAGCCTGACCAAGCTTATCAAAAGGATTAGAGAGAATGAAAGCAGCTTTTCAGTGGTAAACTGGATGACATACAGTCATGCATAACATAGTACAGACCATGGAAACTGTTAGTCTTTTTACACACACACACACATTTTTGTAGCCAATAATGTATCTTTAAAGGAACTAAAATCATATGCAATAATCATTTTATCAACAACTGTAAACAAACTGTACATATGAGGCAGACCTCATGTGTTGTATGTTCATGCTGGTAGATAGTCTTTTTAATTAGGCAAGAAAAATGTAGAAAAGGTCCTAGTCATATGATGGTCTCAATCTTGAATCCCACAAAGCCATTCCTGTACAATGGCTGAACAACCTGAACAAAACTATAACCAAACTGACCTGGAAGTCTTGGGGTTTATCTACAAGTCGGTGGCGACTCTGTGCCCTGACCAGCCTCTGGCGAAGATTTACACGCTGACCAGAAGATGAGGCACCTGCAGTGCCACTTTGGTCCCCATCAACTACAGCGTCACCATCTTCTTCACCACCACCTCCTAAACAGGAAGAAAAGATGAGCAAATGTTTTTGTTTTTTTTTAAATTAAAAATAATCCAGTGATTAAATGTGACCATTAAATGTGCTGTGGTGTATTGCTTCATTCAGAAAATAAATATACCAGCATCCACGGTTGCATCTCCATCTTGAGGGTCATTGGGGTTTGGTGCAGCATTGGCAGGAGGGTCATAGGCAACCACAAGGTTGATAGTAGCCTAGAAGGATTGGTTGGTCATTTTCTTCCTTATAGACTTATTTATCTATTTATTATTGTGCAATGGCTTTTTAAAATATTAGTATAATAAAAAAAAAAAACAGACTCACCCCAATATTTTGCCCATTTTCATTGGCCAAAGGAACATTTTTTGATGGCAGAGATCTTGCTTTACCTGACGCAAGATCTCTCAAAGGGATTTTAGCTGACCCAAGAAATCTGTAAAAAACACGAAAAGAAATTACACATTCTATGAAATAACGCTATGCCGATTAATGAACGCACAGATATGTGATGCTGTACCATTTGTGTGCATGATGGAAGTCACATTCACAAACGGAAGAATAGGGAAGATCTCCACCCAGAGCTAACAAACCCTGCCTGCTCAGTCAAACAATACGCACCCCATGAGCAGCAAACACACACACACACATCATTACATGCTCCATTATCAGTCCGTTTTGGCCACCGGTGACTTCCTGCACAACCATGTGAAATGAGCAAAACTCTTGCCTTTCTTTCCATTTGATGGACATTTAAACACCAGCTGTGAATAACAGAATGGGTGTGCCATTTGGAGGTGCCACTTTTCCAAGCTCACAATACTGGAAATGTGTACAGCTCTGGCATGCAGATATTACCGCTCATTAACTACAAATAAAGTTCATGCATAACAGGTAAAGTACGACTAAAAACATCATCATACAATAAACAATTGAGGAAGTGCATGTGAAGCTACCAAACATAAATAATCGAGAATTTAAATGGAAGCAAAAGAACACGAGGTTTTCGTTTGGCAGCAGTCTACAGCAGGACCAATGCCACCTTAAGGGATTCTCCAGATTCAGTGACTCTATAAAACCTGATATGCAGCCTTTCAATCCATTTGTAAAATGGAATCTGTGCAACAATGAACAGGATTTTATGGGGGAAAAAAAAAAAAAAAAAAAAAAAAAAAAAAAAAAAGATGCATTGCGGAAGTAGGTTGCATGCACAGCAAGCCCTTTTGATGCAGGCACAGGGCTGTCCCTGGGATATGTGATAAGTTTTTCATTTCTAACTTTTAAGATTAACTGCATTCAAATTAAAACATTCAAACATTAAAAAGGAGATTAAGTCATATATTAACCATCAAACATTGGCTTTAACATTTTAAGTAAGTAGGGTATAATTATTAACGTTCTGTTGCGTGTGTGCGTTTATTGTTAACAGACTGAGGAAGACATGACTAACAACTTCTCATTTAACGTGCAGTGCCCAAAACAGACTGTGACCATTGCTATAAGCTCTGGTAAGTCGCACAGTAACAAGTTAGATCAAAATGTAGAATAAAGTCCTTTGTATGGCCATGTTGCTGCATTCAAAATGAATTGTTTTTCATTAACTAATGGAACAACAAACTGTGAAGCTTTTGTCATCAAACTTGTGGTAATAAACAAGCAAGTCTGTCTTTTGCCCTTTCCTCTTTTCCTGACAGGTTGAGGTTTTCTTTTATAATATCAGTGGATTTTAACACAAACAGCTCTCCTTGGCTGGGTTTCAGTTCTGACTGTTACACCCACACTTTGCTTGCTTTTGTTCACTTTCACAAAAATATAGGGGGAAAGTGAACATAACTCTTTCAGTGCCGAGTTCAAAAGGTTATAGTCGCACTTTACTGGAAGGTATGACTCCATTTACAAGGAGGAAACTAAAAACTTTGACATTTTTCCAGCTAAATTTTATGTGGAAGGTTATCAAAACAGTTATGTTTAAGTAGATATAACCGCTTTCAGATAGGATTAGAGGGAAAAGCAAGTTCTTTACAGTTATGAAAGCAAAAATCAGGTGTAAAAATGACTGCAGGATTTTACAAAGGTAGGTGTGTGGCTTCAGTCATGTCCATCTTTCTATATAACGACCACTTTTTGTCATGGTTAAATATTTCAATAACAGCTGGATTATTGCTACTAAAGCATTTGTGGTCCATGAGGACTCCTGTAAACTTTTTTTGGGTCCTGACTTTCTCCATGTTGACATTTTGTAGATCAGACAGAAATATCTTAAGCTAAAGACTTTGCTAATCCTCTGACTTTATCTCTGTTGGACAGCAAAGTTTTAACTTCCTAACCTCAGAAATGTTCCTTTTCTCTTGTGGAAAAATAAAGGACTCAGTTAACTTTGAGACATCACCACATCCATGCCAGAACTGAGGAAATGAGTTATTTTGCGCATGTTTACACTGAAATCTCTTGGGGAGAGATCTGAGCCTTCACTTTTGTGATTGAAACTCTCCTGCTACGTATACTTAAGAGACTTTGTCCTCTATTCCTTTCCAAATACTGAATTAATAATGAAGACAGCGATTAATTGCTGTATGTTCCTTCCTGTTGTCATGACAACAGGAAATTCCTCACAACAGCTGCTGTAAAACCATTTAAGAGAGAGAAGTCCTCCTCTGCCCCCTCCGTGTAAATCTTTAGGGAGAGTGTCAGACAGACCAGCCCAGTGGAAAACTTTACTCCATATTAAATGGCCTCATGTGTTGGATACGCACATTTACAAAGCACCTCCCTAAGAATGCACAAGGGAAACTTTAACTCAGCAAGTCATAGGCACTGAAAAGCCATTCACAGTTTGGTATATTTCACAAAAAAACATGCACTTTTATGTGATCTAGTTACATAGAAAAGACCAGACTGAGCGCAGTAATTAGTGATGTAGAGGAAGTAACTTATGTGGTTGATGTGGATTAGTCCCACATGTGGCCTTATTTGGAAGTCCCTTGTGGGTCTCTGAAGCAGTGAGATGACATTTTGCATTTCCCTTACAGGTTTTTTAAAGTATTACTTCATACATTCATACTACAATTACTCTTCATCGCTGCAGGAATTTCCAATGTTCTGACCCACAGCGGTGCACAAATCCAAAGAGAGAGACAGAAGACAAACAGCAATTCATCCCTATGTCCATTGTTTCCTAATCAGAAGCAATCATCCCACACAAACCAACAAGTCTCAGCATGGCAAGGAGGGTGTGAGGGGGTAGAGAACTCCAGCAACATGACTCAAATATTTGGTGTCTTTAAAAGTATCTCACTTACTTTTTTTGTAAGTAAGTGTACTGTTGTTGGCATTAATGTGTAATAAGCACCAGGAGGCACTATGTGGTAAATGATTACATAGCAGCTTCAAATTTAGATTGACTTAAAGACTGCTCATCCCACAATGACTGTAGCTGCTTTATTACTTTAAAAAGAAAAAAGAAAAAAACTAAACAGTAGTTTAGTGAGTTTCCAAGAAACTCAGTTCAGACAAGACCAAGTTTGCACTGTGATTCAGTAAGGCGGGGCCCTTTCATCACTGTGATCCCACTGTTGCACAAAGCTAACTGGGAGCTCTGTCTCTGGGGTTGTACAGCACTTACTTATCTTTCCCAATCGTCTCATAGTCTTTCACAACCACGTCTAGGTACGAGCTGGAGTCCAGTGGCGTTCCTTTTAGATCAAACTCAAGCACCTGGAAGAAAGGATGTCCTGATATTCAAGGACTGTCATGGTTTGACAAACAGTATAAGAAATGATGCTATTCCCAACCAGTACACATCAAACACCCACACAGAGTAAGATTAATCATATCACGATCTATACTGTGACAATCACATGATGAGGGGTTAACCTAAATCAGTCATTGTAATGATACACAAAACTGAGACAGACTTATCACCTTTTGTGTGTGTTTGTAAAGTAGATTACCTCATTCCAAACAGGATTCAGCTCACTGTCCACAGATTTGGTTTTCTTCTTCTCATCTAAAAGCAAAATAATTCTTCTGAATACTGGGAGTTTGTTTTATATAATATGCAGCAAGTGTGTATGAACAACCTAACAAATAAACAAGAAAAACATTCTGTATGATTATGTGTTGAATGATTCCGCAAATAAGGACAAAAGTCATTTTTGAAGATAGTTGAAACAGAAGCAACACGTGGGAGATGGTAATGATGAGGACAGGTGAAGATAACATTAGGGGGGGAAAGCTGGTGTGGTCAGATAGAGCCATTTCTAAAGATTAATAACTTCCATCCAAGAAGAAATATTGTACACACACACACGACTCCTACCAATATTCCCATTTAATAGCTTACAGCTAATATCTTTACAGTTTCTAACTTGTCTTTTCCATTCATCACAGCCATTTTTGTATGATCTCATATCTCTGCAGTCATGTTACAGATCCAAGAAGCCACTCCCTGGCTTAATCTACCTGGAAATGCTTTGACATGTTAAACACTATAATTCATGTAGCCTATGTTAACTACTGGGCATCCACATTAGGTATATGATGGGAAACAACGTTGAGTTACTTTTATTATTACAGCATGAACATAAGCCTTTGTATATATTATTACCACAGCCTAATTTCAAAGTCATTGATATGGAAACAAAAAGATGACTTCGTTTTCTTTTAAAAAAATCCGCTTTAAATGAGTAAAGTTAGGAGTAGATAAAATAACATTGCATGACGCATGGTTCCATGTTACTACTTTTACACAAGTTGGAAGTGTTATTGTTAAATTAAGGTCACGTACCTTTAAAAATCACAGAGGCAATTGGATCGGGACTTCCAAGTTTCTTCTTAGGCAGACCTTTAGCCGACTCCACTACAACCCGCAACATGGTAGGAAAAAGGTATAATTAAAAAAAGAAGAAAACAAGAAAAAGTTCAACGCTTTGGCTCCCCTCAGTCCATCACTGAAAGCAGACGGGACAGAACTAAGCAGTAGTTATTTGCGCGAGCTGTTGGTGAGGTGGAGTGTGGGGTGGGTCACAGGAGTCCAATTAAGTCCAATCCTTGAGTTGAGGTTTATGAGCGGCTGCTGCCATCTGCGAGTCTATGAGGAGATGGCAGAAAGAGAGCAGAAATCACGCATGATTTAGTGGATGTGATGTTTGGTTCATTAAAATGGTCTGTATGCATCAATCTCACACACGTGACTGGGAAAAGCGTGGCTATTTCTTTAGATTCTAATTTTGATGAGCGATTGTATGCCGATGAAAAGGTGTTACAAACCAAAATCGCATCTCCACTATGCCTGCAATGTTAACCATTTGTGTTGCTTTGGCTCCATCTAGTGGCTGTACTGAGCAACACGTCATATCCTGGTGAATTAAGGACAGAGCTGCTTCAGCACCATTTCTAAATATGTTGGGTAAATATGAAGACAATCACAGATATTCAAGCAAAAACAAACAAACAAAAAGAATAGAAAATAAATACCAACTAACACATTGAATACGAGTTGTATTTACTTGAATTGTTTATATCAGTCTTAAGGCACCAATCCTTTTTGCAGTCTTCATTTTGATGTCATTCCTGAAAAAAATGAAAGCAGTAATCAGTCATATTAATTAAAAAAGAACAATTATCTACAGCTATGTTATAAAAAGAAATCCTCTTCTTTCTGAAGTAAGCATGACACACATATCTTTGACAGTAATACACAATGGCATGTTTGGCAGTAACCAAACATGAACATATGAGCACCAACTCCTCATAACAACTGGGCAGAGAGGGCTGATGATTTGGGCTTGTTTTGCAGAACTTGGACACCTTGCAGTCACTGAGTCAACTGGGAACATCTCTGTTTACCAAAATATTCTAAAAATCACATGTGAAGCCATCTGTCTAAGAGTTTGGCTAAAATTAGGTAATGCTATAAGACAATGATCCCAAGCACAGTAGCAGCATGTTGGCTGAAGAAGAAAGGTGTTGCAGTAGAACCGAACTTGATTGAAATGCTATAACAAGACCCTAAAAGAGATGTACAAATGGAAATACTCAACCATATCAGAGACTGATAGCACTGTTCAGGAAACAATGCTTTAAGTCACAGGTGTTAAAGCCTGGTCCTCGAGGGCCGCTGTCCTGCAGGATTTCAAAGTTTCCTTCTTCAACACACCTGACTCAAATTAAAATGATACAACAGCATATGAAGCTCTGCACAATTACTCATTCATTTGAGTCAGGTGTGTTGGAGCAGAGATAAATT
>JAOXYM010000023.1:15736711-15751378 GCA_028567055.1 Leptatherina wallacei
TATATATAATGTGTGTGTGTGTGTATACTATTTTTCTTCTTTACCTTACTTTATCAACAATTGTTTACTTAGGATGATCCTGTATAGCTTTAATCGTTGACAAAACTGGCTTTGAGCTAAATCCCAAAGTTGATCAGTGTTTCTTCAACGTTATTTGTCATTTAACTTTGTCATAACATTTGGTAAGATTATGACATTTCATCCTTTGCATAAAATATATTCAGTTTGAACAGACAAATATCAAACATGTAGGCAGTGTGTGAGACGATGTTGTATAAATGCTGCATTAGGATCAAGAACATGGTATTGATGTGGAACAATAGAGGTACGTTACATGTTGCAAGTTTGCCCAGAAGGTCAGTTTAGGCTAAATATTTGTTAGAACTTGATGGTCTATTTTTGGGGTGACATCTGGGGGCCTAGTCAGATTTTACACGTGTTCTGTGCCTCCCACAGGTCTCACCCTTGCTCTGTAGCTCCAAATGTAGAAAGTTGCCAACTATAGTTAGCTGGTGAATAAAATCCTACATTAGCAAGTTAAAAAACATTATTGATCTCAAACTCTGATAAAGACCTCCAAGGCTAAGAAATCAACATACAACATCAGGACTAACATTGCATATTTTACAACATATTTTGCAAACACATTTTAAAACTATATAACTTGTCTGTTAATGGTATTTATTTGTTAACAGGAAGTTATCTTTTGATTGTGTGTGGGTTTTATGACAAATCGAACATTTTGACTGGTTGTAGAAAAGATACAACTGAAACTAATAGCATTAATGTTTCAATTATCCCAGTAATCCATTATCAAACAAGATACTCGGCTATGCATTGTTCTTAGTCTGAAAGGCTTTGTGGATGCATTGGGTTGGGGGCATTAGAAAGGGCTTGTCTGAGAATAGACAATTTGTACCTTTAGGACATGGGCTTATCATTACGTGTTTGACAGAAGAAACTCAGTGCTAAGAAAAGAGAACAAATCTCTAATACTACATATGTTAAAGAAAGATGAATCATCTTTGCTCTAATTACCTCAAAGACCATGCAAAATGCTGAGGAGATTAACACAAATATATGAATTATTTTCTATTTAAACAAAAGACACTTTTTAAAAGAGTTAATATTCTTCTATTTGTTGCTCTGCAGCGGGAGCCAACAGTCCGTGTGATCGCAGTTACCCATCCTCCTCCACTCCGTTATATTAGTGTCAGTAAGGGTGGTCAGATCACCGTTTGGAACAGCAACCTACACATCCTCAAAACTTTAATGGTGAGTTGCGTCATGTTTCTACTTTAATATTCACAAAAGCATCCCAACACACTCACAATTTTTCTATTTAAATCAGCTTGCTGGAGACCCAACAGAGGAAGTTGCCAGCACGAGGAGGTTCAGAGGCTGGACCACTGATGCTGTGTATATGAGCAACGTCCACAAGGTTGCCATTGCAACTGACTGCAGAGATTTACACTTTGTTGA
Organism: Leptatherina wallacei; assembly: GCA_028567055.1. Taxonomy (NCBI): domain Eukaryota; kingdom Metazoa; phylum Chordata; class Actinopteri; order Atheriniformes; family Atherinidae; genus Leptatherina; species Leptatherina wallacei. The sequence goes on from JAOXYM010000023.1 coordinate 15,738,194, forward strand.
CATCTCCCACTCCCTGAGTGGTATATCTGAGGATGTCCATCTCTATGGTAGTTTGCGAATAATTCTTAATTAAAACTAGGATGTTCACAAATGAAAATGTCCCAATAATAATTTACTTTATGCTTTGTTCAGGATTTCGCAGTGTCCCAACTGCTCTTTGTTACTGGCATGATGTACAGGTGGGGCTATTGTTTCCTTGAGATATTTAAACTGGATTAGTTTCATGAGTAAACAATTTAATCTGAGTGTTTTTGCCTTGAAGTGTCCAGATCAACCTCCACTGCTGCTCCTAGGAGATGAAAAAGGAGGAATCCACCTGTTGTGGTTTCTGAACACGACAAAAGGGCTTTTCAAGAACCCATCCAAAAAAGAAAATGGCCCACAAAGGGTCTTTTTCCCAGTAGGCTTTACCTCCAGTAGTATTCACCAAACCCAGTTACTGATTGTTGTGTGGGTAGATGTATCTTGTCAGTCGTTGTATAAGGAGCAAAGCAAAAATATTTGAGATGCAGCTGTTGATTACACAAATTTTCTACTTACAACACATGAACACATTAATTTATAGTTTCATCTGTGCTTTTGAAAGGACCTTGGTAAACATGGCAATATGGTCTCCTACCATCACATTCCCAAAATTCACCAGGAACCAATCAACAGAGTGATGTTGGATCCTGGTACTAACGTCATCATGACCTCATCAGAGAGTGACACAGCGTCTGTGGTCTTTATCAATGTGTCATTAAAGCAGGAACCTCATGTTTGGACATTTAAGCAGGTAACTAAAAAAAATCCAGAGCTTATCTTTTGGGGAACCTTTGTCTTTTGATAGAAACACACCTGAAAAACTTGACACAGTACTCCTTTTTGTCACTTTGTGGTCTACAATCTCAGCTTTTATCAAAGAGTGTACTGAACTGATTTTTGGTCGCATGGAGGTCATTGCGATCTGGGTGACACCGACCTAAAAAGGGCATGCAAGGTTACACAACTGAAATCTGTTGTTGTTGAAAATTATTTATATAGGCCTTGAATGGGCTTGTGTGTTCTTACTATATTATATAACACATCAGGTTTATCTATACGAATAATTGGAGAGGAGTTTGTAAAGTTTTTATGGTTTTCAGCATGCAGTGGCAGGTAGAGTTGCTGTTAAGAAGTGAGTAAAGCTGATCCACAAGACATTATTAAAGTGGGTGGGGAGCCTAAATGAACACAACAAGTTTATACTTCAGTTTACTGTCTGAACATTTTAACACTGTAGCCACTTGTAAAAATTCCCTCACTGAAAACTTGCAAGACATGGCTAAGTTAACTAGTGCTGTAAAAGGGCAGAGCTATTAAACACCATTTTGTGTGCACATCCATCTACGCAAGCATAATATTTCTCTATTTTGGTGTTTTTGTCTCATTTCAGGGGGCTAAGTGTTTTGACTACAGTTCATCTCTGCAGTTGTTGGTCACAGGAGGTTGTGACCAAACAGTCAGGCTGTGGACACGGTATGTGACCTCAAGTCCTGTAGCTACACTGCTAGGTCACCGTGCCACTGTATTAGATGTTGCAATCTACCAACCTGTCAGGCAGATCTTCAGCTACTCCAGAGATTCTGTGAGTCTTTACAATTATAACAAAGAGCTGGCACAGCAGTTAGTTGTACACTCATATTGTAGTTAATCAATCTGTTGTGTTTTTTCTTGTCAGGAGCTGCGAATTTGGGACATTTCTACACATCTCTGCTTGAAAACTGTCCGCTTACAATTTCCCTGCTTGCAGCCAGGTCGCATCCCAGAGCATGGCAACTTCCCCTTCCTGTTACTGAGCCCCCCTCTTCCTGAGGAGATACAGCCTCATTTAGTGGTGGGCTGCAAAGACCACCTGGCATACCTCAATCTGGCTGAAACAAGAAGAGGAGGAGGTGGTTGGTTAACAGATGAAGGAAGGGACTTTGGAATTCAGTGCGCCCCATCACTCTCCTGTGCTCTGTTCAACCCCACCCTGCAACAGGTGGTGACCGGGCACGTTGACTCATCTGTGTCTCTGTGGGATGTAGAAACAGGAAAGCGACATCTCCATATTTTAAATGCACATGGAGAAGAGGCACTCACCTGCTTGGAGCTGGACTCCTCTCACAGAAGGCTGATCACTGCAGCTTGTAATGGCACTATTAAGGTTTAAAACCACATCCTATCACTGTCAACATGAATATGGTGTATTTGTTACATCAGTTAGCAGCATATTTGCTTCACACGTATTAAATAACTCAAACCAGTATTCAATTTGCTTAAATTTGTGTTGACTACTTCCAAGCAGGTATGGAATTTACTGAATGGCCTTAATTTGCACAAGTTGGAACCTGTCACCAACTCGGAGGTCACTGGGCTGGTCTGTCTCCATGACAACCAGCTTCTGGCTGTGGGGTGGAGCCAGCAGGTCATTCAGTACAACATTGCAGGAGCCAAGGTAAAATCAAGGATTTTTTGAAGAATAAACCACTGCTCTTTCACATAGATTTTTTTTTTTAAATTAAAAGCAACATGGAACAGAAATGGCTGAAAGATCTGTCTGTTTCACCTCAAGTGTAGTTGGAATAGATCTGGCATGTGCTCGTATCTACCTGTGACTAAAATATGTCGTCACAGGGAGTTTGCCTGTACATTGCTGCAGCACATTAAGAAGCGACTCAAAGGTTAGCAAAAATTGTATATATTTTTCAGTAGTAGAATTAATCTTTCTCTAAATTTTGCCTGGCTTTCATCAATTCATTCTAAAATATCTGCACCGTTCAGTTCAGGGTTTTGGAGCCCATCACAGCTGCCACTTGGCTATAGGCAGGATGCACCCTGAACAGGTCAAAGGTCAACCACAGTACTAACAAGACAGACAGCCATTCACATTTACACAGATACACTTTTCAGTCAAATTATGTTAACTACCAGTTTTATACCAAATGCCTTATATATCTTTTTTGAATAGATAATAAAAGTGATGTAATGAGTGTAATCTGGGGATAATTTAAGACTTAAATTATCTATGTAGAGTATATTGTTTTCATAGAAGCAGTTCTATATTTTCACATCTTCTCCAGTCAGTGTGACAATGCAGTCATCAGCAAGACCGTTCATCACTAGAATTAACTCATATACATTTCTACAGTACATGATGTTACATGTGGTCAAAGCCAGAATACACTCCAGAAGTGGTTTTGCTGACATTGCACTCTTAATGTTTGATAACCAAAAGAGTCATCATCCTGAGAAAATGAGCTGTGTTGTGCATGTTAAACGTGAGGTGGTGAAAACTTGTTTAACGTGATGGTAATTGTGTTTTTCTCATACATCACTGACAGCCGCATGTTTGGAAAATGGAAGAATACCTGTTTCAATAAAGGTTGAAGCAAATCTTTTGGTGAACAATAGAATGAAGTTTGATGTCCAAACAATAAAGTTCAGCGGTTAGACCTTGATGCTGGTATGGTCTGGAAGGAGAATGACAGCAGAACTGAAATTAAAAGAGAATTAGCTGGATGATGAATTAGACAGGAAGATCATTGGACCAGAGCAGTGATGTCATGATTTATGGACATCGCTGGATAGTGTAAGACGGAAGGAAGTGGCAGGGTAGCAGGAGAAAGCTCAAGTAACAAGCAAGAAAGTGAATGAGGTGCATTAGATTTCCTTTCTCATAGTGTAGCTCAAGCTTCATAAATACAAAAAGGGAGCCAAAATGATTGAAGGACCCCCCATTGACCAAAACTGACCATACATTTTAAAATACACCACAGATGTTTTTTTTAATGATTGATGGATTATAGGACAGAGTTTCATATAGCAATACCATAGCAATATTCTATCAATACCACAATTATTTTCTGTACCGGTATAACACAACACTCTTAATCAAGAGGTTAAAACAATTCTTCAACCATAAGTCTAGACATTTTCACTTTTTTACAAGTTCCTCCCCACATGTTGAAAGTGAGATGAGTCCCACACAAACAGCTGTCCCCACAGTGCCAAGTCCAGTTCAGACTTGAAACTCAGTGCTTTTCTAAAGAATGCCGACAACAATTTAAGTCTCTAAAGAGATGCTTTTTATTTTTCCAAGAGTTACGCCAAACCCATTCCTTCACAATTAATCAGTTCACACTTTTTAGTAAGACCTCACATCTTTCCATTTAGGTTTGAAAAATCCTTTTCCCTTTCTTTTCAGAACATGGGCACACACGTATCTCTATTTTTACTGGCACGTCATAAAATATAAAAGTCAGGAAGTGCTGTCTGTACTTTCACAGCTAAGATTCTTGTGTTTCCTTGTTTTACCACTTAAACTGTAACAACAAACTGCTCTGTGGTTGTATTCATCCTTTAAAGAGGACAGGGGAAAAATTCAGTATTTTATGCTTCTCCACCACACATAGTGCTGCTCATTTTTTCTCTTTTTAAAACAATCTCAAGGAATGACTTGACATCAGCAAATGGTGTAAGTTACAGATTGGCACATGTACCTGGTGAGATCAAAGACATGTGCAACAGTATTTTCAACGTCCACCTGCTGAGCTTCCAGATGGTCGATCATAAAGAGCGCACCACAGCATGGGAGCCCAGAGGTGTAAACAAAATCAGCACTCTGGAGGAGGAAACAGAGCTGCTTTCCACAAGGCTACACAAACAATTCCTTTTTATTTTAGAACCACAAGTGTTTCACAGCGCAAGGATTCTCCTTTATGTTTGCACTAAACTGCTACAGACAGCTAAATAAAATGTTTGTTTCTTTTGCCTTAATATTTACATCTGTGTGTATGCTGTGCTCGTAGGACTTGAAAGTGAGAGCAGACACGTGTTGGAAGTCCAGTGGTGTTCACAAATCAGACATCTTGGCCGTGTGTCAGTGCTCCTCTTTGGGAGTTGTCGCCACAGCCAGTTATGACGGAGAGGTCATCCTCTGGAGAATGGAGACGCAAGGAACATTTCTGCATCTTCGGAGAGAGACACAAGAAGGGTAAGAAGATGCTATCAGGTTTAGTTAGATTGCTTCTTTAAATAAAAACAGCAAATATTCCCATCAGGCTTTTCATTAATCATAGATAACACTGGCCAGATCTGATTAAACTCAATCTATCTCATAAGTGATGGCATGATTATACTGACATCTATCAATAGCTTTGATCATGAGATTAGCTCATCTTGTATGATTCTGATGCTTCTGATTAGATTCAGTTGAACAGAGGCACATCTTAGGAAAGCAGCATGTCACAGACTATTACTGTATGCATCCCACTTTATTAGTGTTGGCTGATTATGGCAATAAAGTGAAACCATTATTTTATCTTATTCCACTGATCAATACCTGACTACAGTCCTTGGCACACAAGGCTCATCATACAATATGACTACATCCTAACACTCTTCATTCATGACTTTAAGACATTTCAAAAATATCACAATATAGATTTTATTTTCTGCAGCAGTTAAATTATTTTCAGGACTTGATGATATTCATGTCAGTTTTCTACAGTTCCTGCAGTTATTCATTACAATTAAACTAAAAATGAAAATGAAAATGATTTCACAAGGTTTGTAGTATTTTGATTTACTAATGGTTTTTTGGCACTTTAAATTTTACTTTCAATTATTTTTTCCATCGATGAGTCATAAGACTAATAGAAAGATGATATGCTTGAGCTCCTGGAAGAAAATCCAATTCATTTTTATTAAAACTGAGAAAAAATTAGAAAATGTTTATTCTGTCTTGGAGAATGCATGATGTGTGCTTTCATAACTGTTTGTGTGTGTGTGTGTCTGTGTGTGTGTGTGTGTGTCTGTTTCAGAGAGATTATGCAAAAACTATCAATATCAATTTAAAGGAACTTAATGTAGTGGTAAGGTTTGGAGAATAAAACAGTGCAGATCTGAATTACCATCTTTAACAACTGTGAAATAGGACAGTGGCCTTGGTGGAGGATGTAGTCTCAAAAAGATACTGGACCTTAAGCAATCAGGCAAATAATGCAAACAAAGCCAGAACAGAAAATATCATTAACAACACCATCAGGTGTCCAAGCAAAGCATCAGTTTTTGTCAGGTGTAAAATGTTAAAACTAAGCACCATTTACTGTGTAGTTGCTCTTTTTCTGGCATCATGGAGCCTAAAAGTTAGATAAACCCTGTTTTTATTGAAGCTCTGTCAGCACAGTTTTCCAATTCTAGCTGAAATTTGGTGGTTACCAATTTTGTCAGGGCTAAATCTTTAGTGGGTAGACACCCATTCATACTTTTTTCTTCTCTTACTGCTTGTGTGCTTCTAGGGTGGCACTCCCTGTGGACAGCCTCCTGTTCCTTCAGTATCGAGCTGGAAACAAAAAGTTAAGAAACAGGGGTGTCCTGGTATCATCACAGGCTGGTTGTCTGTGCTTCTGGAGCATCACTGGGGACAAACATGCCTATGGTGAGCTGGACTCTAAGGAAAAGGGGCTTTATGTGAATTGATTAAAAAGAATGGTTGCAGCAGGGAAATGGACTTGGAATAATATTCTTACTGTAAAACCAGTTGACAAGCAGCTGTCAGCTTTAATGATCTTCCTCCTATAAGATGGATTAACATAAAGCACAAGCATAAGCAGTTAGGCTGAACTGCTGTCTTGGCCTCCTGCCGGTACCATTCCTGGCAGGCCACAACTATGTCTCTTTCCAGATCCCATCTGTGTTTAGTGGTGTGGGATTCAAGCACTGTGACCGCTGCGTATGTGTACGAGCTTGCATGGGTGTGTTTGTGCATGTGTACGTGAACCACTGCGACATTGTGTGCCTATATAGGTCTGTATATTTTTTTTTCGTAGACAGGAATTCCATAACATGACAGAACAAGAAGACAGGTGACATAGCAGAGAAGGGTTAAGTATGGAAGTTTAGTCTCATATTTGTAATTTCAAGATTCTTGAAATTGTCTCAAAATCTGAACGGGCTTGCTTGTGTGCAACTTAAAGTGAACAAGTTTGTTTGTACAAATATAGGAGTCTTTCATAACCAAACTTCTTCTAGACTGTACTTTAGAGAATATTTGAAAGCAACCGCATGAGTAGTTTCTGTGCCCTTATTCCAGGTCAGTTCTATGCTCCAGACCAGCCAGGAGAATGTGTGCTCACCCTGAGTTCAAATCAGACTAAAAACAACATCCTGGTTTCGGGGGACACAACAGGCTGCCTTCAGATCTGGGACATTTCCTCCTATGCACTGGACATCCAACATGAAGTAAGTAAATGTAAATAAAACCACGTTGCATATTCTACCACATCCCCAGATACTTGATGTATTTTGTTTCCATGCAGTCAACTTTTGAACGACCTCCCCTGCTGCAGTGTTGGAGAACTCATAAAAGGTCACTGCTGTGTGTGGAAGTCCTGGAGGTAGCTGGCAGACTTTTTATCCTTGCAGCATCAACTGATGGTTCTGCTGGACTGTGGTCAAAGGACGGCAGTCACGTGGGTGATTTTGGAAATGAGGTGATGTGGAATATCACTGATCCAGCTACTTTCTGCAGGTGAGGGAAACTGGATGGTTTCCATCCTAGTAAATCTTAGTAGTTTACTTAGTAGTTTAAAAAGGAAATAATAATTCCAAGATGATTATGGAAAGACCTTAGAATTAGCCATCTCACATGCAACATAACTATGATTGAATTCATGAAGCAGAATTTTTTGGATTAGACTATAGATTGCACCATCCATCCATGCATTTTCTATTTCTTAATCCACTCCATCCTGGAGGCCCTGCAACAGACTGGCGACCTGTCCAGGGTGTACCCTGCCTCTCGCCTGATACTTGCTGGGATAGGCTCCAGCCCACCCGCGGCCCTGCATGGATTAAGCGGTACAGAAAATGGATGGGTGGATGGACTCCATCCTGGATGGGTCACCAGTCCATCACAGGTAAATTATACCTGGTACTATAAGCCATAGTGTAATAAAAACATAGACCACTGACTACTAAAAAGAAAAAAATTGATTGCAGAACCTAGATCTTTTGAATGTGTTCTTCAAGAAAAGAAAGAAAGAGTAAGAGGTAAGTGGAAAAAAAATCTTCTACTAAGATTTCAGTCTTTGCTTTGCCCAAGTCTTTATTGTATACCTAATGGTATTTTTGCTGCAAGTATGGTATCATGGACCATAAAGAGGAAATCTGTCATGAATATTTTGTTTTAAGGGGGTAAAAAGGGCACTTTAAATAAAAGGAAACCCAATGGGCAGAAAAATGATGAACTCCCAAAATAAGCTTTTGTGGTTTGTAAATTAGGAACATAAAAGATTTATCCGGTTAGAATTTAAGTGATTCCTCATGGACGGTGTAACCCTGAAGTCTGAATGTTTGAAGAAAAGGTTGAGACTGAAAACGTGCAATTTAGTTTCCTTTCTGTCAGTTTTATAGCTCCCCGCTCTACAGTCACTGCCTGTGTGATTTCTAATTCAAGCAAAAACATGCCAACTTTTGCTTGCTCTGCACTTTGCTCTTGTCAGGGAAATATCTGAGAAAAAGAAAAAAAACAAAGAAAAAAATATATCTATAATAAGATATAGATATAGATATTGTCTGCAGAATTATTCATACCCTTCCACTAAAGAAAAAGCAAATTCTTAATATTAATTCAAATAACTGGAGACTGAAAGAAGTAATCGTAAATATAAATTTGCTAAATTATAATGTAATGAAATAACACATTGTTTATTAATTTAATTGAGTTGAAAAAAATTATGAAAAAAGGAAACAAACAATACGGTCCTGGACCAATGAGAGCACTTTGCTGACGAGCAGTGGGCCAGAATACCTGTGGACAGGTGTAGAAGTCTGATTGAAAGTTACAGAGAATGCCTGATTGCAGTGATCGCCTCAAAGGATGCTCAACAAAATATCAGCTTATGAGTGATGTAAAGTATATTAATTTCTTATGTTTTTTACTTGGTTTTTATAAATATTTCTATTGAACCACAATTCATAAACAATGTCATGATTTTCTCAAATTTTTTATTGTATTACTTTTGTCAGTTTCAGTTTATTTCAGTGACGGCTGTTTTTTTCCTTCTTAAATGGAAGGGTATGAATAATTTTGCAGACAACTATATGTGCATTGTCTCTGTTAGATAACTACTCTACATTTCAGTGTCTCTGCTGTATCTCTTAGTTAATATAAGTATACTGGCTGCCGGTAACATGTCTGTGTCTGTCTAGCCAAGCTATGCACTGCCCAGTTTTTAAGCAAGTCATAAAATATTGTCAGTCATAAATTTTGATAAAGCAGGTATGAACATCCCAAATTTATATAAACCTATTCAATATAAACCTAACTGTTGTAGCAGAGATTAAGCCAAGTTCTCATTTTACCCCAAATCTCTTAAAACAATCAACATGTCAACAGCTTATCTGTTTTAAAATCTTCTACAGGCTTTTATGAAATTGTACATTTGTAAATTTATCTCATGCATAATGTTGAAACAATAATGGCAGGTTGAATTTATATGTTGAAACTCTCCTAAATTGTGTGTACTCAAATACCTATCAGCACAAAGACCACACATGTTTTAAACAGAGTATTAGGCTACTCCACAAAGATGCAAGTAACAGTTTTAGTTATAATCAAACCACTGAATGTTATCACACACATGAGCTGCTGGCATGAAACACTGTGCAACAGTCTAGTTTTAGAGGTTTTACATGAACAAAATTTGGGAAACTTGTTTTTTTTAAGTCCATAGCTTTATGTTTTCTTGCAAAGATTGCCATCCTTTGGTTCTGATGCCCTCAGGAATGAGCCAAACAACTTCAGAGAGGCCACATTGGAGAGGATTGAATGTGACAAACTGGGATCCTGTGAGGCCAAAAGTCAAGTATCTGACCCCACCAGCCAGGGTCAAACTTCACTGCAGGAATGCTGTCCTGAAGGTAACCATTTAGTGCAAATAGTTGTTATTATGTGCTCCAGACTCTCACTCAAATAGAGTCTCTATGACCTATTCCTATGCTCATCGCATGGATGTTCAATAGGAATGTCCCCTCCGATAATTACCACTTTCATCAGAACCCCCCTGCATTCAGATATGGGTGTGTAGCCGCTGCTTAAGAAATCCATTTCAAGAAGGGTTAAATGCTGCAGGTCAGGATTGCTTTCCAAGGTAATCAAACCTGATACTCTGATTCAATCATGACCAATTTCCCCACTTTATGAAGAGAGCAGTCAGAGCATTCCTCACATTCTTCTCTTCTGAAGTTTGGAGCTCAGCTCTGGAACATTTGGGCATCGTTCTGCCTCAGAGGCGCAGGTCAAATTTTTTAAAGTGCACAAACACTGAAGGTTTATATGTGAGTGTATATGCAAGACATTTCCAACACTCTCCTCCTACTGTCTGCCTGTTAATCAGTCCTTGCCAAGCTAAACAATTAGCTGTGCTTTCTCTGCAACCACACACACATTTATTACCTTATTTTTGTCTCCTTTTATCCACTTCAGCTTCATCTTCCGACTCTGCAGAAAAGAATCATGAGCAACCACAGCAACCTATGGTAACTTGCAAAACACCCAGTCAGCATTTGATGAATGGTAGAGCGGTGATTTGTGTTTTTTACCTCTGTACATCCGTCTGTGTGTGTCAGTATCTGTGTGAGGACGTTTGCCAGACAACAGTCACGCATCATGAGAAGAGACGTCTTTTCAACAACATGAACAACGTGAGCCCTCTATGTTGATTGACTGTTAGCAACTCGTCAACATCTGTTGGTCCCACTGGTACATTTTTTACGGTTTATGGATGTTCTTCCCTTTCCTGCTGGGATTTTGAATACATGATCATGATTGAATACATGATCTGCATATATATATATATATATATATATTTCAATGAAATAATGAAACAGATGAAACAGATGTGCACTCCTACATTTTTGTACAACCATCTCATGCATATAATTAAGATCTGTGGTAAACATGCACCTCCACTGAGAATTCCTTTAGGTAACATTTTCAGATTAGCTTCACTCAAATAAGGTCATAGTTTAAGTGAACTTTAATCAAAATAAACAATGTTTGCCAATCTTATTTGCATTATGTTTTCATGGTTATCATGCACACTTCAGCTTCACATCTTTTGTTCCTAAGCAAAGCTACGGTAACAGTAGACACAATTGGCAGACATCTTCTCAGGCGAGGATCCTCATCCCAGCTGTAAAGTACAAAAGTGGAAATGTTAAGATATGGAGTTATTTTGTTGCCTCAGGGACTGGGCAGCTTGCTCTCATTGATCATTTCAAAATGTTCTTGAAGGCAGTGTTAGGCCAGCTCTTTGAAAGCTGGAACTGAACTGAGAGTGGACCTTTCAATAGGAAGATGATGATACTCAGTACACTAACAAATCCACTGAAGAATGACTCAGAAGGGGGAAATGGGAGGATGGAATGGCCAAGCCAAGGCCCACATTTGGATCCTGTTTAAATGTCTGGTGGTGGGGGATTGAAATTGAGTGGACATCCAGGAAAAGTGGTTCAACATGGTGTGTAATATGGGCTAACTTTAGATAGAATTTATTGTGTAACTGACATTTGTATGTTAGTGAAGTTAGGGTTTTTTTTCTAATGCAACTATATTTGACCATTTTTCTAAGTCAGCATACCATTATCCTGTTATTGTGAAGTGGATGCTGATCGGCTTTTTGCTGCAACAGTTTCTGATCCTCCTTCTGATTTTCAAGTAAACACTATTTCTTTTCTTCCTGGTTATCTGACTACCTAGTCTAGATTAGTAAACACCCAATAGAAGCTAGCATATAAATACTGGCCAGCACAGACTGGGCTAAATAATGCTCAATCAATCCTGAGGAATGTGAGTGAACAGTTTGACTTCTTCAGTTCCAGAGCGGAGGCTGCAGCACCTCACAGTCGGACCAAAGTTATCCAGAAAATATGATTGTGGGAAGGGATAATGAGAGATGAACAGGGAATAGATCCTGCTATTCTATTTAAGATACATCTGATAAAAAACCTGTTCTGTTTTTCTGTTTTTGTGATCCGTAGATTTTGTTCTTGTTATCACTCATTGTCTAGTTTTCCACCCTCTGTTTCCCTCTCTTCACCTCCTCCTTTGAATGATGTGTTTTGGAATCAGTTCAGTTCAGTTTCCTCTCAGAATCCACCTTTCCCGTAGCTGTGAGTTCATATGGACTGACTACTTCTAGGATAAATTGACCTTCACTGATTCACTGACAAATGTCTGTTTTCTTTTTTCATATTTCTTCCTTGAAGTAAATGTGTTCATACTCCAAGATGATTTATCCAGAATCCACTGGGTGTTGTATCAGAATCTGACAGGCAGCATGAAGCTCAGCACATAGCATCTGGAAAGAAAAGTGAGTTTCCACTTCGACATAGACAACGATTCTCACAGGAACTTTGTTTTTTTTAATTCTTCTGTAGTTTCTCAAGTTGTCCCGAAATTGTGAATAAAAAATGTCTGTGTATTGATATCATGCTGGGTGAATTTCCACTTCAGATGAGAATAAAACATCTTGTCGCAGCATGTATAGTATAAATATTTCAAATTTCTTGAATTTTGGTCCATCTTTAGCAATAGCCTTGATATGTATGCTTTAGGACAATGGTGGATTAGCTTAGCTTAGCAGAAAAAAACTGAAAATGTGGATTTACTAGCCTACATTTGGTTAAAAATAAATAAATGAATTAAAGGTTCAAGAATCCACCTCTAAAGGTCACATAATTCAGTTTTTCCCTCAAAAGAACTAAGGTGTAAAAACAAATAAGTGCAAAGTTATATGGGAACCACTTCCATAGAAGACATGTGTTTTACACGCAACATTATGTAGTTTTGAACATGTCAAATATAAGTAAAACACATGTCGAAAACACATAGTAAATACATATTTTGCACATGAGAAATATGTTTTTGTAACATTTTATGGTAATAACATGTGAAGCCCATGTAAATTCCCATGTAAGCCTTTCCTGACTGTGTCGGGGGGGTGGGTTGGGGAGACTTGTGACATGACAGCCTTTTTTGTTTTGTTTTCATTTCTGTACAGCACTTTGAAATATATGAGATGTATGAAAAGTGCTATATAAATAAAGATTGATTGATTGATTGATTGATTGATTGATTGATTGATTGATTGATTGATTGATTGATTGATTGATTGA
>JAOXYM010000023.1:15755931-15778756 GCA_028567055.1 Leptatherina wallacei
AGAACCTCCTCGAAGCCGTACGGAAGTCGTTCTCCATGGCCTCTCCGAACTCCTCCCACGCCCGAGTCTTTGCCTCACCTCCCAAGTTTTGGTTGTCGGTCAAAGACCGACAACCAAAACTTGCATATTTAAGTCCTTTGCTCCTCTACTTCTGTTTGTTATCCAGCCAGCTGTGATAGAGTTTGGTTGACTGTCCCTCTCATTCAGCCTGGCATGGACCATGCGCTGCTCTTGGTCCAGACTTCTGCCCAGTATCAGGTCACTCTTGCCTTCTGTCACATTTATTACAGTTGTATTAAAAGAACAACAAAAACCCCAAATGGAATAACGACTATAAAAAGTGGGTGACAAAACGAGTTGTAAATCACTGTGAGTTTTACATTCAATAAAAGTTTATATGCTAACCCTAAAATATGCTAAGTGGAAAACCAAGGGAAAGTGGGCTTTTTTTTAAGTAGGGTTGTGTTGTCAGTTTCTTTTTACACAGCAGTCAGAACACTTTGAGTTTGTAGTATCAGGAAGGGATCATGAAGATTAACTAAGCTAGCAGCTGGGGTACACATTGTTTCACTATCTAAAATAACTCAAACCTAAAAAATGTTATTAGGCTACTGGCTAATGTAGGCTAATGTAGCAAACTCTACAATTATTTTTTACACTATCTGACTTTGGCATCAGTTTTCTCTCTTTTTTTCCAGATTTTCTTCTTTTTTTTTCAATCGAAGAACATTTGTTTTGCACTCATCTCCCATGTTTTCTGTAACTGATCAATGACTCACAGTTCCACTGGTCCAAATCCAGTTTGAATTGTTTAAGATGGGGAAAATTCCCTCTTCTGTGGCTTCGCTCTGATTAGCTGTTTGCTGAGCTCCACCATCAAGATGTCTCCTTAATTCTCCAAATTGACAGCACTCTGACCGCCTATTGCCACAGGTATCCTACACATATTGGTCAAAAAGACATCATCATTAACCTGCTGCTGTTCCACCTTGTAATTCACATAATGCTAAACAGAGGGAGCTCAGACCTCCACATCAAGCCAGTATTGCGGAATGATAACAGCAATATTGGTAAGAGTGGCCGAGTTCCACGATGCGAGTTTGATGTGCAGGCACACATAAGACAGGCCCGTTTTGCTTCTGTTACTACCTACCTTTCAGAGGCTCAGAGGTCTATTAGCAGCAAATCATCCTTGATTACCTGTTCCTCCTCTGAAATAAAATGAGGGTCCAGTCAGAATTAGCTCTGCCCCAGACCAAAAAAGGAAAGTTTTGGAAATTTAACATAACCAGCAGGAAAATCACTTCTGAATGAATTATAATTGCATGGTATTACAGGTGTAGCAGGTATAAGCATGTATAATGGATGGATGAATATATGGACGGCATTACAGGAAAACTAAACACAGTCCTTTTTTCTTATAGTTCTGATATTGAAATGGAAAGATAATGATAAATCCTTGCTTTCAGCTTAACTTCTGCTCTTTATCTTACTCCTCAGACATATAAAACTCTACAATGAGGCAGCAGCTTTGGTCAATGTTACTGTAACAGAGCAAGAAATGATCTATGACCCCGACACCAGCTGGCTGAAGTTCCATTTGGGAATAAACCGCTATGCTCTGTACTCCCGGGATGACCCAGCTATTCTCCAGCTCCTGAAGGAAATGCAGAGCATGACAGTTGTCAGTGCAGGTGATGGGATTACAAGTAATCACTCAAGAAAAGTTTTGCAGTTTGATAAATAAATTCTAAATTATGCCCTTATTCTCTTACAGATTACACCCAGGATGAGAAAGCCCTTAAAGGAGCATGTGATTGCACTCAAGGTTTGATAAACTCCTCACATTTAATTATTATGTCACACTTTCAGAGAGTTTCTGCTTTTATATCGTGTTATGCACTTCTGCTTTTCATGCATATTGTAACATCCAGAGTTAGATTTCTGACAAGCCCCTTTGTTTCTCTTTTTGTCTCCCTTCCCCTCCCTCTTTGCTGCTTGGCAGTACCATCAGTGACAAACACACACTACAGCCTTTGTGATAGTGCAAATTTTGTTTTTCATTTGGCACAAGAATTCTGATTTGTGTTATTGTGTAAGACACTTGCTCTGGGGGCATGAATGCCAGGCAGAGCTCTTAATTAAACGCTTTGATATCTGCTCGCTCCAAGGGAAGCTTTCACACACCATGCACCGCCTACGTTGTCATCTCCTACTTTGACTCCAAGCAGCACACAAGCTAAAGCTGCAAATGTATACACAAAAGACGTTTTAATTGAGCTGCTGGATGGAGTTGCATCACAACAAATTGTTACAATAGATGTGAAGGTTGCAATGTGCTGTTTGGCTTGAATTATGATAACTAAAAAAGGGAAAAATAGCTTTTTTTCTTGCATGTGTTGTGTTTTTTGACCTGTATGTGTTTCACCAGCATCCCTGCATAGTGTAGCGGGTAACCACATAAACATGACTCACTGCTAGAGGAAATAAGCACCAAAACAACCTGTTTATATTTAACCTTAAAAGACTTTATTATTCCAGTTTCAAACAGCGACACTGTTCACAACAGCTGTTTGTAGCAGCACGGTTTCCTTTTATATGTTTTAATTGTGAACCATATATGATTGTTAACTATTAATACACTGGAGTTTCAGGGTACACAGCAGGAGCAGGCTAGCTTGTGGTTAGCTAGGCTTACAGCTGTGACATAATTTACGGCCAGACAGATGCTGAGAGAGCACAAGCTGTGCAACCAACCCCCAGTTACTTTATCACAGGGATCAGGCAGAGCAAGAGTACATATTTTAAATTAACCTCAAAAGATTCAAGCAAAAAGCTCAAATACTGACTAAGCAACCTGTTTATTCTTAAACGTTTTTTTTTTTTTTTAATACCATCTCACCAGTGGTGTATCCAAGAAATTTGTAATGGAGAGGCCAAGATAACAGAAGGGAGAGTGGGGTGGCCAATCAATAGATATCTTTAACTAAAGTCCAGCACGATCATTGTTAACTTGTATTAGAATCAGTGTTTGAAATAAAGGGATTAAAACTGCTTCAAGCTCTTTCGAATGTTGAAAACAAAACTCTGTTTACAGATTTAAAAGAACATTATATAAGATATTAACTTTAGCAAGAACTAATAGGTATTTCCAAGCACTAAAAGTCAACTAGAAACTAAAAATGTTGAAAAAAGGCTTTCAACATTACTCATATTACAGGTTAAACACACAAATAGACCAATGATCAACCAACTAACACAATTTCTGCTGTGTTTTTTACCTGCTGGAATCTACTGGTTGAAGTGTGGATCTGTTATTAAGGTTAACATAGGGTTACAAACCAAACCCTTGAACCCCACTGTCCTCATATTGTGTCCGCCCATATTTCAGACACTCATTCACATCATAGTATTGGTTCTATTGAATAAATACAACAAAAATTTGTTGTGACCCAATGTCATTGATTTTAAAAACACAGTTATATTTGATGTATTTCTTTTGTTTCATTTATATAGCACTTTATCAAATGTGTAAGCGCAACCCAAAGTGATTCACTGATCACAGAATAACATGAAAAGATACAATGATGAAAAAAAATGTAACTATAAAGATGAAAATTGATACTTGATAAAAGAAAGTTGCAAATAATAGTAAATGATAATATAGATAGTGATAAAAGCAAGAAGATAAAATGGTTTCGATGTTAATGAACCTTACAGGCTACCAATCAGAATTGGGGTGACCTTAGGGGTGGCCCTACCACCCCCGCCCACTAAAATTGCCATTAAATCTCACATCTTCTGTCTGTCTCTCCTGCAGTGGTGAAACCTAGTGGACATCACCTGAAGCTAGCTCTGAAGCTGCGCAACTTTGCGAAAGTCATGTTTAAACCAATGAGGTGAGAAGTGAATCCTCATTTGATGAGTGCCTCTGCGTCTTGTGTTGGAGCCCTTAGGGTATTCATTTTACACTCTGAGTTGGTGCTGTGCCCATTATTTCATGTCATGCTCCATGTTGATATGCCTGATTAAATCATCCAGTCAGGTGTGAAAATTACAGAAAGTGTGGATCATAAGCTTCAGACTCATTTAAGTGACATTATGCATTGGTGTGTGTCCCAGGCAGCAGAGAGATGAGGAGACTCCCGAGGATTTCTTTTATTTTGTTGACTTCCAGAGACACAATGCAGAGATTGCTGCTTTTCACCTGGACAGGTACTGCCTCATCTTCCCTTCACTGCTTCTGCTGACTGACGAGTGTCTGTTCAGTGAAGTGATTTGATGCTGGTGCTTTGGGTAAAATTATACCTGTTATTTGAATGTTGCCATTTATGTTTAGAGGTGTACTGGTATATATGGAGCTGCTACAAATGTTTTGTATAGAGGGTTGACTGTGACCAGCTGAGGAGCAGAATGCTTAGTCATGACCTTTCTGTTAACTCATGGTGTCCTTAGAATTTGCTGGCATACTACAAGCCAGCACTTTTTCCCACTATAATTGAATGATCTGTGCTCATACTCCACCTCTCCTTCATCTTTCCTCCAAGTTTCATGACTTCCAGCCTGGTCATTTTTGGTTGATTTTGCTACTAGCAACACTACCAGCTCTTAAAACTCTCCTCTTTGTGGGAGGGATCAGCATAATAAGCATGTCAGCCTGCTGATGTTTGCTATAAAGTACTGCTGAGACTAAGCACTGCCTCAACATGCTATTTCTTTGGCAGCTGAGTAAGACTACAGGAGTATTTGGCCCAATTTTTGGCCCCTGTTCTCTGATGAATTGACAACCTGTGTCGACTGCATTCTTCCAAATAGAATACTGTCACAAACGTAACAGCACGTTGTTGCTCAACAGTCCCTTATCTGTTCAGGTCTACTTCCTTCATCGGATCACATGATGTGGTGGATTCCTTCTTGACAGCTTTTTGTAATGTGCGATCTGTCATTATTTTCTAATCTTGCAGAGTGCACATGAAATTAGAGAGAGGATCATCTAGGAACTTATATCATACTTCAATGATATCATATTATCAAACTAGGGTATAAAGTTAGATTTTTAAAACTTCTATTGTCATCGAAAAGAAAATCCTAGAAATCCCAACTGGTCTCTAGTATATAGGTCAGAAAAAGTAAATCTCCTGGCAATAAAAGTTTCAGCTTTCAAAAAGATTGCAACATTTTTGAGCTCAGGATTTCCCAACACGCCAATCAATACAAACCACAGTGTTTGGACACAAGCTTGGCACACATATCTTTATGCAACTTCACTAAAAGCCGAGGTGAGGTGATTCACTCTGAAATACAATCAACTGAGCTAGACAGTATCATTAAGAAGCCACACACACTCATAAGTCATCGCTTCACCACACAGACAGACAGCAAACAACAGGGGTGCCTTGTCAAAAGCTGAAACAATTGCTAGAAGAAGTGCCCCAGATCTGCTCAAATATACATCTGGTAACCTTTTAGATATAAGAATGTTTTCCAGCTTCTGCTTTCCCTTCCTTTTTAATTTGTCATGTTTTCAGTCGGAGGCAGTATGTCGTCTCTCTCTGCTGCGTCTGACTTTGCTGCCAGAAGCCTTTATCATTATCGTTTGCAATCAGCAGTTGGGAATGCCAGCAATTTTAGAAACAGCAATTCAGCTTCACACACTGATTGTTTGATTATTGTTTGTGAGACACGACTGAAATGTGGTCCTTGGGGAGGTAGTATAAGCTCTTGATAGTGCATCTGAGCACAGCTAGCTGTGTTACACAGTGTCGAGGCTGTCATAAAGGCTGCATTCATGATGAGAATCTGTCAAACTAAAGCATAGAGGAAAGTTAACAAAGAGGTAAAAATTTTATTATGTTCATGTTGGTATGAAGTTTAAAAATTGTTCTTACTCTGGAAGAAAACGGGATTTATTTCTTTTGGGGTTTTCCTCTAAATCTTATCATCCTTTTTGTTAGGATCCTCGACTTCCGGAGGGTTCCACCAGTGGCAGGGAGACGAGTGAATGTCACAGGAGAAGTTCTCCAAGTAACTCACAATGAAGACCTACGAGCTGTGTTCTTCACCTCACCAGGTACCAGCAAGGGACCTTTATAGAAAGTCTGTCCACTGACAGAACAACGAGAACAAGAATTTATTTAACCCTTTGAACCCCGACTAATGGCTTGCCTAAAAAAAATAAAAAAAAACTTTCAAGATTAATATGAATATCCCTTTGTAATGATGCAGCTGTAGATCTAAACCTCTATCAAATCATAGTACAAAATGTGAACATTATTTCTGCAAAGCCAACCCTGATAAAGTGAAGCAGAACAAAATTATAAAGGCTTTAGTACAGATAGTTCAGATGAGGTCTTCAGACTGGCCATTTCAGCACAGTTTGGGGAAGTTTCGCACCATCTGTTCTCAACAATTGAGAGACCTTAAGTTTTAAGATGTAATGATGTTATCATCCACACAGCCTGATAATGATCTATAAACAAAATGATTTATGACAACATTGTGAAGCAGAGCCATGAAGCTGTCCATCTTTCAGTAGCATAGGATTTTATCTTAACTGTTAATTGATTGGCTTTTTTTTTTTTACAGTGACCCCTATTATAGAAATTGCTGCTAATGTAATTATATTCCTTGTATGGACTCTGCTCTCTACTTGAATTAAAAAAATATTTACAATCATCTTTAACTATGTATTATCATATCTATTGTTTCTGGTGTGGAAGGGCCTTTACACTTTTTGGTGTAGACTTCAAGATTTGTAACTCTGCAGACTGTTCACATGCATAACAAACTTTATAACTCACCAAAGTGTAATATTATGAGAATAAATATTCATATAAAGAAACCCCAAATAGTGTATTTTCTTTAAAGCAAAAACTGTAAAAACCTTTGAGAAAATTGTACAGATACCCCTCATATCTGTACAATTAGCTCAATAAACTCTAGTAACACTGTAAATAACTTGTGGATAAAATAAGGAAGTATTTGCATCATATGCCATACAACTTGTGTTAGGTAGAGTTTTTGAGAAGCATTGAAGGTCTTAACAAACTCACATGTGTGTGCAATGAAGCAATTCTTTTCTCATCTTATTTTATATTAGGCAACAATTACATGGTATCTTATTCCTGGCATGGGTGTGCAACCACATTAAGACAAGGTTCCACTAAGAGTGACATGCTTATTCTGAGTCTTGACAACATGTAGTACCAATCACTTCTTTTGCAATTTGCTTTTCATCTTTGCAAACAAGCATATATATTTAAACCTCGGCTTATCTGATGAGTTATTTTGCTCGGGGACCGACTGTTTCTCTTGCTGGTGATAATGGAATTCAATTAGAAGGAAAGGCAGAACAGATCAAAAAAGCATATAATTTCATGTGACCAGCAAGCTCATTTCGCATTCCACCACTCTGCTGTGTTATTTCCAAACAGCCAACAACACGTGTTTCTTTGCCAAGTGCTTGTATGTGTGTAAGACGGAGTATGCAGCGTGCGGGAACCCTGACTTGCTGGAGGGCTCACTTTCTGCCTACCTGCCAGGCCTCAGCATTGCTCCACGCCTCTCCATCCCCAACCCCTGGAAACGGTCGTACACCTTCACCGGACGTGAAGAGTAAGAATGCTTTATTTTTGTGTACTAAACAGTTATAGTGTGGCTCAGTGGGAAGATCAGATGGCATCAACACAGGCAGGATAATTATTTTAGTTAAAGCTGCAGCTACCTACAGGGATGTTTTAAATTCATGAAGCCTTTGAACTTTTCTAGAATTCTGCATAAATATGTCTAAAACCATCATAAGATTTCACACAAGTTCTCAAAACTACCATTTTTCATGGCATAGATTCAACAGGGTGTTGCAATCATTCCTCTGAGATTTTGCTCCATACTGACCTGACAGCATCACACAGATGCAGATATTTAAAGCCTGCAGATGTGACAGCTGCAAATCCATGATGAGAATCTCCCGTTCCATCCCATCCCAAAGATGCTCTGTTGGTTGAAATCGGTGACTGTGGAGGCCATTGGAGTACAGTGAACTCATTGTCATGTTCAAGAAACCAGTTGGAGAGGATCTGAGCTTTGTGACATGGTGCATTATCCTGCTGGAAGTAGCCATCAGAATATGGTGCACTGTGGTCATGAGGGGATGGACATGGTCAGCAATAGTACTCAGGTAGGCTGTGGTGTTAAACAATACCCAGTTGGTACTAAGGGACCCAAAGTGTGCCAAGAAAACATCCCCCACACCATTACACCACTATCAGTCTGAGCTGTTGATCCAAGGTAGGATGGATCCATGCTTTCATGTTGTTTACAGCCAATTCTGACCCTACCAGCTGAAATGGAGACTAATCAGACCAGGTCCAGTTTTGGTGAGTCTGTGTGAATTGTAGCCTCAGTTTCCTGTTCTGAGCAGACAGGAGTGGCACCTGGTGTGGTCTTCTGCTGCTGTAGCCCATCTCCTTGAAGGTTAAGCTTGTTGTGCATCCAGAGATGGCATTCTGCATAACTTAGCTGTAATGAGTGGTTATTAAAGTCACTGTTGCTTTTCTATCATCTCAAATAACTTCCCATTATCCTCTGAAATTACAAAGGTGTTTCATCCAGGCAATTGCCACTCACTGGATATTTATCTGGATTTATAGTTTTTTCAGACCATTCTCTTTAAACTCTAGACATGGTTGTGCATGGAAATCCTAGATTAAATCCCCTTCACTCCTCATGGTCATGAGGCATGAAGACATGGTCAAGTTGACCATTAAGATCACAGATGCTGCCATGTGAATGGCTGCTTAGCCATTTGTGCTAAAAGCAATTGACTGTTGAGTGTAGGTTCTGCTTTCTGACAAACTTCTCCATAAATCCTTTTTCATTTCTCTTATGTATGTTTTCTTTAAAGGTGGGAAGTGAATCCATTCTACTGTGACGCAATAAAGGAGCTGCATCCGTATAACTCGGGCAACAGACTGCTCAACATCATAGACATGTCCATCTTTGACTTTCTTATAGGTACTGCTTCAACCTACCTTCTTCTCATATTACATTTAAATAGACTTCTTAAGTTATCATTATTTTTACAGGTAACATGGACAGACACCACTTTGAGATTTTTACCAAATTTGGAGATGAGGGATTTCTTCTTCACTTGGACAATGCTAGAGGGTGAGACGGTTGCTGCACATTGAATGTGTGTTTAAATGATGCACTTTGTTTTCATTTCTGTAACTCATTTGACATCCTGTGCTCAGGTTTGGGAGGCACTCTAGAGATGAGATGTCCATCCTGACTCCACTATCTCAGTGCTGCATGTAAGTGGTAGAGTTCAGTTTATTTTGTTGTGGATTTCAATCTGTTTCTAACCAAAAACTGAAATTTGCCTATTTATTCATAATGCCCCCCCCCCCCCCTTTTTTTTTTTCTCCCCCCAGTATAAAGCACTCAACACTGCTGAGACTGCAGCTCCTGGGCCGGTCAGAGTTCAGGCTAAGTGATGTGATGAAGGAGTCCCTCAAAGGAGATCCTTTACGGCCAATCCTGACCGAGTCCCACCTCTTAGCGCTGGACCGCAGGTTACAGAAGGTTCTGCGACTGGTCCAGCGCTGCATCCGGAGGCTAGGGGAGAACGAGGTGATCACAAAAGACTTTGTAAAAGCAACAGCAAGAACACAGACTGCCACAAAAAGGAAATAGGCTAGGTAACAGAGGATGAGTTGCTTGACTTCAGAGCTGCTTTTGAAGACTTTGTCATGAAGTGCAGTCCCCTTGCGAGCCAAGAAAGCTCAGGTTTTACTTTGAAGAATCCTTAATAGTTTATCTTAATAGAAATCTCGAGGGGCTCATCGGAGCGAGAGGAATCTAATTGTTGGGGTTGAGAACATGAACTATTGCAGGACTCAAGAGCAGACAAAGCTGTACCTTTAAATACTCACCCTCACTTACATACTTACACTCACTTTTAATGAACACATAGGTCGAAAGTTTAACATTTAATTAAAGACCTTTGAGTGAACGAATTAGCAAAAATGGCACCATGCAAAGTAAACATTCACATTATAAAGAAATACAACTTTACAGATACACAAAACCACTGTCATACACATTGAAACCTGCAGTTAAGTTATAGAAAAAAACCATCATGCACTGGATCAGTTTGTCGGATTCATCCTGGTGTTCTTCCAACTGTGGAAAGAAAGATCTTTTTCAATTCCAAAATAAAGCTTTTTTTATGTGAAGACAAGTTTTAAAGAGAATTTATAACCTAAGAATAACAAAAGTGTGTGTCTGTGCAGAACTGAGAGTTGGGAAAAGTGATACCTATTAAACAGCCACTTTGCTTCACTCCACCCTGTTTTCCAGACTTATAATCCTGTTTCATCAGTGTTTAAACAGCTTTACTACGTATGTGTCACCTAAAGGCCGAGACAGAGCAACAGCAAATCTGAAATATAAACTTTTTTCTTTTTTAAAAGAAACCCGAGTGGGTTACCACTGAGTAATTAAGAGCTTTGCCCCTTATTACTTTTGTTCTCTCCTGACAAACTGGATATAATCCATCACTCTTGTGTGATGTAAAGTAACCACAACTATTTAACAGATCTTTAAGTTGTTGTATCATGTTAAGTAAAGCAGACTGAGCGGCTAAACCGCCTTCACAGGCTCAACACTGTTATGCTGTTTTTTGGTCAAATGTGTCCACATGAGTAAACTTGCAAACCTGCCTGAAATGCAGAATTACATACCATTAAAAGAAAAAAATAACCACAATGACCTTTTTAAGCTCCAAGTAACATCTCCAGATCAGGAAATGCTGGCATGTCCCAGAGCTAAATGTGACAAGTTATAATGAAGCTCAGAGCTGCTGATATGAAGAGTGTACAAAAAAACTATAATTTATCTGGTCAAAGCATCATTAAAAAAATGACTTAGTTTTTTTTCTTTAATTATTATCCAAGAATAGAATCATCTGGGATATTGAGGCTGAACTTTTAAGTTTTCCTGCACATAGCTCAACGTCGCCCCCTGATGTGCAGATGTGGAACAGCATCCTCTCAGACATACTAAGCCAACAGACCTGTTGTAAAACTAGTGAGATTAGTTTTTAAAATCTACTGATGAAAAAGCATTTCGTACTGTTAAAAAGCCAAAATGCAACACAAAAAAATTATATTAAAGCCTTTCAGTTGAGAATTTGTTGGTTTTAAGTCTTTTATAACAGCTCTGATTGTGTAACTGGTGGTTGGATTGTATGGACAACAGTGGGAGTGATTTGCAGAGCTCTATAATTAAAATAATCATTGGTTACAGTTTCAGGTAGACTGTGCTAACCGATAAAACTAGAGGTCTAGAGTTAGAGGCAAACAGCAAAGAAGGACTGCAGTAATAAAAGTTTTCAAGTGAAAGAACGAAGTCTCAGACAAAGCTGGATGATTTTTTAGATTTTTTTTATTGCTTAAACTGCCATCTGGAACAATCTATACCAAAAGGATAAACATCTTTGCACATACAGAAGGTCAAACTAAATACAGGGTAGAATAGAAAAAGAATGGTCCTCTGATGGCTTGCAGCTCCCCATGCCGCACGCCGAACAAACTCACCGAAGGTCGGGCTAGCAGGAGTGACTGACTACTACTGTTAAGCCCAGGTTAGGTAAGCTAAGGCAAACCGGGACGATTGCAGTGTGGCTAAAAACATTTTGACCCATGATGCAGCTATTTACAAGAAAACGATTTGACAAGAGTGAATCCTTCACCGCTAACGGAGTCATCTCCTGTGGATCAGGACGAACGGGATGTGATGTCAAAAGACATAAATCCACATGTAACCACATCCACAAGGATAACCTGAAGGTCAGGGAAAACAGATGATCAGTTTAAGTATAAGAAATCAAATCCATTATCAAGGGCTCATCTCACCAACCTGACTACTCTGCAATCGGCACCAAAAATCAAACATATGTCTCGACTTTAAGGGCATAGAAGTGTTTTATGAGACAAAACAGACACAACTGATTATAGGTCAATTCTGGTATAAGACGGTGAGGCAGGAATGAAGAGTTAAGCCTATAATCCAGAAGTCAACATTGTGTCATTTGGTAAAGATCTTAAAAAAACATTTTATGCCATCTAAATAGTCTTGAAGCAGTTAAGCTAGGGAGTAACAAACCAAATATTTGACAAAAGTTCCTGCTTCTGCACAAAGCCGCAAGAAAGTTGTTTTTTTTGTTGTTTTTTTTTTGTTTTTTCAAATACACGCCTCCATTCACACCAGATCACTGGATGCCTAAAAACATCATACCAAGTAAGCATAGAGAACAAGTCACAAGCTACTCTGATGAAAAGACAGCCACCTTTTCAAATAGGCAATAAGCAATGACACTAGTTTTAAATAAATATCTGCTTGATCTGCCCGTCAGCTCACCTGGGTGAAGCTTTGATACATAAATACTTCAGATGTCGTGAAAATCCATTAAACCATAACCCCTTCCCCACCCCCACCCCCACCCCAAGACTTCACTTCAATAAAACTGTAATTAGCCTTTTGATTTATTTTTAAAAAGTTTCCCATGACATTTTACACAATACAATTACATACTGTTAATGTCAGTTGACAAGAAGAAGCATTTGTTTACTTTGTGGCACTGGACACCTAAAATAGAATTTATGGAAAAATAAGTGTTTACAAAAGACAGATAAACATATCTTTTTAAAGATCACCATCACTCCAAACCAGAAATTGTATCATTTTGTCAATGACAATAATATAACTATGATTAATTTAACTATACTATGATAACATTTTGATTACAAACCATAGCAGAAGAGTGACCAAGTTATTTGGTATATACTAAATAAACTGAATACTGAAACTCACTTAATACTCTTATATTTTTTTTCTCCTTTCTATTTCTGTATTTTCCTCTCAGAGTATTCAAGGCAGTTCTTGTATGGTCGTTCTATATATTAAGAGGACGATAAGGGTGGTAACTACTTCCTGTTGGAGCTCCAGGCGACTTGCATCTCCGCAGCTATGCATCTTTGAGCTGTGACAATAATCAAATTTGGCACTAGCCTGGTAGCTGCACAATTAAAAAGCTTAAGTTGTACAAGCTCTTTTTAAACTAAGCCAAACCCACACATTGCTGTCTCATCACACCATTAAAGATAACCCCAAAAAAATGACAAACTAAGCATCATATTACAGCTGAAATTTAGAGAGAAAAAATAAAAAAAGGCTGACGGTTTGATGCAATCATATTCTTCCTGCCTTCTATATAGTTTCTAGGCCCTGCTTTCGTACATCTAATCAAGCTAACTGTTGTCAAAAAGGAAACTCTTACAGAGTGGATAAGCAGTTTTCACCTTAACCTGCAAGATAAATCTGACGAAAATCACCAAAAGCGCCTTGTAAGGTCTGATTGTCTCTCTCATCAGTCTGAGACCCTAAAATCTTTCAGAATCTCCTGCTTTGAGTTTAAATCTAAAAACAAAGTGTAACCAGCAAATATATATTTATATATAAAAAACATAAGTAACATGTGATGTAACTGTGCCTACAAGGTAGCGTACAGCAGCTGGTACAAGCGCTGGTGAGTGGCTAAAAGTCACCTCTGCGTGACAGCAAAATGATCTGTGTGTGTAACAAAGAGGGGGGGGGTGGGGAATAAAAAGCGAAAGGAAATGAGAGAAAAGTGACAAAAAAAAGCAAATTGCATTGGTGGACCCTGGGTCTGAAAGGAGAGAAGAAGGTGAGGGGGTGTGGACAGAAGAGAGGAAGAGGAGAGTCGCTCCCTCAGACAGAGAGCGACACGAAGCTGTTGTACTGTTGGATGTTGCGTTTGAGTATGTCCGAACAGGGGCCCAGGACACGCTCAAAGCGAGGCCGGTCCAGCTTGACACACTTCAGCGGGCCGCGGGCGACCACAGTGGCAGCGCGAGGACGGTTCATCAGCAGAGCAATCTCACCTGGAAAACAGAGAAACAGTGTCTCTGTTAATAATGACCACGTTTAGTGTTTCTAGAGCTTGGCAGTCATAAAAATCCCACACCATCACATTTTGTGCCACCAGTAATATCCTTATTATCAGAAGCAGAAGAATATTAATGACGGACTGCATGAAGTGAAAGACTGACATGATTGTGCTTTAGGGCTTACCAAAGTAGTCGGATGGTCCTAACCTCCCCACTTCAACAAACTCCTCATTCTCTGAGCGACGCTGTAAAACAGCTGCAGAACCCTGGAAAACACACACACACACACACACACACACCTACTTGAGCCTCTAGTACCAGAAATAAACATCAGCTCCATAAGAGAGAACTTCAAATAAGCTTTATGAGTTAATGTGGCCGACTGTGTCCAATGGGCTTTTACAGAATTGATTATTTTTTAAAAACTTATCACCATATATCACAAATGAAGCACTATTAATAGCCTTAAGTCCCCCTCTGACCAAGGGAGGAACTTTTCAGAATCAGACTGACTAAAATTTTACAAAAAACAAAAGTTTATGGTTTTATCATTTTCCCCTTAGATTAATAAAAGAAAAAAAAACTTTTTTTTCTTTTAATTAATTCTAATCTATTATTGTAAATAAAGAAAAAAAATGTGAATGATCATGTTTTATAAAATAGTTGGCATTTAAATGTACAGTA
The DNA here is from genome assembly GCA_028567055.1 of Leptatherina wallacei. Taxonomy (NCBI): domain Eukaryota; kingdom Metazoa; phylum Chordata; class Actinopteri; order Atheriniformes; family Atherinidae; genus Leptatherina; species Leptatherina wallacei. Next base: position 15,770,586 of record JAOXYM010000023.1, read on the forward strand.
ATTATTGGCAAATTAGTCAAATTAGTAAATGTCTTAGTATTTTCAGTTCAAGATCAAATACATGTCTATGATGAAGCAAGATTTTTACATCCTTAGGGTGTATTCATATCGGGATAGTTCAGTGGACTCTGTTTGATTTAGCAGGAAATGCAGAGAAATGTTGCACCTTCATTTGGTCTGCTTTCCCACTGCACTTTGCTCCAGCAGACCAAACCGCTGGACAACGTCATGCAGTTACAACTGCTCATTTGCAGCGGTATTGCCTGAAATGGCCACTGACCAAGAAAAAAAACCAAGCAGGAGGACGAAGAAAACCCAGCTCATCAATTGGCCAGGACTGAAAACTGAAATCCTTCCCCTTCAAATGGCTCGTTCACCACAAGTAAACAATGGAGAAATACCAAGTTTCTGCAGTCTCTGGGTTACAGTTGGCAGTTTGGTGTTCAAAACCTCATATGGTTTTCACAAAAATCTGCCCAGTATTACAAGCAGGAAAGACAACAAGTGTCCATTTGCGTTCATACTGAAAGCAAACTGCTCCATACTCTTGATTTTCAAGTGAACCAGAGTTTGCTTGTTTGCTCCGCAACAGAGTTAATGAGTGCTCACACTGTTCCAAAAGAACCGTATCCATGGAAGCAGAACAGGGTTTGTTTAAAGCCTCATTCACGCTCCCCTTTACAAAAGGTATTGAGGCACTTCTGTGTCAAACGTTGTGAAACGTCACTGCCCTTGCACTCCCATGCGTCCTTTACAATAGCATGGTTGTTAGGCAATACATCCACCAGAGGGCAGTGCAGAGTTTAGGGTTCACTTCTGAGTTCCAATGTCAGTTTCAGAGTAAAGCAAACATGGCAACGGTGGAGGAGATCATTATAATGAACAGTCTCAGAAAGAGGCATAAAGAAAAGGAACACCATAGATGGCTGTGGTCTGTGCGGCCACTAAACACATTGTGGCTTCTTTTTCTTCGTCCCTTTCACTGGTCATACGTGAGCCAAACTGTGCAGCACTACTGCTCCGTTTATTCCATCTGGCTACACATCCACAAGCTCTGGACTGAAACGGACTGAAATACAAAAGGAAAGGATGCAGAAGGCAGACAGAAGTCTTTTTCCATATGCATATTTAACATTGAGCATAAATGAGGCCTAAAGCTGACCGAGCTGTGCAAGTGTGAAGAAAAAGAAAGAGAGATAGAGATAGAGATAGAGAGAGATACTTTATTGATCCCAAGGGAAATTGAATGTGCCCTTAAAACCAGTTTTCATCTGTAAAAAAAAAAATCACTCAACAAGAAAAAAAAACCTACAATCATCATGAATTAATATGAAGATCAAAGATCTTGTAGACCATTCTGATCATTTAGATCTGACTAAATATACTCACACCATGATCCAGTAACAATTTAAACTCAGAAGCAAATAAGAACTGACAAAATGTGAAATGTTGCTCTCCACTGTCCTGTTTGAAGACAAGTGTGTGTGTTTGCCTGTGAAAGAATAAAACTATTTATCAAGTGGATACCTCTAAGATTATGAAGAATTCATCTCCAGGCTCTCCCTGCACAACGATCTTTTGTCCGTCCTCAAACTGGACGGGCTCCAAGGCGTCAGCAACTGTCAGACGTTCCCATTTGTCAAGAGACTCTGAGTACAGAGAACAGAAAAAAGTTTTCAGCTGACAAGACGACGGCAAAAACATATCTTAAGGGGTTGAAACGGTCATTGGTTTTTTCCTTAGGAGGGATATTTTAACATACACTTTCATGTTATTATTATCTCCCTGCTAAACATAAATAATGCGTCTATTTTCACATTTAAAAATACACCGATTTAACACAAAAGCAACCCACCTAAAATGGACACTTTCCTGAGGAATTCCTCATACATCTTCCTCTTTCTCAAAGTGCTTCCCTAAAGAAAAGAACATTTGTATTAGTGTAACAACATCAAAACAAAAGCAAAGTTAGGAATTTGTCGGGGTCTTAGGCAACCACGCTTACGCCACCTAAATTCATAATCAGTGGTCTTCTTTTCGCACCACAAACCCAGTTATTAAAACATGCTTCCTCACCATGAGTATTCTCCTGTAGCTGTCTCTGTCGATGCCCCACAGTTTCACGTTGGTCTTGGCTCTGACCGTAGCCGCCCTTGGGGTGCCGTAGATCAGAGCCAGCTCTCCAAAGCTGCCTCCTTCCCCAATGCTGGTCACCCATTCGTTGTTCACATACACCTGCAAGATTAAAAAAGGATTGGGACCAAATATTCTAATGCATAAGTAACAAAAAAAAGGGTCACTGTTTAAAAAAAAATACCATGATGATGAACAGATACTCACATCCATCTCCCCTTGGTCTATGACATAGAAATTGTCACCTTCATCACCTGAGGAGATAAAAAACATAGTTAGTGTCACACATAAACACGCTATTGCTTTTGAACAATCAATCAATTCAGCTTAACAATGAAAATATGTCATCCTACCTTGCAGAATAACTGTTTCCCCAGCAATATAGGTGACCGGAAACATTGCATCAAATATGTCACTGAAAGACAAAAGATTGGTGAGTTGATCAGCTGAAGGCTCAACATCCAAATGCATTCATAGAAGTTTAAAAACAGGCATTGTGTAAGATGGGTACCTTCTCTCATTGTCATCCAAGTGTGAGAAGAGCACATTTTTTTCGATAGCTTTAGCCAAAGCAGCCATTGTTTTGTAGTCTTTTGGAATGACCTGTAATAACAGAAAGAAAAGTCCTGACTCAAATACACTGAAACGCTGCGTGGGGCTTCTTTAAAAAAATAAATAAATTCTGCTGTGTCCACCTTTCTGACGTATGAAGCTGCGTCCTCCTCTGTGTACACCTCTGCACTGAAGGCTCCTCTCCGCCGGCGCCCCTTTACCACCGGGTTCATGGGTGGGGACACCTCCTCATCACGCGAGTCTGAACGAGAACTGCTGGCCTTCTGCTGGTTCTGAATCTGCTTGGCCTCTTCCTGTGAAATAGGGAAGAAATGGATTGAATAATGGAAAGGACCACTGTCAGCCTACAAGTTATTTTCCTTAATGAAAAACAACGGATACATCTGCATACGTGTTCATCACAAATACAATTGTGTTTATATCACTATACAAATAAAAATGAGGAGAAAAAAAATGCAAAAAAGGAAATAATTTGCAGTCCACAGCTTGCATTTGTCTCTGCCTTTAGTCTGGTTTCCAGGCAGTAAAAAGCAGCTTCACTGAACTGAGTTTAGGTGACTGACATGGCCGATGAGTTTTGATGCATTTGGGAGAATCTGAACAACAAAAGACTTCTACGGCTCCAGTCAGCACTGACATTGTTGGCATATTCGATATATCAATGGCTATATTCCTGGTCTCACCAGGGAGTTGCATGTTGTGTGAAATAATCTGAGGTTATGCTCAAAGTAAGAAAATGCTTTCTTCATCATGGAAACCTTTTTTCTCCTTTGAAAATACTGGCATTTCTCAGTCTAACCACTGTTCTGCAAATTTCTCATTTTTCTGTATGCACCTGGTGAAGCAGCTATTATTGAATATTCTCATAGCCGTCTGATCGTTAAATTCTCAAGCAAAACCTCAATCATTGGCAACAATCATTTGAATCATTTCTAAACCACGAGTGAGTAGTTTTGTAAAAAGGAGCAGCACAGAAACGACATAGATGAAGGAAAGACTTCAGAGCCAAGTCTCAAGTTACTTTTAACCCTTTGCATAATATAGGAGGCATTTCTTTAAACTTACTGAAACTAAAACTGAGAATTAACTCAGTATTTGTTTTAATTTCAGATTTAATGCATCATGGTACAAAGCCAAAAGTCTCAAATAACTATAAAGAATAAAACATAAAAGAGTAAACATCCAAAACACTTTTTGATCTGAACTGAAGCTGCACAAAAACTGGAGAAACAGCAAAAAAATGTCACTCGTTAAGATTTTGTCTTTGTGGCTCCAGACAGCATACAGACAGCTGCATCAGAAAAACCACTGGATTGCTTCATGGCAATTATAATAAATTTCAATCTAAGACATTTTATTGTAGCAGATTTCATTGTGTTATAGACAAACAAATCAGACTTTTGCCACACTAGATCTAAATTTGATCTTCATTCAAAAGGTAAAATATAGTTTTGAACATGGCTTCCACATGCAATTCCAAAATGTTTTTCTAAATCAAGTATATGCACTACACATATTTTTATAGTGAGCAAACAACACATACAACTGTACTAAAATAAAAATAGAAAAAAATCAAGGAAAATTGTATGCAAGCAACTCTGCAGGTTGAAATAAACGTAGTCCCAGCTTGTTAGTTTGACGGGAGGTTAATCGATCTGTCGTGCTAGTTTAGTTCCATTAGTATTTATTTCTTTACTAAAATGCCGTTCCAAAAGTACAATAAAGAAATAAAGTTAGAAAGTGACAGAAGACATCAACCAAAACAAAACTAATAAATGTATTTAAAGTATTTCAGCTAACTGACTAAGAGATGACACTGAATGTTTCCAATTGACTAACTAATTAAATAGTTATTATTATTATTTTTTTAAATAATACATTTTGCTGTTTAGATAACTTCAGCTGATTTTTTTGTGGCTCTGAAGACAGTGAAAGTCTGAAGGGTCGTAAGCCTGCGTGATGTTCAGCCTTCACACTGTAATTACTTCCTTTCTGTCCACTGACTCATAAAAAATAACAAAATGCACACAAACCTTCTCCAGCCTCTCAAAGTACTCTCTTAGAAAGGCCATGGGCCTGTCCGGCCTGGAGGTGCACAGCTGGACGATGCAGTCCTTCAGCAGCTGCTGAATGTTGTGTTTCTGCACGTACTGCTCACACTCCCTGAGGCTCCGCTCCTCTTCACTGCTCGTACTTCCAGATGCCATGACGACAACCGCAACCCTGCTCTGTGACCTCTAACCTTTGTACTAGAGAGGAAGAAAGAAGTTGATGTCAGATCATCACTGTACAACATGAATTCACTGGGTTAACTAAGAGTGATACACTAGAGAAGTGTGTGCACGCCAGGATGAGAAATGGGACGGGCAGAAAATATGAGAATGTGAGAAAAATAGAGCCAAAGTGAGAAGACGCAGAGAAATGGGTCGCTGTTTTGTCGCTATGGAGCCTGAGCGCTCTTAAGGAGTGAAAACTGGTCATATGATCGCAAATATCTGGGGGGGGGGGGGTAATACAGACACACTGTCTGTCCTGAATTTATTTACACTAAACAGTTCAAGTTTTTCATCCGCCTCAATGTAACCCTGTTCCAGAAGTGTAACTACCTATGTCTGATGTCTTATCATGCACAGGGCCTAAATTTAGACAAATGATGAAGCCAATGAATCAATGCACTGTGAAACAGGCCCAAGCATAAAAGGAAGTCCACATGGTTGACTTTTCAACATTTCAAACCACAAAACTGCTTCAGAGCAAAATATCTTAACAGATCCTAGATCATCTGATAAGATATATCAGTTAGCTCTGGGCTTGATCAAACGGTACAATCCAGAACAGGAATACCCCTAAAGCCAGGCTGTAATCAATGTGCATTTTGAAGGACTAAATGTGTGAACAAGTCTCGTGGAACAAACAGAACAATCCATTTTGTGCCTACCAGTGTATCCTACATGTGCAATGAGCATAATAGGATTCGGATAATTTCTAATCTGACAAGGCCCAAGGGAGATTACTGGCCTTGTTATCAAAGATGAGTTTGGCATATCCTTTATGTAACTAACTAAAGTCAAGGAGGAAACTTGGCAGGCTTGTTTTAATCCAAATCTACCTCAGGAATAAGTAAGTGGTTAGATGATACTGTTTTTGGATCAGCTGGTATAAATTAAGAGCCAGTAGCTTCATCTATCAAAGGGGCTTACATAATAAGTCTGTATAATTTTGTTTGAAAGGTCTTGATTGTTACAGATGTAATAACCATGTTCTTTCTTCGATTCAGTTGCCATGCTGCAGCTCTACCTCTACTGTCTAATCAAAAATGAGCATCAATTAAATTTGAGAAAACACTGCCATGCACAATGACCTTGCTAACGAGAAAACAGGAGAATATGCTAGGGGGTTAATCAATAAGCACGCATCTTATTGGACTGCAAGTTAAGGGAATGTAAGCGCCTTTAATTAAAGTATAAAGCAAATGTCCCGTCTGTAGCACCGTCTAGGTCAGAAAAGCTTCAACATTAGACAGACGGCTGCAGTCAAGTAACTTCTAACATAAGAAATAATGCTTTAGTACAAACTATCTTCAAAATTTACCAACTGAATAAATACTCTGATGAATAATAAAACTGGTTAACTCGAGCTAACTATCTTTGTCAAACGTTGTGCGGCAACAAGAGCGTCTGGTTTGATGCCTAGCTGGCTAGCTCTGTGCAAAGGCAAAGCTCTCCTTCAATGACGCCATCTTGAGTTCTATCATAAACAAACGAGAGACGGTGGAAACAAATTTCACCTATACAAAGGTCATACGTTCCACGAGCCGAAACAACACAAATACTCACAAGAAACTGTAAAAATCCTTCCGAGCCTTTCGACAGAGACTCGGGATGTATGATATTTCACAAAGCGCACCGTTACCAGATCCTCCTCCTCGTTTCGATTTTTTTCCTGAGCTCTGGACCGCTGCCCCACCGGATACGGCTGAGAACCAATCAACAGCCGTCACTGACGTCAATTCTCCTCGTTCTGACATGTGAGCTCGTAACCCGTGGTAACCTTAAAGGAGACTGTAAGGAAACCGTGACGTCAAGGAAATGGTTAAGAAATTTGAAAAGAAAACTTATTAATATACAGTAAATGTAAGAAAAGAAAAGATGTTTTAAAACGCGCGCATAAAAATCCGTCAGCGTTGTCTTTTGTTGTTAGAAATACGGGTCAAAATTATAGTCAGAGGTGGTCTCCCCGTCATCAGAGCACTAATGCAGCTTTCTCTTTTCAATGAAAATTGCTAAACTTTAGAAAAATATATTATTTCTATTAAACAAAAAACATTGACTCCTGAAAATCATTTGATAGGAAGCATGATTAAATGTAGATGCACTACTTCAGTATCATGGAAACAGGCCTACAGCTGAATTGACTTGCCACCATCAGGCGCACAAAAAATGAGCTATGGGGACTTCAAAATGTTAATTTAAGTAGTGTTCTTATAACACTCTGGTGCCCCTTAACTAAGGCTGGTTTGGCATTCATCTTGTATCCTTTATTTTCTCTTAGTAGCCTACTATCTAGCTAGTAAAAGTCAGGGTGAAGTTAACTCAACTTTTCTCTTGCTCTGTCAATTTCTCACTTTCTTTTCCTCGCTTCCTCCAATAAGGACCTATATAACATTTATTTTTCTGCATCAGCCATGGTGCATGCTGAGAATGGCCAGTGTTTTGATATCCAGTTGTTGGCGTGTGACACTGGAGCTTTCACGTGATACTTTTGTTTTTAATTCTTCTTAATGCTCACCCCGCTGTAATGTTTCTAATGTTTGTATGTAAAACACCTTGAATTTTCATGTACATGAAATGTGCTATACAAATAAACTTGCCCTGCCCTGCCTTGCCTGATGTCCCAGGCTGGAGAAAAAAGTATGATTTCTCAGCTCTGGGACGCTACAAGGCAACAACATCCAAAAACATAAACCTTGGCCTACTGATATATATATATATATATATATATTAGGGATGCACCGATATGAAAATTTTGCCTGATACCAATATCCGATGTTAATATTTCTGCAATGACCGATAACCGATATTTACCGATATTTACAGATATCATTTTTTTAAATTAAGTTAATATGATCAAATTCTGTACAAAATTAAAGTTAACGTTAGCAGTGTTAGCTTCCCTCCAAAGTTTGTGAACCTCTGGTTGGTTGATTTCAGATGACATATCAATGGCAGTGTTGAATGTTTTAATGTGACATCCCCCTCACATTTCTTTGATGTTGCAAGAGTATCTTCTTTCGATACCATGAAAAATTACCACACTGCAGACGTTCTCCGCTTCAGTTGAACATCCCACAATGCTGCCTCACTATCACTGTCACATGCCCAAAACAACACTACATGGCCACACACACACACACACACACACACACACACACACACACACACACACACACACACACACACACACAC
>JAOXYM010000023.1:15778856-15790029 GCA_028567055.1 Leptatherina wallacei
ACACACACACACACACACACACACACACACACACACACACACACACACACACATACATACACACACACACACACACATACATACACAAACCACAAATGGCTGCTGTTAATATTGGTCAAGTTTAACTTATTGGACCGATACCTATATTTTAAAATATAAATTATATATATATATATTTATATACACAGTTGTGCCAATAAGTTTACATACCTTGGCAGAATTTGTAGTTTTTCTTTCTTTTATACAATTTTTCAGAGAATATGAATGACGATGAATATGCATAACAAGAGACAAGAGATATACTTTTCTTTCAATCATGGTAAGTGGTTGAGTGAAGCCATTCATTGTCAAACAACTGAATTTACTCTATTTAAATCATAATGACAACAGAACCTATCCAAATGACCCTGATCAAAAGTTTACACACCCCAGTTTTTAATGCTGCGTATTTCCCACTTTGATTTTAATGCTCTCACTAGTCACATACAACTTCAGATGTCTTTCCTTTTTGGTGTGTCGAGTTTATTAGTAATAATAGAGCATATAATAAAGACAATTGCTGGGGAGCAGCCATATGCTGTTATAAAAGTACCCTTATCAATAACACCGGAATAAAACTGTGTAATACACTTTGTATGTTCATATAAACTTCATAAAAGGTTAGCGTAATTTTATAGAAAGAAAAGGGGAAAAAAGAAGAGGAAAACTTGATCAGATGTTACTGAAACATCTTTGTTAAGCAGCTGGCCCTCCCCTTCGGCCCTGTTGTTATGTCTTGCTTTACATCCAATAAAATCATCAAAACAATTCCTCGTGATAAGACTGAAAGTATAACTAGCCAATCAACAATTTCTCTTTATGAAATAGGCGGTTATTATTTGATAGATAGATGTTTTATCAAATCATACACGGACATTAAACAGCTTAGCCAATAGAAATATTAGAGGGGATGGTCTAAAACGTTACAATGAGCCAATCATGATTAACCTCAGAGTGACGCATCCTCCCATCAGCTGTTTTTGTTGTGCTGTGTATTTATTGGAAGTTAATAACATAATAATAACAGTGAATGCGAACTAAAGTGACACAGCTCATTGAGGAAGTGTTGTCGCTGATTTTCGTATCCCGTTCTTTGTTTGGGACAGTACAGTCGGTGGGTGATGTGTACCGTCTGAGCCCGCCTGCCCCGGACATTCCTCTCCCTGAAGAGTGCGAGCGTGGCGCTTGGAATCGGGGAGCAGAGGAGGGGAAGCGGGTTCCGGCGGGGATCGACCCGAACCCAAGGCCTCCGACCTCAGGCAGCGTGAGGAGACAGAATTGGGTGGCTGGAATGGAGTCCCAGGAGGCATCGGACGATCCTGGACTGCAGCGAGCCTTCATCTGTGCCTCCTTCAACCAGGACACCACGTAAGCGACCTGCGGGCCGGGCCCAGCTTGAACTCAATCTCCTTGATGCACCTGACTGTTGCATAATTATTTTCAGCACTATTTGCAAACGTTGGTTCAATTTCTTTTTTATTTACTCGTGGTGCATTTGAGTAGCGAGAGCAACGATAATGAAAAACAGTTTTTTATGTGTAATATTTAAATTTATTGGAGAGCTGGATGTGAGTTAGGCCACCGTGTTAATCTTCAGGGCCTGTTGCACGATAAAGTCAGTTTGGAGTATAACCAAACTTCTGGAGCTGTGTCATAAAACGGAGATGATAATGAAAATATACTTGTACCAGTCTCTTTCTTAACCTTGATTCATGATTCTGGTTAACATAGAATATAGACATGTTAATGATTAATATGTAAAATAACGGGGGGGAACAATGGTCATATTTTTTTTTTAAATGGCTTAGTTAAAGTGTTGAATTACCAGACTAATCATGCAGATCTTTTGGATTTCTACAGCTACAGTTGTGCCACCTCATAAACATCTGCATCTACTCTGATTGTAAAACAAAGCAGGTGGCCAACAGGTCATCTTATCTCTGTGACATCATGTACTTTTTTTTCTTTTTTTTTTATCTCCAGTCATGATAACAGCAGGGGAGGATTTTTTTTTCCACAGTGGAAGTTAGTTTTACTTCAACAGAAATAGACTACTTAAATAAATCACTGTCCGGTTTACACTAATGGTTTAGATTTTTTTTTAAATGTCTTAAGGAACTTTTTTTTTTTTACATCTATCATATGCTGTAATCAAGGAGTTATGTATTTTAATGTGTTCGTGTTTGTGTGGCTAGTAAAAAAAAAGAAAAAAAGAAAGTCCTGTGTTTGTGTATGTTTTATTGCAGTTCTCTGTCTGCGGGCACTAAGACCGGCTACCGGCTCTTTTCCGTCACAGCTGCAGACAAACTGGACTGCATCCATGAGGGAGGTATGGGTAGAAGCTGTTTCTTGCAATCAGCTCACTATCAAACTAAAGTCCCTGTACAAAAAAACCACAGCCTCTGGGCAAAAGTATTCTGTATTTGTACCTAAAAATCTTATCATGCAAATAGAAAATGCATTATTGCATATCTGCATCTGCTTACACTGTATAATTTGAGCTGTGATCAAGTTCATGTTGGTCACACAGTGACTCAGATGTGCTGGAACATAACTGCTCTGCAAAGTACAATGGACAATGACAGAACAATTTTGTAACCTTCTATTAGAGAAAATAAGTAAGTTTGGGAAAATTTAAACCTAATAATGTTGTTGCAGTCTGGAAAATGGATTTTTCCTCATGTGTCACAAGGATGATAGCAGTAATGCAATTCTGTTTGTACATAAATCAATGTACAAGATATCTGCATTGTTAGTTATCATTGTAAATAGACTGTAAATGTGATGCTGATATGAGCTTAGATCAAATTTCCATATGAAATTCTAATCCAAAGCTTTTCCTGTCTTACTCCCAGTGGAGTGTCCAGACGTCTATATAGTGGAGCGACTGTTCTCCAGTAGTCTGGTAGTGGTGGTCAGTCTGTCCATGCCCCGGCGGATGAATGTCTACCACTTTAAGAAGGGTACAGAGATTTGTAACTACAGCTACTCTAACAACATCCTCTCCGTCAGGCTCAACAGACAGGTGAGAACAGGAAACTGATCTTTCTGTACCTGTAATCCCTCCTGCTTCAGTGTGTTGTTGTGTGATCTCCCTTTCTGTTGCTATCACTTTGCATGTCAACATCAGCGTCTCGTGGTATGTCTGGAAGAGTCGATCTACATCCATAATATCAGAGACATGAAACTACTCAAGACCCTGCTCAACACACCCATCAACCCTTCAGGTAAACTGAAGACGCTGGAAAGAGGGATCGCTTTACACTTCCTGTAGTCTGATGGAAACTTAACTGGGGATCTCAGAGGGTTTCAAGGAGATTTAACTGGAAGCTAAACGATGACTAACTAAATACTAAAACATGATGGTTGTCAAGACTGAAACAGAGTTCAAAAGCAAAAGTGCAGAAGGGCCATAAAGTCACAAACTTGACCCAGTAAGATCAATTTGCTGACAGCAGCCACCTTTAGCCAGTTTCCCATGTTGGGGCTGCTAAATTTAAGTGTACTTAATTGAAAGAGAGTACCTTAATTGCTTATAAGTTCAACTTTGTGGATGTATTTGAAAACCGTAATACATCCTCTTTCAAATAACCCATGTGTGAAGTACAATTATTTCAGGCTGTTTATGTTGTATAGTACAAAATGCACGTTCAGTCGGGTATTTTCTCATTTTTCTTGGTCCTGCTTGTCCATCTAACCATCCATCCATTTTCTGCTGCATTTCTGGGACTTAGTAGCTGGAAAAAAATTAGGGCAGAGATCCCAACACCTCCTCATCAGCAACCTTCTCCAGCTCCTCTGGAGGGACGCAGAGGTGTTCCAAGTCAGCCGAGAGATGCACTTTCTCTAGCAAGTCTTGGGTCTGCCCTAATGCCTCCTCCAGTTGAGATATGTCTGAAACTCGTACTTCCAGAGCTCCTTCTGAATGACCAAGTTCCTTACCCTGTCCCTAAGGGTGAAACCAGGAACCCTTTGGAAGAACCTAATTTTGGTCGCTTACAATCTCATCCTTTCGGTGAGGGTTGGACCAACTAGTAAATATATCAACTGGTAAATGGACAGTTTGGTCCTTTGACTCAGTTGTCTTAGCACCATTATGCCCAGTACAACTGCACAATTACAGACGCTTCCCCAATCCAACTCTCAAACTCCCATTTTCCCATGCACTTGGCTGCAAACAGCTTCTGTGCTTGCTGAATGTCTCCACTAGATGAACTAACAGGAACACATCATCTTCTTAAAGCAACGATTTAGTTCTTAGTTGACTAATTAGAAACACTCAGGCTTTTGGCTGCACTGTTGTTCTTCCTGTACTAATGCAATTACAATATTTGCAGGGGAAAGTGACAGAAATATGGCATATCATATAAAAGTTTGTTCACCTTGCATGCTATCTGTTAGTTGTTTTTTCCTAAACAAATTACTTTGTCTTTTTCTTTTTACATGAACAGCTGGTTTCATTACACAGTAAGGACAAAGAATTGTGTTTCAGGCATGACATTAGACTCAGTTAAGGAGGCGAATGAAAAGTTTGGTTTAAAGGGTTTGAGAAGAAAAAGGAAAGAATCTTTAAGCAAAATCCGTTCTACTCCCTCATAGGTCTGTGCGCACTCTCTATCAATCACAGTAACTCCTACTTGGCGTACCCTGGCAGCGCCACCATCGGAGAGATCACAGTCTATGATGCCAACAACCTGGTGAGGCTGTTTGAACTCAACCTGGCAGCATGGATAAAACTGAAGCAGTTGTCATGTGACTTAAAGCTCCATGAGAAAATGTATCCCAGTTTTGCTGCTGATATCATTAGAAAGCACATTGTTTTCCCCTTTAGAGCACCGTGACGCTGATCCAGGCCCACGACAGCCCCCTGGCGGCTCTAACCTTCAATGCATCGGGCACAAAACTTGCCAGCGCATCAGAGAAGGTGCAAACTTGATTTCCTTTTAATTCTCCTTCTGTTTTATTACTCATCAGTCTGTCTGACAATAAATTCCTCTTCAGGGTACTGTCATCAGAGTTTTCAGCATTCCTGAAGGTCAGAGGCTGTTTGAATTCCGGCGAGGGATGAAAAGGTAAGTGGTCAGATTTTCTTATAGTTCAGTCATAAAGCATTATCGGTAAGAGTGTGAGCAGATAAGATGACTCATGGTGTACGTCAGAGGTTAAACCAAGTCACAGTGACAGGATGACTCCTAATTCTCATAAAATAAACCTCCTGTTACTCAACACTTGTGTGCCGGTGAGTAAAATCACTCCCCTACTTCATAGACAATGATGAATGGCTGTGAATGTACTTTGCGGCTTCCAGTGTCAACAACTATCAGTAATGTGAGTCGTGGAGGTGTGTGAAACATTAGACTATAAGTCAGGGAAGAAGCTGCTGTAAACAACATTTTACTATCAGTGACATGAATAAACTATTTATATTAGCTTACTGTTCTTTAACAAATATACATATACATATCTTGTTAATACATTATTATGTTTCTATTTCTTGTTTGCATCTTTCAGATATGTTAGCATCAGTTCACTGTCCTTCAGTGCAGACGCTCAATTCCTGTGTGCCTCCAGCAACACTGAGACTGTCCATATCTTTAAACTGGAGCAACACAGTCCCAAGTAAACACTCTCTATTTCTTTAACTTTTTTAAGCTACTGTCTAACCAGTTTAGTCTGAATGTGCTGATAATAAGTGTTATTTTTATTTTGTAAAATGGTCGTACATGCATATATTCATTGTAAGACAATATGGACTTATAATGATCAGAAGTTGGATGAGCCACATACTGCCGTTTTTACTATTGAAAGTACTCCAATCCACATCAAAGAAATATATTTTTCCCTTCAAAGAGTTATGTATCTTTTTGTGCATGTGAACAAAGTCTGTAAAGTCACATCGTCCATATCAAATGACACTCCTCCTGAACAGCTAAACATACTTGCATTATGTTTGCCAAAGTATGGCTTGTCCAAAACAGAGAAGGAATGGATATCTTACACCCTGACTACTATTTTCTGTGACAAACTATGTCAGCAGCTGTTGCAGGAATGTGTAGCATGAGATGACAAATAGGTGTCCAAATAAACTCCAGTAGATCCCCCCCAAAAAACATTATGGATCAAATAGAAATTTGACAATTACACTAAAAATAAGCAAAAAGTAGGCTCTTTAAATGACAGAAAAAATGAGCATAGACATTGCATTCAGGGTATTTGTATGACATTAGCAAAATAATTTAAAAAAAATAATTCTGTTGGGCCAAAAGAAAACAACCTACAAGTTCATGCAGTCAAGAGTCTAATTAGTCCTGAATGTTCATATTCAGTCTGACCCCAATTGGCTCGGACACTGTGCCTGCTCAATAGTTCTTATTCTGAGCTTAGGCCTGAAAGTAACAGAGGAAGTTGGTTCACAGAAGACAAAGCAGGCACAAAGAGAGAAACCACAAGAAATTGCGTGCATCTCATCTTTAAAAAAAGAGAAAGTAAAAATCAGTCGAGAGTACAAAGTTCAAAACATACCAAAGTAAGTCCAATTCACTGCTTCACATGGTGCTAATTTGCGATCAGCTTAATTGCTTTTCACTTGTTTTTGGTCTGGTCTGTGACATCCTAGGCCTGGAAAAAGACTGTTACTAACATGCTAAGAGAGTGCATATCACCATCTATTATTGAGATTTTGGTTGGATTTCTGTAAACAAATCGATTCCCACCCTGTGTTTGTACACTGGGACAAGGGTTGTAGTCCAATAAAACTACATGCATTACTCAGCCTAAGACTGTTTATGGAAACATATTGTTTAATTGTTGAAGATTTCTTAGTCAATGTGACAAAAAAAAGCTCATAGCTCTTTTTTATACATGTTTTGCCACTTATTCAATTAATTAATGCCTCATCAATTATGTTAAATGTTATCTTTGCCTCTTTAATAATAGCCCACTTTGTTTCCTTCAAGTCAAGATGAGGAGTCTCCCACATGGTCTGCATACGTGGGCAAAATGTTCACTGCAGCCAGTACCTACTTACCTGCCCACGTGTCTGACATGATGCACCAGGACAGAGCCTTTGCCACTGTACGACTCAACATGTTTGGCTTGAAAAACATCTGTGCCCTGGCAACGTAAGGCAGCATAAGAGATGGACGGGACAGGGATGTTTCTTTCATTTAAAAAAAAGAGTGTAATTGTGCAGGTTCATTAAAATTATGTGTGGTTTTGTTTGTCAGGATTCAGAAGCTTCCTCGCTTGCTTGTGGCATCCTCAGACGGGTATCTTTACATTTATAATGTGGATCCACAGGATGGAGGCGAGTGTGTCCTTGTACAAAAACACAGGTGTGTGCATGAGTAAGGGTTAACATTAGCACTACAACAACATAATGTTACAACTGTGCCTTGAAGCTGCCTAAATTAAAATTGAAATGTCAGATTTGAGATTTAAAAACAGGTTATCTACTCAGAGCAGTGTTCCACTACTGGCTAAATGTGCCATTTTATTTAACTTTAAAATCCTGAGTTTGTGTTACAACTCAGAGATGGGTATACCTTTTTTTGTTTTTTTACATATCTGTCTTTTCTTTTTTTCTTTTCTTTATTTTAGACTTTTGGAATCCAGTGAGGAGCAGGAGGAACAGAAAGAAGAGGAAAATCCAGAGGATGTTCCTCCACAACCATCCAGCCAATCATACGCTGCCACTGTGGCTCTCCCTTCAACCCCGCCCTCTTCGACCACTCTTATAGGTAATGTTCCTTTTAACAAGCTGATGAAAACTGGTTTTTAATGTAGTAATCATGCTCTAAAATTGATATTTAGTTATTCTTTTTGTTTTTAACTCTGAGCACGTTTGTTTAATGTTTAAATGTTTGACTGTTAGAGTTAAAGCTGGATACTCCATCCAGCTTCCACAGGCTGTGGTTGGAACCAATAGTACCAGAAATACCTTAAACATGAAATGTGAGGTTTTAAATTCCATGTAACAACCACTGATTTACCATGACTTCTGCATGTGCTAGCACAAAGTTAGCATGTAATGCTAATTGTCATTGTAATAGTTCCCATCATAGTGCACTGCCAGCAGGAACTTGAGGCCCAGAAAATATAGATCAAACTATTCTTTGCAGATTTTTGTGTGTGTGTGTTTTAACTTGAATATATATAAAATATATTAAATTAATTTTTTCATTTTCTGAATCCAGTCATTGCTGAGGATCCAACAAAGTGGGCTGCAGATTTAAACTTGAATCATTAGTGAAGGCTAACATAAGTTCTCTACATCTCCCATCATTTTCATCCCAGGCTACTCTGAAGAAGGTGGAGCCCAGAAGGGTGAAGTCATCCCTGACCACGAACTTGCTGAAGGTCCTATTTGTCTGGATGATGAGAATGAGTTTCCTCCAGTCAGCAACCAGAGTAACTAACCAAACCCAACTCAGTTTCCAGTGAACCCCTCATGCCCCTGCTCAAAAATCAGACTTACAGTTCTTGTTTAAAGCAGGGACAATGGACAAGAATATTCCTAATATGTTGAAACATTGTGGTTCTTCCATCTTCCCATAAGTTATCCTGCTGACTTTGGGTCAAATCTTCCAAGAACCTTACTGCCTGGTGTTTCTACGTCCTGCATCCCTCTCTCTTTCTCTTTTGCAAAGGAATATTGAAAAAAACAAACACTAAAACAGAGTGGAAGATCTGCTTATTAAAAACAAACAAACAAACAAAATGTAAAAAAACAAACACATATAAAACATTTGCTCTCTGCTTAGACAGTCTTAAAATCTGTCTGAAGAGTCTTACTGTTAACTCTTACATAATGCCATTACCAACAGTGTTAGACATTTTTAAGAACTGGTGCACATTTCCATTTTTGATGAAGATACACTGTTGTTGGACATGAAATACAGTGGTGCTTAAAGGTTTGCAAACTCTTTTTGAGTTGCATGGTATACATTTTTGCTTCTGTTTTTAGCGTGAGAAACAAAGAGGAGGTTACCTTTTCAATTTTGATGTCCAGTCTCAGGTAAAAAAAACAACCTATTAAATTCATCTTTAGCCTGTATTTCTGAACCAAAACATATTTACGTTTTAAAGGTGATATAAATACACTATCCCATTTCAATTAAGGCAAAATATTATACATCTGCTGTTTTTTTATCGAGGGAAATTATCCAATATTACATATATATATATATATGAGCTGAAAGTTATTTGAACCTTTTAAACCTTTTCCCCCTTAGTTTGTCAAGAATCAGATAAATAGTGTTGTTTTCTTTTGAGAGCTTTCTCATGAACTTGAACATGAACACTAGTGGGTATATTTACATGCACAACAACTTTTGATAATAATCAGAATGAGACGCTGGCATGTTAAGACCTTTTTTAATTGCCTCAACCTAAAAAACTCCCTATTTGAAGTGAGCAGTACTCCAATTAAGCTGTGGAGTATCCCAATCTTAGTGGCTTTGTGAAGACATGCTTACACCTTAATAGAATAGCATAGTTTTTGATGCATCCCGTGACACATATTGCTGCTTTACAATGTAGATAAAGATAAAGATTATTGTAAAAAAAAAAGAAAAAAGATTCAAATGTTACCTTTAAATTATGTGCTCATCTTAAAGCTTTACGCACTTCAGCTACTCACAGATTTATTGGATAATTTTCCTTTATAAATAAATTACTAATTGGAATTTTTTTGTCCTTCAACTGAGATTTCTGTTTATGTACTTTTATGACTTGAGAATCTGATGTTTATTTATGCAGAATTAACAAAAGAAAATTCACAAGCTTGAAAACAGAATGATTTAAAATCATGGTAGCAACTGAATGATCAAGTAGTCCTTTTATGAGCAAACTGACAATATTAAGGTTTGAGAGGACAACAAATGGGCCTGACCAACTGCGCTTGTCAGATTCACGTAAAAAGCTCTCAAGACGCCTGCTTAAAACTGACCTGAGATGTCATTTTCGCTTCTCATCAGGCCAAATGCAATGTGATCATTCTCTGATGAAGTTGGTCAAAATCTGAAGCACAACTCCTGTTTTCTGTCACAAGTTTAAACAACTTAAGATGGTTCATTCGATCCTTTTAGTGCATCAGACTCAAGGACTTTCGGAGCTTATCAATGGGCATTAAACATGTCATTATACCTCAAGAGAGAGAAGTTCACATAACAAGTAATAGACATTGTGTAAGACACTATTTAAATCATGACATATGCCATACGTATCATATGACTCACAGATGCAGCATTGATACTAATTATGGTAGCAATAGATGCGACTAAAACCTGCGGAGTCACAAATGTAACCTGATGATATGTTTGGAAGAGTCGACAGTGTGTGAGAA
Source organism: Leptatherina wallacei (assembly GCA_028567055.1). Classification (NCBI taxonomy): domain Eukaryota; kingdom Metazoa; phylum Chordata; class Actinopteri; order Atheriniformes; family Atherinidae; genus Leptatherina; species Leptatherina wallacei. The sequence goes on from JAOXYM010000023.1 coordinate 15,789,241, forward strand.
GAAGTCAGCAGCTAAATGTGAAAGGCTCAGTGACAAGCTGCACATGGCAAAGTTACATGTCCTTGAATTTCAGTGATTCTGGAGTCCTTTTTATTTCCTACATGATGCTGAATATGTTAACATGAAAGTCAAAGTTATTTTTACATTGATGTATTAAATATTCTTTTGCAAAATATTTGAAGTATTACACATCAACACATAGACTTACCATGGGTAAATATGTATTGAGGATTTTTACTGTATGTATAATGTGTATATATATACATATAAATATATAAAACATTTCTATATAGTACTGGTGTAAAACATAACTTAGTAATACCATGCAATTTGCCAAAAGATGGCGCTGTTAGGACACCCTTAAGCTGCATTGAGATGTTCAGTACTGGACATTTACACCAGACTCATTAAAGCAGAGAATTGATTTAACCTTTGTAAATGTGTGGCTTTAATTTTCAAAATCAGCAATGTTTGTCCCATAAATGCTTGAATACTGAACTGAATATGCCAAAATCTAATCCTATGAACACTGATACACAACTTTGCATCTGAAGCTCAGAAGGAAGAGCAGTTGGAACGTCCGTAGATCGATTCCTGGCTTCCCAAAACTACATTTAGAAGTGTCTTTGGGTATGACACTGAATGTGCATATTAGATTTTTTTTTTAAAGATTTTTTTTTCTATCACATGCTGTGAGTAAGACTGTGCTTGTGAAAGTAGTGAAAAAGTACATCGAGTGCAAACAAGACTAGATAATTCATTTAAATTGATCAAAATAATCACAAAACT
>JAOXYM010000023.1:15790129-15829406 GCA_028567055.1 Leptatherina wallacei
AAAACTTTACACCTATTTACACAGCAAGCGATTCATAAAATACTGCATGTTAGATGGTTTGATGTTATCTTCCCTCAAAATATTTACCTCACAGAAGAATTATATCAGCTACTGCTCAAATAACTGACCAAAGTTCGACTATTCGCTTCACTTTGCTCTTTCCTCTTGTTTGCACATCTGCTGGGTCTGGACATTGAACCTTCCAAACAACAAATGCTGCACACATTCAAAGGAGATATTTGCTTTAACATCTGTGTGCTCCAATTAGCTTTCTGTTCTAGGGTCTGCGTGTTTTTTCGTACTCAAACCAGCATGCGGCATCGACAAACAGCCTGTCTTTGATCGCAGCACGGGGCTGCTGATTCGTCTGTGCTGTAGTCTGCTGTGGCCACTGACTCGTCAGTGGCGATGTCCCATAAAAGCTCCTCCCTCCCACGGGTGATCTTCTGCATAGCAGCCTGGTATTCAGGTGTCTCAACCTGCAGGTGTGTTTCCTCAGCCTCCTCACGCTCCAGATCAAATATGAGCGGTGGGTCATGGAGTTGCTGCCCCCCTGTTCCACCACCACATGCTTCTGCTGCACCTGCAAGAAAATAAGGACATGTGCGGCTTTTTTATTTTCACCGTTTTTGGCACAAAAATGCAAATGATCATGTATAGATAGAATAAAGGATTAAACTTTTTCAAACAAAAAAGGAAGTAGGTCAGAGAATAGAATACAAACATCAAGGGCAACAAGTTTACATTATGTCCAATCCACTTTAATTATAAAGCACATTTTAAAAACAGAACATATCTCCAAAGTGCTGCACATCAATACAACATAGCGGTGAGGCATAACAAGCAGGAATGCAGATATAAGTTAAAAAAATTAAAGATAAGTTAAAAACCATGTCATCAGTGAAGAAATGGTTTGGTAACAGTTGAATTCAACATGTCAACCCAGCATGCCATTGCCTCTGCATTCTGGATCTCTATGACCTGCATTTACCAGCACCTGTGATGTAGAACGCTTTATGTTTCCCAGCTCGCACAGTCTGCAGGTCCCCAAACTTCCCTGCAGCACCACTGTTGGGGTGGAACAGAAACTACAAAAAAGATGAAACATCTTTATAATCCCCCCAACAACACAATTAAAATGTGTACTTACACTTACTATTACAAGATTCTTTTTTTTTTTTTTACCTCATGGCCAGTGTGTTCATGATTGAGGAGGATATTTGTGGCATCAATGCCATCATAACGTCTGTCTGAGGGCGGTGTTACACCTGCCAGGGACAGAAGAGTTGGAAAGATGTCCATACCACTGCATGATGAGACAGGTGAGAAAATAGGGTACATTTTGAGGTCAATCATTTACTACAATGGCTTTATCTGACATCTGTTCAGTTTAAAAGTATTTGCTGTAGTCTGTCCATATTAGTAAAGTATGTGTGCCTGAGCAGGGCCGAGCTGCTGGTGTTTGCAGGGATCCTCCCAGGCCAATAAACCACAGTGGGAACTCTATGACCTCCCTCCCAGGTGGTCCGCTTAGCTGAACTTCCACCTTACACAAAGCAATAACACACAAAGAAACTTCAGCACATAAATGAACCCAGAAATCTTCTTTGGAGTTTGCAGCTGAGCTAGTTTTGACTAAAAAAAAACGTAATTTTCCACACCTTTGTTGCTCTGCCATTTTCCTGTGAAAGGTCCAACACTTCCTGCATACTGGCACTTCTGTTCCCAAGGACCATTGTCACCTTAAGCAGCCACACATGGAGAACTCGGATTATCACACACAGCGTTCTCTGAGAGCAGACATAACTCATCTAGCTGACTAACCAGTGAACCATATGAGAGTATTGTCTTTATCTGTGTCATCAGAGGCTGTTTTTATTGCCCTGACCAGACCATCCATCTCTCGCAGACTGGCAGCGTATACTTCTTCATTTGGGGAGTGGGCAGCGTTCGGAGCATCTGGAGAGAGCAGAGGGGCCAATGGGACGTGCATGTGAGCCAGCGCTACGTAGAGCAGATATGGCTGTCCTTGTGCTCTGAAAAGATATGATGACCTTGTGTCAAAAAAATGCAAAAAAAAAAAGCTGGAAGTTTCTGATCTGAAATCTCCTTTACTCATAGGAAGATTTGTGTGAAAGCAATATGACTTGACAAGCTGTTTATTGACAGAATTACAAACATGTGGCATCACTGTACAGCAGTGTGTGATTTTTGTCAACATTTGGATTTGTTACAACAGCACAAAGCATAATAAAAACAACAATCATTATTACATCAGTGTGCGAGAGACACATCTACATGAAAAGTTGCAATCATGTGTGCCACATATTAGTATAAAGACACTTTTTTCTGTTAATGGACAAAAACCTGTTATGTACTCAGCTGCAAGTACAACAAATAGCCACATGTTCATTTATGATGTAGAAACAGTATATGTGTCGATCACAGAAGCATGTCATGTGGTTACAGTCACACAGGACCAACCAGCTCTGTGTGGCAATCACGTTTCCTTGTCCAAAGGAATATGGATTTTCCAGATGGAGCACTGCATCATTCACTTCAGCTTTCTTCGCTGAACGAAAGCCTGCATATTGTTGAGTGTTGACAGCACATAACCGATAACTCCTGCACTCGTTCACATGGCCTCATCATAAAGAACTAGGGCATGTTGCCTTTTACACACAGCTGCAAGCAGCAGGGTTCACCGCCCTTCTCCTGAACCTCAAGCAGACCCATAAACACACTGAGACTTTCTGTTCAGTACAGCTCCTGTACAAATAATCTCATCTGGAATGCGTAAATATAATGGAGTTGCAGAGAATGTGGGCTGTGTGTATTTGAGTAGGTATAAAATGTTTTCTAGCAAGGTTAATCCCACAAAATACAGCAGATCAAATCAGCTTTTACTCACTCAGAAGAAAACTTTTACAAAGTCAGTATTATGGCTACGGTACTGGCTACTAATAAAACTACAGCTCAAGAAACACTCAGAGAGAGCAGACCTCCGCCAAGCCATTGTAAAAAAAAAACGTTTTGGCAATTATTATGGGCTTTATTAGAAGCTCTAATGACAAAATTATCCCTATCTCCCCATTGTAAAGAATCTTTTTTTTAAAATCCCGCATACAGGCAGCATATAGATCACCCTTAAAATCTAATCAGTTGCCCCTTATTTTCATTCATGAGATTTCCTGAACTTTTCATCCAAATCCATCCATAAAATTCTGAGTTATGTTGCTAACAGATAGACAAACCAACACCGCCGAAGACATGACCTCCGCCTTGGCAGAGGTACCAAGCTAATGGGGAGTTGGGTCAGGAGGTTCCTACTCTCTGTAATACATACAATCAACATGTCTACATGCCACAGAATCTCACTATCTCACTATAAAAAGCTATCTATCAGCACTTATACACATAGATTGGTGACCAAACTCTTGTATCTACTGTATTGCTGGAAATCATGTGATATCACATCTGTTCCATAAGTCACGTGTAACATCGACTGGTGGTCAATATAGTTCATTGTAGACCAGGGCGTGTGTGGCGAATGTGTCCTTGATCGCTGGGAAAAGCTTTATGTTTGCATTGTTTTTGGTTGTTCCAATCATTCAAACTGCGAAACTGACCAAGGTTATTTTAGGGTTTTTAGTGAAGTCATAAAAAAAGAAGAGCGAGCTATAGATTTTACCAGCATATAAATTATTTTCTCCACACCCTGACAAAAGTGGCTTGAAAGCACATCAAAGGGGAGCTGAGTCAAAGCATGCCAGAGTTTTCAGTGATCCCTTTGTTAAAGGTTTTTAAAATCCCTTTACTTCAGTTGCTTAGGGTCCTTCTATGTTGTGGGTAAATTAAAGCCATTGCTGCTTTCTTGTTTTATTTTTCAAGACCGTGGCTGCTACACAAAACTTTGACGAGAATTTGAACTTTAGCTAATGTTTTTTCTGAATTACCAAAGATGTCCTGGCAGCAGACTGGGCTCCTACAAACAACCTGAGCCAAGATCAATTCAAACAGCCTGCTGCAGTCTGCTTACATCAAGCACAAGTAATAACGATGCCATTAAAACATTGAAATGTAATTAGACAAGCTGAACAACTGCTTTCACCCATCCATACACAAAGTAGTAATAAGTTTCCAAGTTATTTTATATTTTAATCTGCTTTGCCGTGAAAAAACTCTTCTGAAGCATCAAATAAATTAGTTGGAGATATTGAGAAACCAAAGTGACAGGTATTTCTCCAATTCAAAGCTTAAATCTTTGTTATCTATGCCTGGGTTCTTCATCTCCAGTCCCCAAGGGCCACTGTCCTGCAGGTTTTAGCTGTTTCCATGGCTCATTAACAGGCATGTACAGAACCCTGAGAACAACGTGTTAAGAGATCTGCTTCATTTGAACTGGGTGTGTTGAAGCAGGGAAACAAGGACGGATGCTGAAGAACCCGGATCTATGTTTTCACATATGTGCATTTTTTCAGGGTATCAAGTGCATGAACTCAGATTTACACTTGAACAACATCTCCCGTCTTCATTGCACATCATTACCATTAAAAACCATTTTGGTTTGTTTGATCACCACCTCATCTGGAGGCATCTCGTGTGCCTGCTAAAGTCATCCGACTGAATACCAACAATATGCCTTTGTGTGTATTACAGCACTTCTTCATTACCCATCCTGTAGTTGTGTGCATGCCTTTGAAAAGTGATGAACTTCAGATGATTACAAATGTTAGCACCTACTTCTGATTTACTCATTCTGCCTTCTGATGTTTGAGGGCTTAGTAAAAGTAATAGTCTCATGATGAAATACTGTTCAGATGTGTCTAATGATAACTGCTCCACACTGACGAAAACCAAGTAGAATTTCAAACTGTGTCAGACTGAAGAGCTCTTAGACTCACTGACAGGGACATTGCTATTCTCACTTATGAAACAATGAGCTATGTATATCTATCTCTAATCTCAGTATTTCCATGAAAGAGGCTCAAATTAAAAAGGGACCAACTACAGCCTTCAAGTGTTTTCATTCAAGTCCCATGTTTAATTCATTTTCAAAACAAGCTGCAAGTCACATGCTAAGTTTCAAATTTTGAGTTTTTAGTCTTACACAAGTCTTAAATCTGAACTAATCGTGAATAGTTTTAAGAATTTGGAGGCTGTCATGGAGCTGAATCAGGAAATCAAATACTTGCTGGCACATTTTATAACCCTAATAAGTTTCTGCCTCAGCCTATAGCAGGTGCTTTAAACGTCTAAGACAGGACTCCTTTCACATAAAGTGGGCAAAAAAATCCTCTGTTCTGCTAGAACCTCATATGCCAACAGCATCATATCTATGTGGTTTAATTCCATGCAGACTTTTCCAGGAAAACCACTGCACAATGCATCCAGACTACATAAATAAATGAATGGTATGTCCTTCATTCAGTCTTTTCATAACATCTCATGAAGACTGATTCCCCTGAAACAGCTTAAAGCTCCTCTGAGGAGCTCTGCTCCACTCTTAAAAATCTCTGATGTGAAGTACAAAGTATTTTGAGTCAAAAGAGAAGGAGCAAGTTGTGGGTATTTAAGGCGAGATGCAAGATTGGATCTAAAGTAATCAAACTTGTGACTCAAGTCTCACTTAAGTCCAACTCATGTGACTTGAGGACATGCATTTGGCTTCAACAGTCAGGTTACACAATCATGCTCAGCACAAGTTGTACTGTTTTGCTGACCTATACGTTCACTGCATATCTGCCCGTCAATATCTAACATCTTCACTTAAGATCATTAACATCTGCAGCAGATTTTATTGTTGTCCTTTGAAGACACTGATTACTACAGTCTTGTTTTATACCGATGTCTTTAGCCTGAGCATCAATCATCTGGAGAAATTATACCCATCTATCAATTTCTATTCTTGTTACTGAACAGATAAACAGGCTAATCTCAAGTTTTTTTGTGTGTGGCGTTACAACTGTATTGTACCTTGCATTTTGTAAAATCCTGAGCGCAGCAGATTTATATTGTTCTGTTAGTGTCCACAGGTCAAGAGGCTGCTCCACAATACTGCTGTTTTCCATCAGAGGGAGGCCTACCTTGGGATAACAGCCTCCATGTACACTCCTCCTCAGCCTACAGCACGAGAATAAAAGAACACAATAACATTGAATGGTACAATCAAACACTGAGCTGGGACAGTATATTCAGTCTGGAATCATAAGGAAGCTGACTAGATCAGAAAGGATTACAAGATAAAACTACTTATAAAAGACTCATGTGTATGTTTTGCTAAATAACCTGATCACTTGAGGTCCAGATGAACTACAAGGGAGGCATGGGGGCAGATTATATCCTGGTTTGTCAGTACAGCCCATGTCATTACTGTAAGGAATACCTAGGTAGTAGTCAAAACCTGCCAGATGAACAAAGAAAGTATAGTAAGTATCTGTTATTTTGAGACACAACAAAGTGATCATACATGTGTTATTAACAATTCAAGACCCCCTAAAGCTGCACTGCAGTGCAGTAACAAAGAGGTCCACACGCCTCAGCAGACCTTTTGAATTCCTGTTGCACTTGCCCTCTGACCTCAAGCTAGTGGACACGGTCTCTGGTGCTTTTTCCTCTGTACAACCTGCACCTCTCTGTCAGGGCTAATGCTAGTGGGGAGTGAGTCATTTGTCAGCTGAGGGAGAAGAGTCAGGAGCAACTGTTTCGTCTCATAAGACTGAACTGAAGGGATTTTGTAATTAGTGAGACCGTCGGACCTGCTAAGGAACTCGATATTACTGTTGAGGCTTGGACAAGCTGACAAGCAAGTTATAGCCTTGAAGTGGAACAGTAAAGGTTCGTGTAATAAAAGTGTGTTTGCTCATATTTTACTTAATGTGCTAATACAATTGTAAAGCCTAATAATTAAAATCCTCCAACTTACCTCTCTTAGTTGGACTGTATGGTCCATTGTGTCCAAGATGCCATTTCCCAATCATGGCAGTGTAATAACCGGCCTTCTGGAGCAGCTGGGGCAAGGTGACTTCAGACAGAGGCAAACCCGCAACAGAATTCACTGCAAAGTTATGAGTCACCCCGTTTCTCAGGCCATAACGGCCTGTCAGGATAGCAGCACGGGATGGGGAGCATGTTGAGGCAGGGGAGTGGAAATCTGTCAGTCTATGAGAAAAAATTTGTATCAATATGTAGAAGTGACACAAGCTCATTAATAAACTTTTTCATGCAATCTCATTTCAAAATAAGTCAAGGAAGACTTTCATCTTTCATCACTTATACAACATTTAATGGAATTTAGTGGCACAAATCAGATATCAAATGGTAAAATGTTCTACCTTAGTCCTTGTTGGGCCATCAGGTTAAGGTAAGGGGTGTTGTTTGTCTTCCCCTCAGGCTGGTTAGCATCTAGGTCGCCCCAGCCTATATCATCAGCTAGTATGACGACGAAATTCGGCTTCTTTTTTAATTCAACCCCAGCTCCTTGTTGGGACAGTGCATGAAGCATCAGGCCACATATGAGCATCCCAGGCAGGAGCAACAGAGTCAAGACCTCTGCCATCTCAGGCTAAAATCTACAAAGGGATGATACAAGTTTGACTTAGAAAGCTTTGCTCCCACACACTATTATAGAGGGTAATGAACATTACAATAAATGCAAAAGCTACCATGAAGCTATATGAAAAAGTCAATGCACAACTACGGCCAAGGAGTGGAAAATAAACCATTGGACAAAAATAGTTTGGGATGTGCGGATGCATGTTAACCTACTGCAAGAGTGCAGGATTATATTTGTGTTTTGCTAATGTCAGCATGTCATTTATAAGTAAAGGAGTATAAAGAATGGTAGGTAAGGTTGATAGAGTGATATTATATAGCTTTCTATATGATATTCTGAGCTCAGGAAGTCGTGCACTGTAGCACCTAAACTATTGTTCATCTGCGGATGCAAAGTTGGGCCAACATCCAAACCCCAGTAACAGGATGTGGAAGTTTTGTTACGTAAACTTAAAAACAGATGTCAGCTGTGGTATCACTTCAAACAATACATTGTATTGAACAATGTGAGGTGAGATGATATCAGATGCTGGCAATATGAAGATGGCGTTGCCATAAAAAATGATGGCTGTTTGTAACTTTGTGAAACAGTTTTCAATCAGAGTGATTGTGTCCTGTTAAACTACCCAGATTGTGTTGAACAAATCATAAAAGGTAACCTGGACACAGTGAAGCAACCCACACAATATAATCTTATTGAAACCCTTCAGTGATCTAAATTCTAAAAACTGCTCTATTCCTAATTATTTTCTACAATTTTGGTCTCTAACAGGCATACATACAGTAACTGATAAAATCAATGTTGTACAAAGCACCTCAGGATTGACTTTGTTTCTCATCACACCAGTACATCCTGATAAACTTGTGTTTCTGCACAGTCATGAAAACATGTGCAAGTAATGCCCATACCAAATGTCTACATCCTAAGCGCAGCCGCAACGGATCAACAGGTCTAAAATTCCAGGTAATGTCAGCATTTATGGTTGATTATTAGACAACATGTCAACAGTACAAGTTGATATTTTACAAGTATTGTCAGGTTTTTCATGCAAGGAGTTGGTGAAATCAGGGTGAGGAGCAAACATCTGTGATACGCAATCACCCCACACTCGGCATGTATTTAATACGTTCTCTCTTAAAGTGTCAGAAAACAGGGAAAACATATTGTACTGTCACAAGACTGGTGTCAGTCTTTGATTAACGACAGAACTTTAAAATATGATGAACTGTAACTCTGGTAGCTAAAGAAATAGGCAAAGTTTTGTGGTTGTTGTTTTTTTAATAGTTAAATGTTTGCTGTTATTAAATGGCATGACAATATCTTTAAGTTTCAACCTATAATACTAAGATAAAGGGGGTTGTGTTTAAGGGTGGGGGTCTGTAAACGTTTACTACGGATAGAACTGGTTGAAACCAGATCCCTTTAACCCTTCTCTCCCTCGCGTGCCTGCCTCCTCCTTAATATGTGCTTGTATCACAGAGCATGTCTGTACAAATGCTAACGCGCATGCTTAGCGTGCATGCGTCCATGTAAATTGTGGACAAGCCTTCAGTGAGAATATGTAACTCGTGCAATAGAGTTACTGGCGCGTCGCGCGCGCGCATAGGATTTAACAGCAGCGCCGTTTCAGCGAAGAAAGGACTATTTCCGTTTGAAATTAGCTACTTTAAGGTGAGAGAGAAAACTTAGAAATTTTTTCAACTTGTTTAGTTTACGTATGTGATAAGATATTTGATAGAACACTTAGTCCGAAAAAATGCGACGCCTGAATACTTACAACGTGTGTGTATGTGTGTAAGCAGTCAAAGTGCCGTCGGCCACAGAGACTGCACGAGGCGCCGATGCTGCCGGACTGAGGGCGTTGCGTCAGCCGCACGAGGACAGCTTCCTCAACTCAACAGTACCTTTCCCTCCCCTCTGTTAAATTAAAATCACAAACATCAGTTTTCGGTTGTTTAACCAGTTCATTGTTTGAAAAAAATAAAATAATTCCCAGCTAAGACAACAGAATAAAAAAAAAACTTGGGTGGAGTCACAAAGTAAATAAGTGAAATATTTGTGTGTGAGCAGTCCGCAGGTTGTGATTTTTCAGTCATTATTTATTTTACAGCTGCCCAAATAAATGTGAAAGCATATAGCTAATAGTTTTTCCTAAAACAAAGTTTTTAAAGTAATTAATAACTATAATAACTAAAGCTATCACATGTAGACAAACTACAGTAGAAAGAGGAAAAGCAGAAACATCTGCTATTGCTAAATGTGAATTCACTGCATTTTTTCACACCTTAACCTGATGCAGTCCAAAAGGCCTTGTTTGTTTCCTGTTTTGACCACTATTCCTCTTTGCTGATGGATTTAACTGTGTTTTAAATTTAAGAGTTGTCTGCAACACTTAATAGGCAATAAAATACTCAACTTCATCTATCGAGCCTAGTTAGATGGCTAATTCTTTGCCTTAGTAACAGAAGTTTGATAAAAGCATCAGTAAACCTCATTGAAATGGACCTTTTAAGACTTATGTCATATATAGAAAAATAATTTTTTTTCACCTCTGTATTGACTGGTCTTGTGTGGCTTTTTGTTCTTTATAATATTAATTTTTTTAAAAAAAGCTCTAGTTTTTACATGCCAAGGAGATCTATGAAAATAATTGGATTTTTCTTCCTTTGTGATTGCACAGTGTTTATTTGATGTATTTAAATGGGAGATTTTTGCAACGAAGAGTATGGTACCAGTTCTGATAACCACTGTATTCATGGGCATTCATCTTCAGATATTGTTTGTATGGTTGCAATAATAAAACATGTGCATGATAACAGATGCATATTATGGTCTACACCTCTTTTTACTGTACAAATAATGTTCATTTGCTTCTCATAATAAAGTATTCAACAATGACTAAAGACCATACAGAGTTATTGTGATCATTTACAGTAAACACAACAGGTGCCTAACTGTTTTTTCCAAGCACATTTAATTTGATAAGTGCAATCAGTTGTTAGAAAGTTGGATTTACACCACAATATCCTTAACATACCAGTACAGCTTACGAAAGCTGCCTTCTGTTGTGAAATTGAACAAAACCAGGGAGTTGGGGAAAGGTTGCAACATGTTTTAACGCTGGAGAACTATGAAGTCACACAAAATGAGCTGCAGATTGTGAAACCAAACTTTAGGTAGGTTGAGTTACCTATCATTTCAGAAGAAATTATCGATGTAGAGTAACAAACAAGTGATAATTCATCACCTCCAAATAATACTGCAGAAAAAGAAAAGATGTGCTGTCTTGCCCGGTTTGCACAACAGGTACTGTGATCACCACCATGACCCAGATGTATTCATTATCATTGACTAAATCATAGTAGGTTGGGCTGCAGGTTATGCGTCATTCCTTTTTGGTTATATAAGACAATCATAAAAGAAAAACATGGTATATAAAATAAAGTAATGTTGAAGAGGAAAAGCCATAGTCACAGTGTTTACTGAAGAGACAAAAGGGTGGAAAAGACAAATTGGACATATTGGAGGTAAATCTGCGTAACATTTACTCCTTTACTTATAATTCATATATATCTTTTTAAAGCAACAATCAGGAGCCAAAGTGTCTCTCGATATGACATGGATCTCCAACTAAAGCTACATTAAACAACAAAGTGCAAGAAGAACTTATCTCATACCACCCCTGCCCCCAGCTGCATTAATAATTGATTAGGCCCAACCTTTTGCTTAAGGAGGCTGAACTTAGCTACTAGTGTATTTTTCCTTCTTGCCATCGATGGCTACACTAAGAGTGTTTGTACATTAAACAGTAGTTATTAAGGATGCACAGAACAACTTCATTTAAAATCCAAGCAGCTAAAGAAAGAGGGATATTAAAGAGGGAGAAAGGAATCAGCACCGTTCCTACAGCATTTTTGACCAGGTGGGAATTATCAAGTAATTTCATTTCTATAAAGCTGAGGAGAAGGAACATGTTTACTTTTACCTGTCAGTGATGAGAAGGGTAGCAGCTCCAAACGTTTTTGGGCGTAGTGAGTTTTCTTCACAGCTCGTAAAACTATTGGGGTGAAACTTGAGGCTGACACGTGTAAAGCTGTTGTGATTACGACCCCCGTACAAAAATCCAGCCCCGTTTCACGCAGCGCTGTGCAGGCAAGTTTTATCCTAGTAGCACACCGTAGGCTATTTGAAGGGGTACGATTCAGCAGGTGGTCAGGACTCGACACCACACTTGAAATCTAAACGGGGACATAGCCGCGTATGTTTTAGCCAAATAAAACTCTTTTTTTTTATTTTATTTAAACTTATCACTATTTAATAAACACTGTTGATTTATTAAGATAATTAACGTCCTCGTGCTCGTCTACAATTTGTATGTTAACATGATACGGAGCTGTTTTGACCTGAGCGCGTGCACGTTCACGCCATTTCTAGAATAGTATCCAACAGAGGATCTTAAGCCATATTTTATTGTCTAGCCTACTCAAAATATGCACCGTTGGATGTTTTGAAATGGTCTTTTACTGTTTGATGATTATTTTGTCATTAAAGCTGTCGTCTCTCTTACAGGGTATGGCCCAGTGCAGAGCTAAGATAACACAATTCCTGGGGCCTAATGTGTACTCAGAGGCCCCCGATGGAGGCTGGGGATGGGTGGTTGCAGCGGCTTTTTTCCTAGTGGAAGTTTTTACATATGGCACCATCAAGAGTTTCGGCATCTTCCTTCAGGACCTAATGATTGAGTTTGAGGAGAGCAACAGTCGGGTCTCCTGGATTGTTTCCATCTGTGTGTTTGTCATGACCTTCAATGGTAAATAGATCTCTTGTTTCAGCTCTACAAAATGTAACATTCATCTATAATTTACAACAAATTGGTCAATATGGATGTGCAGGTCCTCTCTCCTCGGTGATGACTAACCGATTTGGCTTTCAAGTTGTTGTTATGATTGGAGGATTACTTATTTCCACTGGTACCATTGCCACCAGCTTCTGTAGCTCCATCAATCAAATATACATCACTTATGGATTAGTTGCAGGTATGTGTTTTGGTTACTCCTTGCTGCAACATCTTATAAACTTAAAATGATTTTATTATCACTGTTTGAATTTGATCTTGAGCAGTATGGACAGGTAAAATATTGTGTGTGTGTGCTGTGTGTTTATTTTGAACTGTGCAGGTCTGGGGTACTGTCTGACCTTCCTGCCCACTGTGACCATCCTCTCAAAGTACTTTAACCGTCGGCGATCTCTGGCCATAGCTGTTGCTTCTACTGGAGAGTCCTTGTCCATGTTTGCCCTGGCACCAGGTATGAGCAAGACTTTCTACTGATGCTTCATCCAATAAGTTTAAAGCCATTTACTGTAGATGAATCCCACACACTGATTATCTCTCCTGCCCTTTTAGCATTTTCTGCATTGAAAGAAAATATTGGCTGGCGACATACTATGGCATTGCTTGGAGCTTTGCAAAGCATCATCATCGTGTGTGGTGCGCTGCTTCGGCCAATCATTATCAAGCCCAGATCATCCTCAAAAGAGCTGGAAGCCCTCAGGACACTAGAGAATTCAGATGTTACAAACCCAGAGGACTCAGTGATAAAACACAATGAACTAACAGGAGGTTCTGTGAGCACTGGAGACTCGGGTGTCCAGTCTATAAAGGACAGCAGCAACCTTGAGGCAAATCATTTCCAGTACAAAGAAGCAAAGTTAGAGGCAGAGCCTTTATCAGCAGGAATAAGTAAGGCAGAAATGAATGACTCAGAAACAGAGAAACCAAACAGAGATGCAGAGAAGCAAGTGCTGAATGATGAAGAAACTAAACCCGATGCTGAACAGCTACCCGTAAAACTCTTAGACTTCTCCATCCTCAGAGAATGCAGCTTTATTTTGTATTCTCTGTTTGGACTTTTTGCCACTCTTGGTTTCTTCGCCCCTCCGCTCTACATCATCGAGCTGAGCGTGAGTCGCGGTGTAGAGCGGGACCACTCTGCGTATATGCTCTCCACTATGGCTGTGGCTGAAATCTTTGGCCGCTTCTCCATTGGCTGGATCCTCACACGGAAGCAGTTCAGTAAGAGGAAGCTTCTGGTGCTCTTGGGATGTGTAATCACCCTGACCGTTGACCTGGTGGGATTTACTTTGGTCACAGAGTTTTACGGCCTGGGTGTCTGCTGTGCTTTGTATGGGTTCTTCATGGGGACCTTGGCATGCACCCACATCCCCATGTTGGCTGAGGATGATGTGGTGGGAATAGAGAGAATGTCCTCAGCTGCCGGTGTCTATGTGTTCATCCAGAGCTTTGCAGGGCTGGCTGGACCACCGCTTGGAGGTAAGAGGGATGTTTTTGATGTAAAAAAATATAATGAAATAATAATTATATTTTATGAGCTGTGCAGTAATAACACAGGTACTGGACTTTAAAATCTTAAATTATGATGTGAAAGAGAAAATGTATCAGCAGTTATGAATACACAGATGCAAGTTAAAGTTAACTGACCTCTGCATAGCCAATTCAACATTGACAATTAAAAATGAGTACCCCAGAGTCTTCTTAATAAACACCCACATCCACCGAGTCCAGACCTTCATTTTCTAGCTCAGTCAGGAAATAAAAACTCTGTACCATGCAAACACAAGCCTGTACTGCGTTTGAGGGATTCTGGGAGCTCATTATTTTTTTTTTATGTTGTTGTTAATCTTGTAGAACATTAGGTAGGATACATTTTGCACATCAGTGTCACTAAAGTTAAATTAATGGCATGTCTGTTGGCAGCCATGGTTTTTTTCTTCCCCCTTCTGTGCAAAATCACATAATCACATAATCAAAAGAAGTCAACAGAAAACATGGTGTCCTAAAGTTTTATTAGATTAAGAAGAAAAAAAACAGATTTTGCCTTTACTGTAAGCTGCTTTTTGGGGAATGACATAAAATGAAAAGCCTGGGTCGACTTTTTGTTGCTGCAACCTCAAATGTTTTTGTTCAAAAACGGAAAATTCTGCATATCAGTCAAATGTGGCATAAGTAGTCATAATAAAGTCTGTATTAGATCATCAAAGTTAATTTCTCAGCCCCTCTGCAGAGCCACAGCAGATGTTATAAAGGTACTTTCACACAATGTTTTTTTTAAATCTCCTTCTTCTACCTACAGGTGTGTTGGTGGATGTAACAAAGAATTATGGAGCAGCTTTTTACTCGTGTGCGGTGGGCATGGGACTGAGTGCGGTGTTCCTCGGTTTGGTAAAACCTTCCAAGAGAGGATTACCCTGTTGTAGGAAAGGTTTAAAACACTCTGAGGATGAACACGAAAAGACAGCAGCTTCCAAGGAACAGAGAGGAGGACAGAAACCAGATGAAAGAACTAACAGCATCAGCGACTCCTCTAAGTCAGATTACGTACTGAATGTCCATCAGACGGGAGCCCGAAGAGATGTCGACGAGGGTACAGCTTCTTCTTAAACCGAGGAAGCATAAGTGCAATCAAAAGGTAAAGCCATAAAAGGTGTAAAGGCTGCTGAAGGCAGACATCTTAAGGTACAAGAAGAGAGAGACCAACACTAAGTGCATCAGATCTGCCACCATAGATGTGGCAACAGAGAGCAATATGCTTTTAGCAGTAATGCCTGGACTAAAAGATACACCAACCAGTGTTTTTACATTATTGAAAAGATTGTCTTGCTTTCATGGACATCGGCATGAAAGGTTGCAGGAAGGTATGCTCAAAATGGACCATAATGATGCAGCGTGAGATTGAGATATTTTGCATTTTAGATATCGAAATGAGGAGGCCTGACACTGAAGCTTTATTGTTTACTTGCTGAAAATCAACACTAGAAGAACAGCTGGAAAGACTGCAGCAAAGGAAGCTGCAAAAACAGCAAAGTTGCAGATTCTGTAACACTTGTTCGACAATATAAACCTCAGGAGGATGTGATTAAAAGTAATTACTTATCAAACTGTTGTCAAACTGTAAATGAACTAGTAAGAGAGGTCAGACTACTGTTTTACAGTTTTTGTAGGAAAAATGTGTTCGATCATAATAAAGCAATGGTGGGATTTAACTTCTCTATTATGTGTTTGTTTTTAAACCCCAAAGCAAATATTCACATTTGCCACATTATACACTGTAAAATATGCAAAATAACCTCAGAATTCATTGAAATCTGAAAACTAAGCCAGACTGAATGTTTGCTTAAACTAAGAGTGGTCACTTGCTGCTTGTTTTATTAACATTAAAAAAAGACATTTAAGAAGAAGGAAAAAAAGATTCAAGGGTGTAGAAGAAGAGTAACCTTTGACCAGTGTTGTTGCTGTTCACACCATATATGTCAAATCTTCATAAATTGGGAAGATTTTGAGGCCATTTCATCGTCGGCACCCACGATATCTGTCGTCAGATCCTTATCTGGCAAATTGTGAAACATGTCAAGTGTCTTTTTAAAAATTCCTCCTTTTCTTGAGTTGCAGCTTTGAATAAAGTTCAGAGAAGTGTATTTGTTCATTTTCATGATAAAGATTACTTTTGATCTTATGTTTATAAAAATCCTGCAAACAACATGTCACATCGTTACCAAATACTGTGTAACTTTTCATAAAGTTTGAAGAGCTCATTTGTCTATTAGAGCTGTGTTCACAATCATCATAAGGAAAGGCCAGGGAATGCAAATATATACGTTTCATAAGTATGATGAATCCTTACAGTAAATCCTGCCCTGACGGTCATCAGGAAAGGGGCTCCTCAAAGCAGCTGCCCTCTACTGTCCACTAAAGATAATTGATTACCACAAAGAAAGAAGCTATCGGGAGTATTGCATTGATATAAGGAGTGGATACATTTAACTAGCAGCAAACACCACATGTCTTATTAAAGCTGAAAATGAGACAAAGATTACCTTTATAACAAGATAATAATTTTAAACACCTCAATAATCAAAAATAGACAACCTCAAGGAGGTCTAAGCTTAAAGTTTCCTGACAACATTAACATCTGTGCATATCTTTGTGTGTACAATACAGACAACAATGTTAAAAAAAAAAAAAAAACCAGACTCTTGTTACAGAAATATGGACAAAAAGGGGCATTCTGACATCCTTTTCTGTTCCACTGTCCAGATTTATTGGCGGCTCATATAGTTAATTCTTTTCAAGTATTTCCAAACACCTGCGAAGCCACAGTTTGGACGTATGAAAGGCCTCGGTGGGTTTTGGAAAGTGGAAGGTAGTATGACAAGCAGATGATACCCCTTCAGGTCGTGATGTCTGACTCTGATCTTCCTCCATCCAGTTCAGTAAAGCCTATCATACACAGAGAAACAATGAGTTACAAAAAAGACCCAAACATCTGAATCTTTTGTTATGACATCAAATTTCAACATTACTGTTAGTCCAAATAAATACCAAGGTGAAAAGATGTTAATGTATCTTACCAATACAATAATAAATATAACAATGTATTTATCATATTCATGCACAGAGAAATTGTTAAATGCAATTTCAAACAGCCAAAAAATAGGACAAAGCCCGTTTAAATCGTTGTTAGCATAGTAGCAGCTGTGGTTTTGTCATCGTCTTTGTCAAAAATGTGTAATGGCACGTTACATTCTGCAGTTATGGTTACAACTAGAGCTGAGAAGTTTGCTTTAAGTATCTACCAGCTCAGCACACTGAGGTCAAAATTCAGGCTGCATTGAGGCCTCCCTGTGAACTCAGGCATGTCTGAAAACATCTCCTGTGCAGAGTATAGATGCCACTAGAATAAATGAATTCACCAGCTAGTGCTGAGTCAGTGAGCAGTCATGACTAGATCAGTAGGCTTTCTTTGCATCTCCTTTACTCTCAAGTCTTTACTACATGCTATAAAGGAGAATCATTTGAAAGTTGCCCCTCTAACGGCGCTCTGTTGAACTTTTTCTAATGCATTTCTTGGTAGGGTCGTCTTAATTACATATTAATAAACCTATTTCCCATAAACATTTTGAAATGATTGAACTGTATTCTGTTTGGGCAACCTAGGTCCAGGTTTTAGTACTGTACACGTTTGCTTAAATAACAGACTTCTCAGCATCCTTGATGGAGCAAAGCAGTTGTTTTAAAAATGAGTACTTTTCTAAATATGATGAGTCATGATGCCCGTGACGCCTGAGCACTGTAAACTGCTATCTACTGTAAAAGGGGTTTAGTACACTGTAGGAAAAAAGAACATGAACATGAGGAGCTATCCCATGTTTTCTAAAAATGCCTTTTTACCTTGTATCTTTCAGCTATTTTGAAACTAAATGAAGTGTGAAGTTTGTGAAGGCAGACAGGACAGAAATCCAAAGGTCTGCGATCAGACTCTTCCAGGTGGTTAGAGCCTTGCATGACACAGCTCATCCACTGACAATGCCTTATTCCAAACATGTGGCCGATCTCATGAGTCATGGTCTGCAAAAAGAGGTTTCACATTACAGTGCACACTAAAAGCAAGAACCAAACATGAAGGGTTTTATGTAGCAATCTTTACAGAATCTCTGAATCAACAACACCAACAACTGAGTGAAGAAGTTTCTTAATAACCTTGCAGGATCTAAGTAGCAGAGTGCTTGTAACAGGTGGAGTGTAGTATCCCTCAAACACAGAGTAGTCTCCCTGCCTTGGATGAATCTGTTTCTTTAGTCTGCCAGCGTAATTTTTAGAGTAGAAGTTGTCATCGTACCTAGCAAAACTGAAAACACCCATTCCTGTGTACATTTAACATGCAACAGAGAGGAAATTAGGAACAAAGTTAGTATTGGACTGTGTTTTTCTTTTTACCACCATCTAGTGGCCAACTAGTGACATTACATCATGAGAAGAAGAATTATTGACAAAATTCTCCTTCACTTTACTTAAATTTATATTTTAAAACTGACTTTATGTATGAGTATGTTTCTGTGTTTACTTTTCTCTCATTCACTAACCACAATGCAAGTTGTCTTTTCACATTATTATTTCATAACTTGTTTCTGTGAAACCTCACCCATTCTGAGAGATGCAACTCCAAAGACAAAGTTCCAGGAGTCTTTGGGGTAGAGGTCTATCATTGTGATTCCAACAATACAGAAAGCGTCTTTTGGTTTTCTGTTACCCAGAAATTGCAACAAGTCCCCTTCATTTTGAGAGAAAACAACAAGATCATAACAAATATTCAAATTTACACTCATCAGCTTTGCATGTTTACAAGGAAAATATAAAAACTGGGACAGTACAATGGGGGCAATACTTAAATGAAAGACCAAGAATGACATATTCCTTGTGTTACCTGTGAGGATCTGAAGATTGTGTGAGTCACTGTTAACCCTGAAAGAGCATCCTGTTTCAGACACAGTAACTGGTGGCAGTAGCTTAACCGAAATCCCATAGAAAAAGGCCTGGCAGTAGTCTCTGAGCCACTCAACATACTGGTCTGTCTGAGGCCCCACTTCTCCAAATGAACCTGCAACAAAGATATTGTGCAAGATTAAACCCAAGCATCATTGTGGTACTTGAGAGTCTATTGTACAACATAGCGGACATAATTCAACTATCTGTGAAGATCACAATGGTAATTTAATATATATATTTTTTTATATCTTGCTCATTAAAACCTGGTTTAGTTTTACAGTCTGAGAACTGAGGATGACATTAACACTCACCTATGGTTTGAATATAAATAGTATTGAGGGTTGCACTAGGTGTCTTGCGATAAGGGTCTTGATAGAAGCTCTCAAAGTCTTGGGGCTCCTCAGGATGAGCGAGGATCCAGTCTGAATGAGAGTGTATAGTGATGGGCTGGAAAAGCGAACCTGGTTTCCCTGGATACAATCCTTCCTCCAAGAGACACCTTTCTTCTTTTGTGTATTTATTGTAAATTGTAGCCACATCCTTTGAATTAGAGAGTAAGGCCGTGTGGAGCTTCTCCACTGAGTGCTGGATCACTTCCATCTGCAGCAAAGATATAAGCCACTAACATCATGAAATTAAGGTTAACTTTGATGCAACATCATTTTTCTATCCTTTTGTTCCTTGATAGATTTTAGCTACAATTCAATTGTCAATGCAAATGAGAAACTGAAAGATGTGAATAAAGATAGAATGCAACTATGTAAAAATAGTTTAAAAAACTGAAAAGTAAGACAAATATCAATATATCAAACTGGAACTTGGGAATGGGGCATGTTTTTCCACAACACTAAAAATATGGGAACTGAAGAAACCAAACGCTGCAGCTTTAAAAACAGGTTCACTTTCTCAACTGACAGAATTTCAGACCAAACATCTTCCTTTGATGAATGCATTATCTTATTTTATTTTGTTTTTTTATTTGTCAGTACTCATGACGGAAAAAACATAACTATAACAACCATGTAGATATGTAGTGTGATATTGGCTTATTGATAAAATAGTGCTTCACTTGCACTAAAACGTTAACATCTGACTTCGGCAACTCTTACAAACTCATATTTTGCAAATATATATATGCAGACAAAAAAAAAAACAGATTTAAATATTTTTATAAAACGATAGCATATTTGTGTGGAAATTTTAAAGTGATTAGCTATTATTAAAGAGTTGCTCACCATTAGTAGACACCGGAAGTCCTATCTGATTACGTCCAGTACGCCTCGTAAACACAGGGGCGGATCAAAGACAAGCTCCATGTTTCGATCACCAAATTATTTTTTTTAGTGACAGATAACTTATATCGGAAAACTTTTGAATATCTTTCCTCTTTAATTAGTGTTTTTAGCTTTTTTTCATCTGATTGCTGTCAAGTATAGGCAACAACTCAACAAGATTAACTGCAAGTGGGCGGAATACGAAAGCGGAAGAACTTCTTGTTAGCTTTGCTAAAGCAGCTAGCTTGATAAGCGGCTGTTGGAGCGGAAGCAGCTAGCAGGCTAGTTTGTTCCCTCAAGCTGTCATGCCTGGGCTGAGTTGATCGACATTACACTTCTTGAACTAGAATACTCAGTTTGTAGCTGTGAGTTTTCAGACGTCCTGTAAAGGGCTTGTTCCCCCACCGAGACGCTGACTGGAAACATTGTTCTTGGAACAGTTACAAGACTGAAGTAATCCACAGCAGAGGTTGGTGCTGAACCGCAACTAGCTGTGCCTCAGCCGGCTGGAAATAGCTCATAACGCCGGACTCATCCATAGATGAGGGGGAGCTTGCCATACTGAGTTTCTGAGAAATGGTCGGGGAGCCGAGCTACTGCCAAAGCTTTTAAAGAAGACATCTTTGCTTGACTTTTTTTTGTCACTCGATTCCTCGCCAAACATCTTCCGTGAAGATTTCAGAAATGCTGACTGAGAACAGGTAACGAGTGGAGCCTTTTTAGTGTCTGTGCATACCAGATTTCACTGAGCTGCAACTCAACATTGCGGCTTAAAATCCTAGCTAGACCCCTAGACTCAGTGTAACAGTTATAACCTGTCCAAAGTATGTTAATTAGTGTGCTCTTATTATGGGATTGCCACAAGTCTGATCATGTAACTGGCTGAGTGTATGCATCTATTTTTAGTTCCTCTTCATGTTCTCTCTTCCTGGTACTCTGCCTCCCTTCAACCTCTCTCTCTCTCCCTCTCTGCATTGCTTCTTGTCACATTATCTCTCCATTCCTTTCATTTCTGTTTTGCACAGGAAACGAAACCGTAGCTGTGACAGTGAGGAAGACCAGCAGGTGAGACCTCAGGCCAAGAGGTCAGGAAGGGGTCCTGACCTGCTTGTGTCAGATCTGGACTCGGAGGTGAGCCCAACGTGATCATTATGCTCATCTATAATAAACCCTTACACTGCAATGAGTTTGCTAAGTTTTCAAGTTAAATGAGTGACACGTCTTTCACCCAAAGATGTATTTTCTCTTTCTTTAAATGTACAATGTAAATGATCGAAAAAGCATATATAACATGCATGTGACTGCTTTGGACTGGCGATGCATCACTCTCAGGGAAAGCTCAGAATGTTTTATTTACAGTCCCGGCATCCATCTGTAAAACCTTTCTCTGCTCTGTATTTGCAGTCTTCCAGCAGCGACAGCAGTAATGGGATCAGTAGTCCAGAGAGAGCAATAGAGGCCAGCACCAGGCCATGCATACATAGCCAGAGTAATTGCACCCACCCAAAGCTTGAAGACTCTGCCAGCTCCTTGCAGCATGGTCTCCATGGCGACGGGCGAAGCGACTCCTATGACTACATCAACAGAGTCCTGAGGGAGGCACACTTCAGCAGTTTGCAAACCAGAGGGCGTCCAGGCACGACATGACCACGACGTGAGCCCTCTCCTGATCGTTTTGTCCGTCATCTATCAGTGCCGATACTACCGGCGTGATCACTTCTCTCTGAAAGCTTCAAGGCACACCATCATGGTCAGGTGTAAGGGGGGGGGGGGGGGGGGGGGGGGGGGGGGGGGGGGGGGGGGAGGGGGGGGGGGATGATGATGATGATGATGATGATGTGTGGGGAGGTTTACAGATTTTGGCCACATGGCTCATCCCCACCTCAATGTATACCATTTGTTGAGACCATAAGCACATCCGCCTTTCCATGGCCCAGCCACTGTGGTTTTTTCTGTGCAGTATTGATGTGTGTGGGTGTGTGTGCACGCACTCTGTGCACTTTATTAAGAGGTATCATTCTCTTTAAATGCGTGCTTTGATGTGTGGACATTTTCATTGGTGCTAATAACAGAAAAGTGTGATGATGATGATCCAAAGTGCTTGCAAATTTAAATAAAGTTAAAGCACTTTACTCAATAATTCCTTCTGGACTGCGGCAGTCAATCACATGCTTTTATCTGTAAAGTGAGAGCTGTTGTGAGCCCTTTCAAAAAGTTAATTCACTTCTGAGTATTATTGATTCAGTCCCTCATTTGTTTTTCTAACCAAAGTTATATGGGTGACTTATTACTTTGCAGTTGTTTTCCCAAGTAAAATTGATTATTATAAAAAATTTTTTTAAAGGTATAGGATATGTGGGTTTATTATAATGGAGCACAGATTGTACATGAGCCTTGTTTCAAAATACAACCTTAGATTAGACTTGTTAATTATAGACCTGTGGGCAGGCTGTGGAGACTGCAGCTCAGGCAGCGGCATGTCCAGCACAGTACTGCCAACAAAAAACAAGCCCTCAGAAAGGCTCCAAGTATTCCAGATCCTGGTGTTTTTACATGTTACACATTGTGTATCAGTGTGTCATAAGCCTGTCAGCCATACTTGTTTATGGATGGGTTCATTTGACCAATACACTGTTAAAAATCTGGATGTGAAAGTAATTCATGTTATGCAATCTTCCAAATCATTTGGCTTTTAAATAAAGTGTGGCTTAAGCTGTCATTCCACAATAACATGTCACTTATGAGTACAATACATCAAGACTTGTGTAGTAGTGAGTGCTGTAACAAAAATACAGCATGTTTTATTGTACTTAAGCAGATTCAACATCATGGCTTATGTTCTCTGAAATGAAGTACAGCAGTGGTGTTTGTTATAGTATTCATGGGCATGTAGTTACACTTTACTTTATAGTAGTAAACACAGCAGTATAGAAGGTAACTAAAAACTGCTGGAGTAGTGAGCAATATACTTTGATGACAAAGTTTTATGAAGTTGCAGATGTTTTATCAAACGATTCCAGCCATTAACTATCCACAGAATATCTAAATAATTAATCCTTCTTTAATTTGCCACTGTTTTGAATCATACACTCTATAATCTCTCATGAGTACATCAGTTAACATCTCACACATTATAATTTGAAAACTAACAAAAATCACACAGACACAATAGCTTAGTACCAAAACATATGGAAGACGACTCTGACTTATATGTTTAAGTTAAAGGAACTGTAGTGCAAATTGCAAACGAGGGATTCTCCCTCAGAGGTTCAGGATGTGTTGCAGAGGTGTAAGTTGGGGGGAAAAGGAATCCTGAGAAAGAAACCATCAGTACTGCCTCACATAGCCAAAACACAGTAACCACAAAACACATTTTTCTTATTTTTCCCTCTTATCTCTTACTTCATGGGTTTGCAGACAGATGATAGAGCAGCAGCATCTATGAGAGGGGCCCCAGAAATGCAGAAGCTACTTCTGACTAGTTCTGAAATTCATGTGCATTTAACTGGACCTCCATGAATAAGTTATTGTTTGTAGATCTTTTTTTTTCCCCTTTACCCTCTTTAATTTATAACAGTATTACAACTCTTTAAAGGATTTGAAAACTAAGTGATTATTAATAAATCAGCCTTAAATGTGCAACAAGCAACACTGTGTCACACTAAAGCTTCAGAATTAAGTCTAACTTAAAGCAGCTCAAAGACCTGCATATCTGGGGGGAAAAGTACCCCGCTGCCCCCAAAACAGAAAATAGAGCTGAGACTACAACACAAACGAGGAACGTCTGTGCTCTCTCTCTCTCTCTGGTAAAAACATATAACACCAGTCTACAGTATCTTCAAATACCAAATAGTTTTTTGCTGCTCTGTTTCTGTTGAAAATGTTGCAACTAACAGAGTTTAGCTTTTTCTCAGATTCCCTGTTTCTGTACTTGCTGTTTTCAGACTTTGTAAGGCAGCTTAATATCCTCTGATTCTTAACAACCACATTTGTTATAAAGTACTGAGAAATAAGACCTCAGGCAACAAACAAAGCTCACAGACTTGTTCTTGGCATGACAGACTGGGCACCTCATTCTGACCGTTGATTGCACTCAAATGTAGTTTTAAATTACAACATTTAAGAGTCCTAAGTCTCCGGCTTTTAGCCCGTTTGCTGTTTAATAACATCTGAAGAGGCACACAGATAAAAAGAAACCTAAATTAAAAATGCTATCTACACACTCAACCACACCAACCAAACTAGGCAGATCTCGGTTTGGAAAATCTAATAATATTTTTGGAAGGATATATATGATGACATCATTGTTTTAAATAAAATAGTTCCAGCTTTAAAAAAAAAAAAAAAAAAGTGAGCAGCAATCAAAAGTTAAGAAATGAGAAAGCTGATACTGATTGGCTTCTATGAGAGTCAATAAGACTGCACCCGGAGGGGGAGTCCTCACCAGATTTAATGCAAATCATAGATGAGTTCACTGGACAGTCAGAGTAATTTACCGTTTCTGTCTCACTTATGTTGCCGTCTGTTTTGTTCACCTCCGATAGGGACGATTCCTTTTCACAAACAGACCTCCCTTTGGTCACCAGCTCCATACCGCTGAATAGAGAAGGTCTGTTTGAATGGGCCAACATACTCTGGGGTTCAGGTGAAGGGGGTGTGCTCCTGTCTCTGTTGATCTCTGGACCTTCATCAGATGGTTTTATTTCAGAACTCCTGACCAATTGTACTTGGTTTTTCACACACTCTTGCAGAATCGGGGCAAGATTCTCCTCCACACCATCGTTCATAAGCTCCTCTGTTGAGCATCTCTGTGTCAGGTCCAGACTCGAAGGGGTGGATGGGATATTTGGTGTGTAAAGGTCATCGGCAGATGTGACGCTAGGCTGACTTAGTTTGAGGTCATTACTTTTAGCTAAATAAGTTGGTAGTAAACCGTCTGTGTGTGTAGACAAGTGTAGCTGATTAGCTGTTGCCTCGGGGCTACTGTTAACTGTATCCTGCTTAGCAGCATGTAGAGATCCACCCATCAGAGCCTCAAACTGGCGTAGGATCTGGCAGGAGGAGATAGTGCAAAAAAGTTATCGAACTTCAAGCAGTTTTGCCCCATCACTCCTCACAGTATGTAGCTCTCTCTCTGCGTCTCCTACCTTGGTAGCTTTGTTTGCGACAGGTCCTGAAGGCCCCTCGCTCAGCTGGCGAAGTCTTCGCTGAGTAACTCCAAAAATTTGCTCCAGAGAGAGCAAGTCAGAGGTCATGAGGCACGAGATAGCACATAGAGCCCGCTGCAAGGTTCAATACATACAACATTACACCTGGGATAATTCATAATACCATACAGAAAGCTCAGCAGTGAGGCATAATCGTTACCATCTTAACAGTGTATGAGGGATCTTGTAGCTTGCTTGAAAGTAACTCCACTACAACCTCACAGTTAAGAATGAAGCACCTGATAAATAAAGTGAGACAGAAATCAGGCCACAACCAACAAATTACAAACACAATTGAGCCACTTCAAATTGAGGGAAAATGGACTGACTCCTTGATGAAGTGTTGACTCTCCTCTCTACTCAGGAACACTTTTGAACCTTCTGTCAGTCTGTTGATAAGTGCCATCTCCTGACCACAGTCCCCCAACTGCAAGGCTTCTACCCTGGAAACCACACAAAGGACTCTCCAAGTGAGCTCATAATGTTAGATAATAATAACTGCAATAATGTGGATTGCAAATGGGACATTCAGGGAAAACTCCACCACAATGAGTAGAAAACAGCTGTTACTGACCGTTCTGATAGGTCCCCACTGCTCTCTCTGCTGGCTCCTGACTGGCTCCCAGTACCAGCTGACTTGCTGTCTGCAGACGTCCTGCCGTTGGCGGCGATGTCCTGAGAAGAGTTGTGAGAGGAGCTGTTCCCGCTGTCAGTCTCTTCCCAGCCTCCTCCTACCTGCCCCGGGCACCGTCGGGTCACTGTTATGTTGAAGACATAACACGTGACATACAGAGACGTCATTTTAAAAAGGCTTTACATCATCAACATCTATTTGCTGAAGGGGTTGTATCAACTTCTTTTGACTTATAAATAAAGAAGTAAAGAAATTGCACAAAATTTGCTTTCAGCTGCATGTCTAAGACGCAGTCCTTCAATTCTAGAATCTCACATTGCCATCACATCAATCATGTCCAACCTTTTAGTCTGCTAGCAGGTAGGTTATAGGCACACGCTGGCACAGCCACCTCTATGGGAGCGGATGGCGCCACTACTGCACGATAATGGTTGTCATGGAGACGAATGCCCTGGTGCTCAGTTGGGGGAAGGACAGCGCTGGCCACTACTTCAGCAGCTTTCTGGATCTTATCCAGCAGTGAGTCACTGGCTGCTGAAAGGCACAGGTGAAGATGCAGCAGTGTACACCCAGAATAACTGGACTTGTGTCTGTTGTTCAGCATGGGTCACTCACCTGTCCCCTGTTTCCCTGGACTATATCCAAAACCCTGCAGTCCTGACCGGTGGGAGGTTGCTGATCCCATTCCTGGGCAAGAGGAACAGAGCCCATTAAACTGGTGTTAAAATATAGACAAACAATGTCATTCAGACTTACTGAAAAAAACTGTTTAATGACAATATTTTAATGATGGTTCCTGAAAGTATGTGCAATAAATTAGTTGTATGCTATCACTCACCCATTGTTGCTTGGGCTATGCTGTGTGGAGGGATGCTGCTTTTGTTGGAAATAGCATCCGTGAAAAGTAATCGAGCCACTTCCTGTAAATAAAGTTAAAAAAGAAAAAAAATCTGATATCATTTACTTTTTAATATTTAGAATATAATCACTTCCACCCTGTGTCTTACTTGGGCAGTATTCCTCACTTTCTGGTACAGCGCTGTGCCATGAATGGGATCAGGGGGGCCACTGTAAACTTAAGAGAACAAAATACCCAGCAGCAAACCATATCAAAGTTCATCTTATCACTCAGCTGCAGAGAAATGAGAGTTGTGTAGAGCTGAAAGCAGAGGTTCTAACCTGATGCTTGCTGGATGAAAGTGGAGTTCCTTCTGAGTTCAGTGAGGAAGTGATTTGATCCATGACCACAGAGATGGATGAAGATCTTCAGCACCTGAAAAACCAGAGGTGAGAACCAAAACCGAGTTACTGACAGACAGGAATGAAATCTGAAATGTGTTTGTGTTTTACATACAGTAACAACCACATTAGCTGCTCTTACCTTAAGTTTAACATGACAGGACTCCACTTGCAGCCTCTCTAGAAGGTATTCCAACAAACACTGACCACAACCCAACGACTCATGAGAGATTTCTATACGGTCATGATGGTTAAAGGTATTTTACTTCATTATGCAACTGAATCAGCCCATATATCCGAAATAGGCAAAATTATTTATGCCAACCAATAACAAACACTTCTGGAACATTTTAAAGCATTTGCCGCAGGAGGCAAAGTACCAATTTCTTCACATAAATAAAATGTCACTTAACTTTGCTTAATCAAACTTTACTCAGAAGTTAATTTTACCGGTAAAGTTTAGATTATTAATAATATGCAAGCTCTGAAGATGCATAAAAACCTCCAACGTTGTATGGCTATCAACCAAAGTTGAAGTCATATGAACTCATACAATGTTGACAACCTTCAGAAGTTGCAGACAGCAGCAGGGACAGTACTGTAAACAAAGGATACTTCCAATTTCCTGGAAAAGGTACCCAGGACAGGGGTTTTCATCATCTGCAGTAGCCTTCATCAGGGTGGGAACCTTGAATTGGTGGAGGAAATTATGGACAGCCTGTATCACCCATGTTCACACCCTTCTGCCAAGTCTTATTACTCATTTAAACTACATAACCCACAAAACGTAGACGTTTGACAAACAATGAAACAATATGATGGGGCAGCGGGATCATTTTTTACCAAATCGAAAAAACCTAACATGACCATTTAAACATTAAAGCAATCCATGTTGTTAGCGCTAAGCTAGCAGGCTCGAATAGCAAGCTGTAGTTCACTCAGCTTGACAGTTTTTAAAAAAAACGTCAACATTACGTCTTGCTTGCCATATTTCTTTCGGCTATTAATTCTTTGGCCATGAAGCAATGACTGTTAATTTCACTTACTTTCTGAAGAAAGGCTAATCGTTCCATAAATGTTGCCATGATTTTGCAGTCCTGGCTGCGGGTTACTCATTTTACTGCTAAAGCTAACAGGAGAAGGCGGGGCTTAATATGACAGCTAGCCAATCCGGACTCTTCAATGGGTATCCTCTTAAGCATATTGGAGTGCTCACAGTTCCTAACGCCGAAAAATAGCGAATCATAGTCACAATAAATTGATTGACAGATAAATGAGTAAATCATACTTCAGAATATTATACCGGATGGTTTCTTCGTGTCAGGGTCATCAACATGGCGCTGTCCATGGTTTATATGACTGTCCCGACTTTTGGATCTGATGCATTTGTCTTATAGAGGTGTTTTGGGTTTCTTAGTACACTCTAATGAGCAGATTAAGAGTTAGAATTACCGTTTCCTTTCTGTAGTTGATTAAAGCCCAAAGGACATTTAATGCCTGGTCAGCACCATGTCTGGAACAAATGTGTGGAGTCGTAGCCGGGAGAAAATGAGACTTTTCCCCGAAATCTTTGCACAGTGTGCGAATGAGGTAAGCACCGGCATAACATTTGCCATTAAATTTCCTTTACAATACGAAACAAAATAAATTGTTCAATAAGCCACGTGACGGATGTAGCAAAGCAAACCCAAGTTATAATGCTAGTACCACCATGTTTCACAAAGGAAGATTAGACTTTAATAGATCTCTATCCTTCAAATAAAACGGGACACCCATTTATGATTACAATTCAGTTAACTGAAAGCCCCCGTTTAAATGCTGAATACAAAAAAGGTTCAGTATATTTACTGGATATAAACATATGTAGACATATATTGTATCATACAACTAAAGCCTCAACTAGAATACCCCAAATATTTTCCATTTGAAAGACACACACACAATCTATTGTCTATGTCAGCTTAATTTTCCAAAGTATCTCAGTATAAACCCTACAACCATGGGTTGTGGGTTTGGGGAGGGAAAGAACCTAAAAGATTCTCCATATTAAGAGTACAATATAAGAAAGTAGCTCCGATTGCGTTAATGTAACTGTATCCACTCTCTGATCCAGGCAGCAGTGTATGGAAAATGTGCAGCAGCTACAACAACAGGCAGTCAGGAGCTCAAGAAGGACCTGTGTGCCAAAGAGTTTGAAGCGCTGAAGACTTGCTTTACAAATGCAGTAAGAAATAAAGTCAATGCTTCTTGTACTGGTTTTAATGGGAATACCTGTGATTTATGATTATTTACTCTGTTATGGTTTACAGGCCAAGAAAAGAGCCAAATGAAGTGAAGAGCAATGAGCAACTGTTTCATTTTTGTTGGAGTTCAATGGACCAACCTCAAATCTTCTGTTGATCTATAGGAGAAAATATCTGTCACCAAGTTGATGTAAAGCTAGAAGAAACATCTTCTGCTTGCAACTGAGATAAGCCCTCATGACCTGCTGCTATCTTCTACCGAAACTGTACAATTCTGTAATATAGAGAATATAAAAATAAAAAAGTCACCTGTTTATAACAAATAAAAAAACAGCCATTGTTGTAGGTTTTATTTATTCTTATCAGCAAGATGTACAGAAATACATTGCACATAGAAAAATACTTTTGTACAAAGCAAAGGTCCATGATGTTCAGCTGGAAACTGCTGAATCTGAAGAGTCTGGCTACCAAGAAACATCACAAAATATACACAAGTTTTCCTTCCACCATTCTCACAGTCTCCTTTTATCATCACCGCTGATTAAAACAAGGTATGTTTTGGGAAACAAAATAGACCACAAAGTACTGCAGCATAAGGATTGGAAGGCACTTATAAACCGACAACGAAGAGAAACCGAAGCTGGAATTAAGATTTTAGTCATTAAATCAGAGAAGCTGCTTCATTGTCCAGTTTATCAAACACTAAAGCTACATTATTCCCCCATTAGCTCCAGCATGAAGTAAAATTCAGTTACCTTCAACTGAAATTAAGATTAAACGACAGTAATCGATGTGCATTCATACGCCTTATATTTGATATGTAATCAGTTTACATTCTAATAAAGTCCAGATCACATACGGATTCACAAGATCTACATCAGAGTAACACACACAAACTTAACACCAGAAAACCAAACAATAATGAATTACATATTCAAGAGTCAGACTTCAGAAGCTGCTCAATGAAATATTTATGTGACACAAATACAAACATTAAACACAGCATTTGCCCAGTCAATAAATCCCATAGACACAATTTGCATAGATATATTTACATTTCAACAGTGACCTCTTCATAATTCTCTCATCTAATGACAAAAATAAGTTAATATTTACATACTCTTTCTCTTTACTAAAGACTTTGGGTTATTTTCAGAGTACACAGTCTCAACAAACAAGAACATGTTTTGGTCCGTAACATTTCAGAAGGCAAGAGAGAATGTAAGGCAGCCAAATAAATCATAGTCCACAGTTAAGGAGGTTCTATGTGTATAGCATGTGCTGTCAAGCCATTAAACAGGAATGTGTGTGTGTGTCTGAAGTGTGTCATTTCGCCCCATCATCCTCTGAGGCCTGTTTAATCTGCCGTGAGTGCACAATTGCCCCAGCTAGCAGTTGCTGCTCCAGGGCAGCGTGCAAGTCCGAGCCCCCCAGTTCCAGCAGGGGCTCCAGCCCAGGAACCCCCCTGGACACCTTCGAGTCCTCCAAGGAACCTGGAGCCTCTCTGGGTCCCAGTGCTCTACGCCTCCGCCTCAGATCCAGGTCTCCCTGGTCCCTCACCTTCTCATGGGAGCCCTGCAGGCGAGACGAGGCTTTGATGGCGTCGTCTACCGCCCCTTCTCTGGAGTCTGCTTGAGCCGCAGCGTTTTCTTTGAGGTCCCTACCTCCCTTCTTCAAAGCTTCTCCAGCTCCTTCCTCACCCCCATGTGCTGCTTTTTCAGCAGATTTGGCTTCTATGACTCGCTGCTGCTGGGCAAGCCTCTCCCGAGCCTCCTCCGCCTGCTGCTCTTTCTTCACTCTATCATCTATTTCATTTTCTGCTCTCTGCGGCTCCTGCCGGACTTTCTCCTCTAGCGCCTGTTCTCTGACCAGCTTCTCTCTTGCTTCCCTTTCCAGTCGTTCTTTTTCCACCCTCGCTTGAACTTCTTTTTCTATCCTTTCCTTCTCTGCTCTCTCCTTTTCTAATTGCTGTTGTATTGCGAGTTTCTCCTTTCTATCCTTTTCTTGCTGCTCCTTTTCCAGTCTTGCTTGCACTTCTTTTTCTATCTTTTCTTCCTCAAGCCGTTCCTTCTCTAGCTCTTTTTCTTTAGCCATTGTTTCCTTTATAATCCTCTCAAGCTCTTCCTTCTCCAGTTTTGCCTTAATTTCCTTCTCCACATTTTCCAATGTCTCCTTTTCTTTATCAAGGCTTCTTTCGTCATCTTTCAGGTTTGCTGCCTGATCATTTTGAACAACAAGCTGATGGTCATCAGATCCTTTCTTTCCTAGTGGCACACCCCTTGCACCCAGCTCTCTCTGCTTATGGGAGTCTCCCACAGGTGCAGCTTTGTCATCCTCCTTGTAAGCTGCTGGAACAGCTACATTAGGAGCCCCGACTTGGGCACCACCATCGCCAGCAGGAGCCTCACCTCCTCCAGGCTGTTGAGCTCCAGCTACCTTCTGATCTGATGCCAGGCCAGACTCCTTGAGTTTTGCTGCTCCACCTTCCATGACCTCCACATGTGCCTGGGGGTTTCCTTTCTCCATCTCACCATCACCAGCAGCTCCTGTAAGTTAGAAAAATGTAACACCTGTCCACTGTGCACACTATATGCTCAATTATTAGCAAGAATACTCTGTTATTTTATGTAGAATTTTCTATTTAAATTCATATGAATGACTACTTTTTAGAAGTAAGTTATTAGATTATCGTAATAAGGGAGAAAATTTCCTATAGTGGTAATATGCATCTGTGCATCCCTTTTAAGTTGCATCATTACCTCAAAAAGAAAACAGACAAGTCTCTTAAAAAATAAACAAGTGAGATGTGACCACAGGATGATCATATGCTATACAAGGTACAATCAAGAGTTGGATTTTTTTTTTAAAACAAACAAACAAGAACAAAAGCTCAGAAGAAAAGGTCAAATTAGCTAACAGATGGACATTTTCAGGTAAAAGATGAACTACAAACCCATTCCTAAACATGCTGCCAGTTAGTGCAACATACTTTGTTTAAGCTGTGGAACAAGGGTGGGTCTACAACATTTAGAAAGACCACAATCTTTATGCAAGGAAATGCTTCTTCACATGCATTCAAGAACTTGATTGACTGTCCACCAAGAGCCCTGCAGATGACTGAAAATGACATGGCCTCCTCCTCCTTGACAGGACGTGTGTCCTTCTACTGGGAACCTTCTAAAACCAGATGTTTAGAGTAAGGAAAGACAACAAACTGAATATTAAAAAAAGCATTTAGTGGTTGTAGATGCTCCATCAGAGAAAGTTATTCAACAAACTGAAAGACTCCATGGATGGAAGGAAGTTATTAAAAGAAAGGGCGGGTGTGTAGGTCATGCAATATTATCGAGTTAAAGACCTAAACTATTATTTGTCATTTAACGATACTCATTCTGAAATAACAGAACATTGTATGTGTTTGACATACAATGAGAAACACAATCTGTTTAATAACTAATGCTGCGTATATACACACCAGCAGGTTGTTTTTGGTGGATTTCCTTGTGTTGTTCTTCTATGACAGCCAATAATTTTTCCTGCTGATCAAGAAGTCTCTTCTGTTGCTCTTGTTGCTCTTTGATCACCTGCAGCAGCACGGCGTGGTCGAGCTGGCCCTCTGCACGAAGACAAGAACATTCTATTAAAGCCACTGAAATAAATAACTTGTTCAGAGGACAATGCAGTGATTAGGGGGATTCTGTGTGAGAGGTGAAAGAAAAGAAACAATAACACACATCTCAAGACACGAGCCATAAAAATAAATTGGAATAGGCATGAACATACACAAACTATATTAAGAACCAAAATGAAAAGGGTATTTTTACACTGGCAAATAATTGTGTAATAAACAAATTAGTAATATGAATATATTGCTGTATGTACAGGAGTTTTTCTATAATAAAAACAAAAAATGGGATGTTGTGCAAAATATTGCATTTTTTTTAGAAAGCAATTATGATAAAGAGCAGAAAAGGCAAGATGGAATTCATACCTGCAACCAGCTTTTTTATCACTGTGATTCGAGTCCAGCAGAGACAGAGAGGAAAAATAACAAAGGGGGAAAGATGGAGAAGACAGAGAGGGCAAAAGTAAACAACGGAATATGGAAGTCAACAAGCCAAACAAGCCAAACAAGACTGCTTAGAGCACCAGGAGTCAGGAAGTAAAAGAAAGACATTTATGTTTTACATCTTTAAAAAGAAAGCCACAATAAGCAAGAACAGATCACTGAGATGAGATAACGTAAGATAAAACAAGCAAAGTGAGATGAGGCAAAGAAGTGGCCTGAAAAGTTTCACGCAGACCACAGTCGCACCATTTAAAGCCTTTTTTAAACAGCCACAATAAGCCCAATTAATAGAATAAAAAGCTTTTAACAACACTGACTATTGAAATACGATCAGGTTACTCTAAATGAAATACCAAAATCTAATCATTCCTGCTATCTTTTTGAATCTTTGTATTTAAATTCCTGTTATAGGAAGTACTTTTTATACATGTTGCAGAAACGATGGAGATACAGGGAAATATTTCAACTAAATCATAAAAAGAAAATGTGTTTTTTGGTACGAAATATTTCTGAAGGTAGAAGCTGAACAAAAATAACAGCAACGCAAAGGATTTTATTGCTACCATCAGTGACTTTAAACTTTTTAATGATCAACTTAGATGATTGGTTTCCTATGCACTTACCGTCCATCTTCTCATCTGCTGGATCTTTGCTGTCTGGAACCTCGACTGCTACAGGATGACGCTCCCCTTCAGCGAGCGGAGCTGAAAAATGACCAGATATTACTAGCTCAATGTTGCACTTATCTAAAAGGTGTCATCATCCACATTGTTGCTTTAAATACATTTTTAACATTCACCTTTTCCTGCAGCATCCACAGGTTTTCCCACTTTATCAATTTGTACTTGATCGGCCACTACTGCGGCATTCCCTACAAGAGGATCTTTAACAGGATTGAGCTTCTCCATGTCCTTCAGTGAAGCTTCATCCTGCTTTTTGCCTTCCTCTGCTACAGGCTTCTCCAGCACCTCATTGGGCAAGCCCTTTTCTCCCTGCAGTGCTTCCTCCTTCTTCACAGCAGCTTCTGCATGTTTTTCATCCCCCTTGTCATCTTTTCTGTCATCTACATTCGGAGCAGGAGCTTGCTCCTCAGCTATTTTTGGTTCTTCCTGGACACCTCCTGCAGGAGGGATGGCCTGCTTCTTAACCTCCTCCAGCTCTGCCTTGTTCTTTCTTGAGTCTACTTTGACTTCATCGTGAGGTACAGGTGGTTCATGGCGATGGGCCTCTCCCTCTGGCATTGCGACACCTGGATGATCAGATGACACTGAGTCGACACAGCTCATGATCACTTTACTGTTCCAATTTTTGATTTGGTTTCCTTACCGGCGTCAGGACGGTCCAACTGCACCACTTCCTCCTTCTTCATTTCAGGTATTTCAACTGGTCCTTTGATCTGGGGTGGCTCAGGCTGGTCCCCCACCGCAGGCTGCACCACCTCCACAGGTGGAAGATTTGGCTTTTGTATCTCCACTGGGTTCTTGACTTGAGGTTTGGCTGCATTTCAACAAAACACAACTTTTAAAAAAAACTGCACACTAGGGTGTGCTATGATGACATGTTTTCCTTTTGCTAATAGGAGTTCCTTTTTATAGAATGACAACTAAATTTGTCAATCTTTTCGTGATTTATTACGGATGAATATTTTTTTTCTTCATTTCAGTAACAGCCAAAAATACATAAATTACCAATATATAAATGTTCTGCCTCATTTCTTACAGCTTTCTTTCATTATTTGGGGAAAGTGGCATTACTTTACCTTGGTTTTGCATAATATTTATTGTTAGCCCTGAAATGTAGTGTTCTTTCACACATTAGCTGGCTGCATTAAAAGAAATGGAACGTTTCACTTCGACTGCACACAGACCGGCTTGGCTTTTTTTCAGTCTTTTGATTTCCAATGGAAAAGATCCACTAGGTGGCAGCAGATGCCATAAGTGGCAGGACTGGTGTGGCTGGTATTGTTATTACATTTTAATAGAGGAAAAAGGATGATAAATTAAAACTGAACCAGAAGAACAGGAAACAGGTGCAGAGTTTGGCCCATGTGGGCTTCGTCTGGAGAAATGGTGGGAGGAAAAAACTATAGAAGAAAGAAAGCTGGAGGCGCAAAGTTTCCTGATGTCAGTGTACAGGTTAGAAGAAAAATAAACCTTGGTTCAAGAAGAGGAAAAGACGGCGGAAGATCAACTGTCAGGTTTCCCTGCATACCCTTCTTGTTTCACAAAAAAAAAACTGTGAATATTAACTCTAAAGATTTCCTCTAAGTTTCATCTCCATTTGTTTCATTTCTCCCCCAAACTCACATCTCTCCCTACCTACTCCTTTATATAGCCACAGCTTGCAGACATTTTATAGCTGCCACATAAGAGACAAGGGGGAGAAGGGGGTGAAGACAATGTATTTTAAAGGGGAAGAGGGGGTGGCAGGAGAAATGAACTGAGGCAAAAGGATGGAGAGGAATTGCAGGAGTTTGAAGGGCATCAATCTTGCCTCATCAATGTCAAGCACACAGCACTGCTTTCAGATATTATCAAGAGGTTATCTCCTCACCCTGCCTGTCTGTCTATCAGTCACTCTGTCTGTCTCCATCTTTTCTTCTGAGAGAGATAACAGAAACCTTTTCTTCTGCTGTGGCTTTGTGCTTTTGTTTTAGCCTCACTGGCCCTTTGTTTCTGGTTCACAATCTCTTTACACTGCTCGTTTAGGGTGCCATGCCAGTCCGTGACTTTGAAAATAAAACACGAAATAAACATGTTGCTCGTATCGCTGATGCATTTTACATTAAATGATTATATGCAGCACTGCCGTCCAATCTCACACACTACAGACAACCTCGGCTGAGGTAAATGTTTCCATGGCTCATTAGTAAACCACTTTCATTTACAGTCCATCAACTGGGTAAGTGTCTGCCAGCCATTAGAGGAAGTCATGATCTTTACAGTGCAGTTCACCTAGGTCTGGTAGCACCAAGTTGTTCCTGCCAGGTGCTGGGGGAGGAGGAGCAGCTTGGACCCTGTAGTTGGAGCCACTGGCCGAAATTGAGAGGGTGGTAAAGGTGCTGACCAGCAGGATTCCAAGGCCAACAAAAAGCACCAGCTACAGCACACAGAGATGAACGACAGCTTACAAATGGTGACCAAACACGTTTACTTAAAAATAAGGAAAGAGGTAGTCTTCATCACCTGAGAGATTGTTCCATTCTTCTGGATCTTTCTGTAGATGAGAGCAGGACATATGAAGCATATCATGCTGCCCATGGTGGCTCCAGTCAGACCCAAGATGGTTTCCACTGATGAGAGAAAACCCAGTGATTCCAGACTAGTGGTGCATTTACTCCAGGGGTTAATTCATCGGATGTCATGGTGTATTTGCAGGAATAAATAAACTGTTTAAGTAATGATCAAACATTATTAGATACAGTTGTCTGCAAAATTATTCATACCCTTCCATTAAAGAAAAGGCAAAATTCTTAATAGTAATTCAAATAACTGGAGGCTGAAAAAAGTAATAATAAATATAAATTTGATCAATTATAATTTAATGAAATAAGATGTTGTTTTTTAATTTAGGTCAGTTGAAAAAATAATAAACAAACAAAACAATACGGTCCTGGACCAATGAGAGCACTTTGGTGATGAGCAGTGGGCCAAAATACCTGCCAACAGTTGAAGAAATCTGATTGAGAGTTACAGAAAACATGGGATTGCATTAGTTGCCTCAAAAGATTGCTCAAAAAAATATTAACTTATGAGTGACATAACGTATCTTAATTTCTCATATTTTTTGTTGCTGTTTTTTTCCCTTCTTTAATGGAAGGGTATGAATAATTTTGCAGACAACTGTATATAGATGAAAAGTTTAGTGAAACGTAATAGTTTAAGGTTAATTTTGAATTCTTGACTAAAACCAATGAACGTAAAGGTTGATTAGTGCAAAAGTAAATCCAGGTTCTGCCTCTCCAACTACTGCAATATGTTGCAAACTTGACCAAACAGACCTAAACATTATTAAGCCTGTGGAGTTAAAAAAAAAAAAAGAAGAAAAAAAAAGTGTTCTGTTCAGTATTTCTTCTGCCAGAGAAAACTCTCTCAAGATCTAACTTTTTATTGCTTGCTACATTTATACCAGGCTCTGCCATTCACAGCCAGCACTATTCATGGCACGCTGCTCCTGGCAGTGAGCAGCGCCTCCTGGCCCCACCCATCCCCTCTGTGGACCGGCCTGCTGGGCATCGGGCCCGGAAACCCATCGTTCATCCAGAGGACGGACACCATATTGTTCCCCTCAGATTTAGTGTCCTTTCTCCCTGGGGTGCTCACTTCCTTTCTCCTCAGTCTATTAGTCTGATTAGATACACAAAGACCCAACTAAACCCGCTTTGTATGTGTGCGTGCATGTGTGTGTGCCTGTGCTTGTGTTCACCCAATCAAAAGTTTAACCAATGGTAACAGAATAAGAAGGATGAATAAAACATAAACTAACGCTAACCTTTACATTTCCATTATTTTGGAGCTGTTTGTGAGAAGGATGCCAACTTAAAGAACCTGACAGGGAGCCAATAATGCTGTGTGCATGGACTTGTGTTTGTGTGACTGTGTATGTGTGTCTGTATGTGTGTGATAGAAAGAAAGAGAGAGGGTGAGTCTGGGAGAATAATAGCCCTATCTACCTGTCAGCCCATCTAAAAGGAGATAAAAGTTAGGGCCCTGATTTAAGGACTGTGTTAGAGTGTGACAGTCACTGACTCATAAAGTCACATTCACACACATCGTAAAGCTCCCCAGCCACCACGCCCACATAAAGGAACACATGCACCTTAAAGACCTCCAGTGAGTTGCACACATACGTACACATATATAATTTTAGTCCATTCGGTCTGTGCCCAATCGTTCGCATACGCATGCACACAGGACATACCATTGGGGATGAGAATGCCTCCCAGCATGGTGCCGAAAACAATGCAGAGGGTGATCATCTTGAAGCGCAGAGGAGGCATGTAACCTCCAGCAGCAAACGTCCCATCCTTCTGCTGTAAGGCGGATACAGAGAGAGGGATGTGAGAAGAGACAAAGAAAGAAGGATAAAAAAAAATATTAATTCTGCTTTTGAGATACTAAATCACAAATTTGAGAACTTCAGATGCTTTTACAGTTTAACATTTTAACATTTAATAGACAAGTCATCTTTAGGTCACACAAGTGTTTTAACACCGTTACGCTGCAATACAGGCTTAGATAGATACTGACATCCTATATTTACATGGAGGATCAATAAGCCCCAACAACTCAACTCAACTTTATTTATAGAGCCCTTTTAACACAACGTAGGTTGAAACGAAGTGCTGAACACAGCATAGAAATGAGTTTAAATAAAATACAAAGTAAAATCAGACCGCTCTATGTGTCTAATGTAGTTACATTTAGGCCCAATCTCAATTCTCCCCCTTAGCCCTACCCCTCAGCCCTTAGCCCTACCCCTCAGCCCTTAGCCCGACCCCTTCGCCTTTAAACAAAGTGTGGAGGCAACGGGTAATGTTTTCAGCCATATGAATTGAGACACCCCTCTGTCGGTATAACCTGAACGTATTATGAAGCTGGTTTGCTCGTGGCTCCCTGTTTACAAGACACGCGTGTCGTACAGACCTTACGATACAGCAGAAAGAAGAGCTGTAACTTACATCCTTATAACCACAGAAATTAAAATGACGTATAT
>JAOXYM010000023.1:15829506-15842300 GCA_028567055.1 Leptatherina wallacei
TTTGCTTCCTGCGCGAGAGCGTATAACTCCTCCTACCCCTTTGCCTTTAAGTCTGCATCAGAAAACCCTCTGCTGTAAGGGGTATTCAGCCCTTCCCCTTAGCCCTACCCCTCGCCCCAAAAAGAGTATCGAGACACCCCTTGGTCTCTCATGAACACGCAAAACGGAGGGGAAGGGCTAAGGGGGAGAATTGAGATTGGGCCCTAATGGTATCTTGGTTCACTTACTGAGTGTACACACGGGTTTAAAAAACATTAGTGGAGCATGGGATTATTATAAAAAATAATAAAACAGACCGTTATCTGAGATATAGTTTCAGCGTGTGGAGAACATAATGATCACAAGGGTGTAAGCAAACTTTGGTTTGCTTCATTTCACATTTTTGTTAACTCAATGTTTGTATTTGACAAATGGAGAAAATAAACTTGCAACATTTTTCTTGCATAAAAATATTAATACAACATAGTAAAAAATATTATAAGAAAAAGTGCTGCTTTGAAAAAGTGAAATCCGTTATGGCACAAGTAAACACATTTTCTAACATCTTAATAATACATTTTATAATATAATATAATATAATATAATATAATATAATATAATATAATATAATATGACAGGCACACAGGAATGCCTGTTACTATAACAACAACAGCATGTACTTCAAAATAATAATTAAATACAAAAACACTTTATTAATCCCTGAAGAGAAATTATAAATGTGGATTCAGAGGTAACTGTCGACACTCTTCTATCAGGATGATTTGGATAAAGAAGCTACAGTATTTACAGTTTTGTTTGAGACCATATGAACAAACATAAAGACTTCTTTAATGCAAACTTGTAAACAGTCCAAGGACTGTATGCACACCAAACTCAGGAAATGTTTTAGTGGTGTTTGAGCTCACCTGTTGCTCAAAAAGCATGGTGTTGATAGCCTGGCGGCAGGGCAAAATCATCATAGGGAAACCGACAGCCACAGACATCATAAAGCCCACTCGGATCATTTCTGTCACCAGGTTGGATGGAAAGTTCATCAGCACGTTGCCTGCAATGTTTTCTGTGAAGCTGACGTAGCCAAAGAAGCCCACCTGGTTAACGGAGAGGGAGAGCACACAGTGTTGGGAAGAAAGCAAAAAGAGAGAGGACTGAGTATGGATGAAAGCAAGTTTTTTGCTTAAATGAAACGGTTCACATTAAACATCTGATGAAAAGTATTAATTAAACTAAATCACCAGTTTTATTACAGATGCTATGAAGCAACAACATTCAATTTCTCACTATTTATGCTTCGTTCTGAGAGAGGTTGAAAAATACATGCACAAGCAAACTTTATAATACAGACACCAGTGTCATGTCCAGTGTTGGTGTACAACAGTGGCTGGTGTGTGTGTAGACGCGCAGCTTCACTCACAGTGATATAGAAGATGGTGACCACATTGAGAGCTGAGGTGAAGATGGTGCTCATGCGTTTCACCGACGGCTCTTCCAGGCTGTCGTAAGTCGGCAGCACCTGCCTGTATGAGACGTGCAGTCCACAAAAAATAAAGAAAAACACTCGGCATGCTGCATGACAGAAAACCAAACTGGTTCTTATTCCTGCCTTAAAATTTTAACACTGTATTCATATGTATATCTAGCCATGTCTATCATGGCTA
Source organism: Leptatherina wallacei (assembly GCA_028567055.1). NCBI lineage: Eukaryota > Metazoa > Chordata > Actinopteri > Atheriniformes > Atherinidae > Leptatherina > Leptatherina wallacei. The sequence goes on from JAOXYM010000023.1 coordinate 15,831,162, forward strand.
GAGGGGGGGGGGGGGGGGGGGGGGTTAATTAATCTTCAGGATGCTCTACTTTTGCTTTTATCATTTTATTCAATGTCTCTATATTCTTACTGTCCCTTTCACTAATTAACATATCGATCCTTTTGATAAGAGGTTTTCAACATGGGATACAGGGCACCTCAGGGGGCTGCAAAACTTTTCAAAGGAGAATCAGTAAATAGATGTGAAGAAATATATATTCATTGTCCCAAGTACATCACATAAAACATAAGTGTGTGTGTGTTTCGACTGTAGAGACATACGAGGCACATTCTTCTTGAAAGAAATGTTTTCTTTTTCCATTTTTTGCCCCAGACATACACATTTACCCATTAGATTTAAAGGGCAAGTGCATCCACATTTCTGACTGGTAGTATATAACTAATAAATGTATTATTATTATTATCTTTTCTTTCTGAAGGAATCCCCGCAGTCTGAACCCCTAGCTTAGTTCATCATCAATTGTGAAAATAAGTTTCCTAAATATATTGATCCAGGTTTATTGTAGTTTACATGCAAATCAAAACAAAGCAAATTTGTGTGTCTGACAACACATGCATGAACTGTAACGGCAGTGGGGGGGGGGGGGGGGGGGGGGGGGGGGGTGATGCGTGTATGAAACATTACCAGTGTGCAGGCTTATTGGTCATGTGTGACACAGAGAGGGTGGCAGTAGTGAAGGCTGGCTGAGGCTCAACCTGGGATTACCTGTCTGTCTGTTAAGCCAGGTGTCTGTCTCACACCATCATTTCCTGCTCTGAGCTGCAAGAGAGAGTGGGTGTGCGGAGGGGTCCATCGGCACATTAACCAGTAAATTTACAGGTCTTATATAGAAAACGGTGAGTGCCTGACAGGTTTTAGAGCATTATAAACTTTCTTGGCAGACTCTTTTTGCTCACCTCTTTCCTCTCATACAAAGGAGGAGCCACGGAGCAGAAATGAGAGGGGGAGCAAGGAGCAATAACTTTCTCGGCCTCTTGTTCTCTCTGCCCGTCTCACTTTCACCCACTGGTTTTATTAGTGAGTGCTGTCCCATGACGCTATTCCTTGACGCTTGTTTAATCTGCACACCAGTAAATCTTATAGCCAAGGTTAAATAAAACTATATATTGTTAGTGCGGAGCTAAAGTTTATAATGGTCACTCAATAGTCCTGACTCAGAGGCTAATGTCCTCTGTACTTAAACAGAGGAAATATGATGGGGGAAAGTATCCAAAGTGAAAGTAGGGAAATGTGCATGGGTGGGCTTAAATGTGTGCAGCAGGTCATGCCAGTATATTGATTACAGCGGCAAGTAAAACTCTGTATCTCTAATTCATACCAACAGCCACAGGTGTAAAAGATGGCTTGATTTCCAGGTATGGCTTAAAGAAGACATTTCTTTATTATCTTCCACAGCTTCTACATGGTTGTTGCTGCCAGATCAAGTCTTTCAGTTGTTGTTTGAGAGATTCTCTCCTGTACTTCCTTGCAAAAGGCTTCAAGTATTGTTTCAATTCTAGGCTGAATTGCAAGCACGAGGGAAATGTTGCTTGTGCTACTTACTGCAACAAAAGCCATCCATAACAGGCACAGAGATGTTTGTATTTTTAACCCTGTTTTCCAAAAAGTTATATTTCATCAGTGTGCAGAACCTTTTTCTAAAATCCATCAGGATTGTTAAAATGTTGTGTTGCCAGGCGCTTATCTTCTCATGACTTTTCAATTTAGGTCAAATTTGTGCAGAACAACAGTGCATCAACCCTCCAGAGTCTGCCAAATCTTCCTTTAATGTTTTGATTTTTCTTTTCAGGAATATTTCAATAATATTCTCAGACAGTATACTTGGTTTTCAAGGACTCAAATCTTTACGTCCTCTCTTGATTAAAACCATTTCTTAACTCCCCGAACCCAAACTAAATGATGAAACAGCTATCTGAAAATGCCTTCCTTTACTCTAACAGACTTTACCTGCATTGTGGACAGTTGCTTTATTCCTATTAGAGTGCAACGACTTACAGGAGTTACATTTTGGGTAACGCACATAGCAAGCCTTGAAATGTGCCCCACATAGCTTTCTGCTAACTGGGATCCCGAAAAAGCTTTCATATCAAATTTAGGTCTGACACATTAGCAGAAGTCCCTTTTTTCAAATATTATCATTAAAATGATAACAGATAAAAGATATAAAAATATAGATACAACAAAAATGGTTAATCTTATAACTCATCTCTTTTGGAGATGAGTTCCCCTCTACTCTTGTAAATGTTTTACCCAAATGTTTGAATGCCAATTTATCTTGACAGTAGCGTCACAGAGGAGCCTTTCCCCCTTCCACCATGGTTTTACTACGTTTGTCTGTTACAAGCTAACTGCTCCACATTATTCAGACGTTCAACCAAAAAAAAAAAAAACAACAGCTCTCATTCTGTCATAATGGTGATGTTAGGTAATGTTTTAAATGAAAGTAAACACATTTCATGAATGTAATAAAAATCCAATGTGCTGAGAGCTGTTTAATCAGCCTGTGAATACATCAGTGTGTCTGTAAGATGGCGGCATTCCAATGTGTTGATTAGTGGTTTGGCTTAAGCTGCCTGCCGCCTAACAGAGTGCTTGTCTCGCTCAGCCTGACCACAGGCCAAGAAATCTCCCTGCCAAACATCACTTAGCACAACTAGTGGGGAGGGACGCACAAAACACACATATGCAAGCACAACAAGCGTGTACTTTCTTCAATTTAGGCGACATGCTTCTGCTACGCTATAATGTTTTGTTGGTTTTGTATGATTACATTTATTAAAGTAGAGTTTAGGTCTGCAAGCTGGAGTCAGCTATTCTTATCACTTACCTCGCCCACTCTCACATAAATAAAACAATACACTGCCCACCACCCAAACATCTGGTGCCTAATGACCACATTGTAACACACCCATCATCCTTCCCCGAGACGGCATTTAAAAAAAAATAAAAAATAAAAAATCAACTTCACCCACCAAGATCCCAATTGACACTACATGCTGCCCACAACCCACTCAACCCAGAGCAAACTCAGAGCAAGCACTAAATCATAGAAGACAGGACAAAAAAGGCAGTGATGGAGCATGCAGAGGGGTGAAAGTGAAGGAATGAATAGATAAAGTGGCTCAGAAAAGCTGTGAGTTCAGCACTCACTGTGGGAAAAGCCAGCCGGGTACAAAGCCAGTATTTGATCTATCCACATTTAAGTAGCCAGTATTTTGCAACTTTTAATATTTACGTCACTCCAGACAATGCCACAAGTCTTACTTGAGCTTTTTTTTTTTTTTAAACATCCCCTCATCTTACTTGCCAGATTATATTCTATTGTCAGTACCGCAGAAAAAACAAGGGCTTGAGCAAACAAAAAGGAGCTTAAGTCTCAGGTTAATACTAGAATAGCAGAGGTGGATGAGCCAACTATGGAAAGCACATGAGCATAAGAGGCAGTTTCCCTTAGCAACAAGGCATGCCTTATCATCCCATCTTCTCATCAAATCTGAGTGTCTCTTTACTTGTCAATCTCGAATCCCAAACCCTTCGCTTTGGCTTAAAGGAATGATGCGAGTATACGTGTACTTATTATGAAGTTTGCTCAATTTCTACATGCAGTAATGAAAGACCTTATTCATAATGTCCATTATTGGAAAGGTTCATGATTTACTCTGCCCATACTTTAAGAAGCACTGTCAGATTTTTCTAAATCTAAATCAGCCTCCAGCTTTAGCCTATTTTCACATCATTTTCATTACATGATCCAGAGCGGGTGGAAGGGCGTGAAGAGTACTTACGACTGACAGGCGAAGGCCATCCCACAGATGGGGAGACATCGAAACACACCCTCCCAGCGCACCACATTGACCTGCCCTAGCCACCAGCCGCTGAGCAGCCCATGTTTGAACGAGGACAGCACCATCTGAAGGGAAGGAGGCGGGGAGGGGTCGGGGTTACAGCCCAAACCAAATGAAGGCAAGTGGAGGGAGAACATGAAGAAGGGAGGGTAGCTGCACCCATGTTTCCGGCTCACAGACAGATAATGAAAGTAATGAGTGAGAGAAAAATCTGAGAAAAACAGAGAGAGGGAAATGACAGGAAACCCCATACTGGACAAAAAACCTGTATAGCTGGGAAAATTCAAACAAAACTTAACAATGAAGGTGGAACAAATATGGATCAAAGTAAAATCGTATATCTTAGAATAGATAAGTGGTATGCGAGTTATTTAGACAACCTCACAGGTTTTTCGCCAGCATGTGTTTCCTATGTCTTGCTCCTTTCATTGCCTGAAAAATCCCCAACACTCCAGCCTGCCACACACAGACCCAGGCTGCTCATTTTGGGTGTGGGGCACTGGAGGGCAGCAAATATTTCACTATTGACTTTCACTATGTTATACCCCTCTGCCTTATTACTACTGCCACCAAAGACACACACACACACACAGAGACACACAGCCACAGAGCTCAAACAGCTCAAACCAAACCAAAGTTAAAGGTGAAAAATGGGGATGAGTGGGAGAGGAGCTGGCAGATGGTTCAGGTAGGTTCGAGGAGGTTTGTAAGGAGCATACAGTCGCAGGGGAGACACTGGGCTTCTTACAGTCGCCACCCCTCCCCCACTGCCCTTACAGTGCTGTAATTTTGGGAGTGGTTTCCATGGTTTACTTACGGGTGACAGCAGAAGGTTGTGGCGATAATGGGCAGGCACTGAATGATGCCTTTGAAGCGCCACAGGTGAACCCGCTCTACCCAGGAGCCAGAGATTATGCCGTAGCGCAGAGATGACAACACTATCTACAGCACCGGAAGCAGAAAAGGCGACGAGGAAGGAGGGAGGGAGGGAGGGAGGGAGGGAGGGAGGGAGGGAGGGAAGGAGGGAAGTGTGCACACGTAGGGTGCAGGGTGTGAGAAAGGGTGGCAAAGGAGAGTGAAAAGGGCAGAAGAACAAGAAAGGAAACAGAGGAAAAAGAACAAGGAAAGTTACAATGATGAAAGAGGAGAAAGGGGGAACAATTAAGGGTAGGATGAAAGGAGGGAGGGAAGGAGATACATCACTGTTAGAGGGTTAGGGGGTTGGGCTGGGCCAGGCCGGACCGGACCTGGATTTAAAGCTGGACACACCACACCACTGTTCTAGGTTATCAGCATGCTACTCATCTACATGTCACATGACACAGAGAGGATATGGACAGTAGTTGAAGACTGTGGAAGCAGCACAGCAGTTCTGTAAAAACAGAGCTGTGCACAAAATTCTGTGTGTACACTCAAAGAGTAAATAAGCTAAATCATATGAGGCAGAAAAAACGCTGCTCGACCCTCTCAGGATCAAAACCTTTGAGTATTTAGCATCAGTTGTGATGATAGAAACTACAATAAAGACTAAAATTGTACCCCCACAACTCTTAACTGACTCAGGGCTCACATATAACGTGGGCTGTATAGTGGAGTCTATACTATAATTTCCTTCATGTTTACTGTGAAGCAGGACAAAAGTTGTAATAAGAAAAAAAGCTGTTAGTACGATCCTGCCCATATAAAACCAGAAATCCAATTTGGGTCTTTGTCACCTTAATTTTGCTGAAAAAATTGAACTTTCAAGTACGACCAGACTTATATTGGGTTTCGGGCTTTGTTTCCTGAAGTTTCTTATAATGCCAAAAAGGTACACATGAATATTAGGAAATGGGATTTCTAAGCAGATTTGAATGACTGTACTCCACAGATTCTTTGGTAGGTCACAAAGATCTCTGTTGAGACCGACAGCAATTAATATCAGATGATAAATCACATGTTATATCCCCATGGCATGACTAGTAGCAGGAGCCACGTTGAATGTTTGCCACATAGGAGACATACCCTCTATAAGCAGACATGTCAACAAGCTATTTTCCTTAAGGGGTTATCAAAAATAAGTTAGGAGTAAGTCTGAATCAAATCTATAAAAAAACATGCATATACTGATGCATTATGATCGGATATACCACTATTTTTCTTTTGTTAATAACTTAATTTACTTGGCATTTACAGTAATCAAAATCTCTCTAGTGGCCATTTCCAAGTGGTGTTTTCACAGAAATGAGCCTGTTTCAGTCCATTAAGAGCAGCGCAGCAGCTGTTTTCTGTCCAAAATGATTTAGTGTGGATTTGCTCTTTAAAAGAGGAGCAAGACAATACTGTGTTGTTAAGGAAACAAAGTTCAGCACGATGGACAAATAAGGAAGAATCAACACATAATACAAAAAAACGTCCAAACAAGACGTTAACAGATGACAATGCTGAACTGCAGGTTATAGTTATTCTGTTATAGATAGTACCAGCCAAATGTTTGTGCACTCTTGCCCATTAAATTCTAATGGGTAGGTGTGTGCAAACTTTTGATTGGGGCTGTATGTCTAAAGAAAAACTCCAAACAAATAAAATACATAAAGTAAAATGGTTTACAAAACTTCAACAAGCAGTGGAAATTGAACATCTTTAATATTGAGTATGCTGATAGTACAGAATGCTGTGCAAAATTAATTTAATTACCACAAAACCTGTCATTACGTTGCACCTTCAAAGATTAATTTAAACAAAGAAAGATAAAGAAAGGGTCCAATTAAAACCTCAGTTTGGTTTATACTCAGTATTAAACGAAATGACCTTAAGATTAACCTTGAGAGAGTGTAACTCCTGTCCTTATAAACTGGATTTAGCTAAATAATCAACTTTCTCAAAGAATTGACATAAGAGACTCCTTTCTCTCAATAGGGCAGCTGTGATCAAGATTAAAACTGGACCAAAAATGGCAGTGATTGAAAATAAAGCTCTAATATTGTGCATCTTGTTGTAGCCTAGTGATTTTATGTCGCTGCAGCAGCGTGTTTACAGGGCAACAGCAAGTCTAAATAACCAATACAGATGATGTATTAGAACAAATCTCAGATCAAACTAATCTTTGCTGGTGCATGCCACAACCTTATTGATATTCCAGCTTGACAGTTTTTTTTTCTGTTCTGTATAATTATATAGCCAATGTGATATATAAATTTGATATTTTTGGTAATATTAGACAAGGCATCTCTGCCACAGCCCACTCAGATGCATGGCGCAGAGTGTCGCTGTCAGTGTGACAGGGGGCTTACCGTGAACATGAAGAGGGTGTAGAACATGAGAGCCATGGCTGAGAAGGATTGGATAGAGGACATCATGTTCCTTTGCAGACTTAGAGGGAGTACGATGAACAGAGACACGGCGATCAGCAACAGCACACGAAAACTGCCTGTCACCTTCACAGAGCAGAACAACAAGTTGATACATCCACTTCTCATGGTAGTATAGAGACTGACTATAGTACTCGCTACAGTGTTGAACTATTTTTGATGATGTAAGAGCAAAATCAAAAGAAGCGGGGGAAGTAAAAACATATCTTGATCATAATAGTGTTAGCAGATGTGCAGATTGAGAAATGCAAAACCAAATATTGATCACAAACCTGTAAACCCAAGAGCTGCGCAAAGAAATTTGAGCCCAAATCAGCAATGACAACATAGAAGGCGATGCAGGTCCCCAACATCAAACCAATCATACTGCAAAGACAGAGACACACAACTGTTGTTACTACTGTTCAGTTTTTCTTTAACATCTTTCTATCTACAAAAGGATACCAAAAGAAAGAAAAGTCCTTTAAATGTTTGAGTGTTTACAGATCTGCACACTTTCTCTGCAGAAAATAGTCACCATACAGTACAGATCATAAGGCATGTTGTGAATTACATATGAAACCTACCTCGTCTCCACCAGAGTTTTTCCTGGTTTCCCGTAAGCATGGAAGGCTGTAGAAAGGAAAGTACTGGTAAATCAATGTGAACACCAAACTAGTCACACACACTAGTCTGTTTTGATAAAAGCTAGGATAAAACTTGTATAAAATGCATTGTGTGGACACCAGTACATTAGCAACAGATAAAACTCAGACAGATTCTTGATTATCATTGTAATTACAGGTTGCATTTGCTCGAATTGAAGTGTAAGTCTGTATAGTTAATGCCATTTCATCTGTCTGTTTAGACAAAGTCAATCACAGTGACAACTTCTTTCTCAAAACAAGAAGTGACTGTCTTCCCATGCTAGCTGTACATCCTGCATTACAGATTCAGCAAATAAAATAAGACATTTATTTATACTCATTACTACTTTCACTCACCGAGTCCAGCATAGGTCCTTCGTTTTGTGTTGGTAGCTGTGTGGACCAGGAACATGCAAGACTTGTGGGTCATCCACGAACAGAAAAACAACAAAAGAGTTCCCAGGACAATGCCACACTGTGAGGGGGGAGCAGGAGAGTCAACAATCAACAGATCATAACCACATATGGTGCTAAAATAGGTTAACTGTATGAAAAGGAAAATGTCAGAATGTTTCGACTTAACTTTTGACATTAAAAACAAAGCTATTTAGCTAAAATTGACACATTTTTAAATAAAAAGAAAAAAAAATCACCCACAATATCCACAATTGAATTTAAATATCTTCCATCTTAACAGATGACAAAATTATTTGAAATAACAATTCACTATGTTTAATTATACAGTCATGTGATTTACACAGTGAATTTGTGAATCACAATCAGCTGCGTGTGAGTAGTAATAATAATAATATCATATTAACCCCCACTCTACATCTTCTTAACACAGAAAGACTGTGATGTGGGAAATGCTTCATAGAAAATACACTTATGAAATCATAGAGCGATGACTAAGATTTGAAATTTGTACCATTCGCTTCATCCCCTTTTTTCCCCCTAAAGTATTACAGTATTTTGCTAAAAGGTTTTTGAAAACTTATTTTGTACACATTGAATATTCAAAAGAATGTTGGAAACCTGTTAGATAACATCGTTTTTTTTTTTTTTAAATGATTGTGCAAAGTGCAAGAATTCACTGATCTTATTAGGAAGTTGCCAAACATTAAGTACCACTTTCAGCACTTACAAAATTTGCCTTGACATTAACTTCCTTCTTTGGTTGACTACACAAAACACACAAGGGCCATATGAAAGACTAAACAGTAACCAGTTTCAGCTTAAATGTACTTGTAGTGGAAAGACGCTGTAGTTGACGTCATTGTGTTGTGTGAAAATAACATAACTTTTTTCCCCTTTTAAAGCAAGTATACACCTGTAAGCAAAACTACAAGTGTAACATCCTAACAATAGAAATAATCGACCGAACACAAAATATTTTTTAGCTAAATCTGACTGGACGTCCCAATAATGTCGAAGCGTTAAATCGATCAGTATCAAGACAAACTCGTTAGTACTTGTGGGGAGAGATTGTTGTCACTTCCTCCTGCCCACCTGTTTGAAGCAGAAAGGCATGGTGAGCACACTGACTCCAACGATGCTGTTCACCACGTTCATGATTAGGCCCCAGTTGGACGCTGTCATTTTGAGCCGCTAAGTGACGCCTCTTCTTTGGGTTGACAAGAAATAAATAATAATGTACAGTCAAACAAAGCGGAGACAGCAGCACTTTGAAGGCCACGTGTGAGGTGTTACAGTCTGATCTCTGGTTCACAGCAGGAACTCGGTGGGCTTTTCTGACTCCGTCTATCAATGACGTGGCGCTCTGGGAAGAAACAGAGTAAACCAGATCTGACACATCTTCGCCTGACTTTGAAAAAAACAAAAAAATAAACAAGATACGTATTGACAAACACAAATATAACGTTAACTTGAACGTAGAAATGCAAACAAACAGATAATTAAGAGTCCATTTAATAGCTAGAAAGCTAACAGCCGTAACTGTTGATAGTTTCAAAAACCTACCTTACTCTCCACCCTCCACCTCGCTTTCCTGTTTACGTTATCATCGATATTTTCGAGACCTTAACCATTACTCCTACACAGGTACGTTGTTCCTAAATTTATAAACGTCAGGATGTTCAAACTCTGTAAAACAGTAATAATAACAAATCCAAGCAAGCTGTTTTTCCTGAACGCGTATCCAGGAAGAAGAGAGTCGAGGAGACGAGTGAAGACAACACAGTCTGCTGTGTTCAGGACAGATGAAATACTTGAGCGCCTACTAGTGGTCACATAGTGGACCTATATATATATTGCCATTGTCGGCTCGAAGCACTGGCTGGAAGGTAATGTAGTCGCCCCCCCAAACTATGTCGCTGCAATTTTCTGTTTTATTACCATTTTCAAGTTTTTGTAGCTGGAAGTAAATGTGATGGTATGGCAAATCACCTTGTAGCAACTGGAAAAACAAATATAATTTTCAGGTGCACTCAAGGCAGCTAGTTCTTTACATTATAGTCTCTTTCTATTTAATCATTGTGCTTAGCGCTTATTTTATTTTTCCAGTTATTAATAAAGAATTTTTTTAAACTAAAGCTGAGAGGGAGAAAAACTTTAAAATGCTTTTATATCTTTTCTCATATTGCATTTATCTTCTCATAACCCTGTACGCATGATGAAAATAACCTGCATACAACAAGGCTTGTAAATAGCCCTAAACTCATCACACACTCACAGCTACAAAGCATGCAGGATTTATTCCCCCAACATTTTGTGTCTCTGGTCCCTTGTATCATTATTTGCTCATTTTGTGTATATCTGTAGACATTCTGTGTCTGCAAGTATTTTAAATCAAATTTGGATGTCTTTTAATCTTTGATTGGTCACATTGTCTCTCATATAGATAATTTTCTGGTCTCATATTAATAATATTGTCTCTGTTTTTGTCATTTATGATTTCTTTATGGTTGTCTTACATCTCTATGTTTGCTAGTCACATTTTTTGTCTCTTCGGTTTTAATGCTTGTCTTTGTGGTTTTATGTTACATGTTCTTTTTCCCATCTGTCGCAATTTCATCTTACATTTTGGGCTTTTTTTATGTCTTTAAAGACACAATTTGCCTCTGCTTTCATTTTGTATGTTTCGTTAGTTTTGTGTCTAATGTTTGTGTCATCTCTTGACCCTTTTGCTGGGGATTTATCCGTCTGTTTTTATTTATTTATGTATCACTTTGTCAATTTTACACCTCTTTACAGTCATATAAATATATGTGTATATATATATATATATATATATATATATATATATATATATATATATATATATATATATATATATAT
>JAOXYM010000023.1:15897587-15915326 GCA_028567055.1 Leptatherina wallacei
CACACACACACACACACACACACACACACACACACACACACACACACACACACACACACACACACACACAGACACAGACACACACAGACACAGACACACACACACACACACACACACACACACACACAGGAAGCAGCCCGGGTCTCTGGCTAATCCATGGTCTTGGTTTGGGATTAGATTGAGATGGAGCCATTAAGTGGTTTACTGAGCTGAGGCCAAACATGTGCAGCAGTGATGCCACGGATGATGCTACTTATAGCAACACACACATACAAGTCTCTTCTGGTGTGTTTGTCAGCAAGCATGTGGTTTTGCGTTTGTGGTTGTTTTCTAGTACAAAGCTGGGGCACTGTGACACAGACTGATGCACAACTGAAACCCCCTTTTGCTCCAATTCCTAAATAAACTCACAAATGAGCACACACCTAGAGGCATCTTACAAACAGTGTTTCAAATAACATTGCACCATTTTCCCCCTACTTTCAACCAATAGTCTTTTAGTACCCCTCTCTGAAACTCACCCCCATTTCCACCATCCACCTTCTCCTCACTGTTCCCTCCCCTTTTGACCGCAGCCCCACCCTCAGGGCCCCCTCTGGGCTAACCGACCTCCAACGGCCCTCTTCCTGATCTGACAACACACACACAGAGAGAAAAAAACATGCGCATCCACATGCATCATGTCCTCTTTCAACTGTTAACCGTTTGTGGTGAAAGGCCAAGCTTGACATTGTTATCTGTCCCTTTCAGGTATTTATGTGCAAGGTTTTGTGTGTGTGTGTGTGTGTGTGTGTGTGTCTGAGGTGGTTGATGGGTCTAAAGAGATAACATCTAAAGAGGCTTCAACAGTAACACAGTTTCCATCACAGGCTGGACTTTTCATCCAACTGAAAACTGGCTGAAAGTGAATTTTTGCATGAACCCAATTTGTCTGTTTGTGAGTAAACAAACAAACAAACAACAATGTTGTTTCAATACAGTTTGTAATATCTCTGTTTGAATGAAAGAGTCAACTTTTGGCACTAGTGTAAAGGCAACACTCCTTCTGACCAATTGCGGTGCATTTTTCTGTTAATTTTTTTTTCACACCATGGCTGGAAAACCGAAATCCAATGAATAAGAAAAATAATGACAGCACTCCATTCGGGTGAATCAGTTTAGGCATCCCAGTGTTGTGCATGCTGGGACAGTTGAATGGAACTGGGCTGTTATTGATTATATTTATTACACCTGTGCATCGCCTGCCATGATAAGTCAAAATGTTTGCTGCGAAAAAGGACTCCTGTGATTCGTTTTACCTGTAAGTGACACCACTCATTACTTGTCCAAACGATGACAAGTTCACACATTTGATGCTTTAACCCTTTAATGTTTACACTAAGAAAAAAGCAGTAGAAGAATGCTATTTTGCATTTTTCTTTCCCTTCAGGACAATAATAATAAGAATTTATTTATTTATTTAACAGGCAGTTAAAGGATCAAGTCACCGTGACCTTAATTTTTAATGGCCTTTTACCCAAACTGTAACAAAAACCAAAGGCAGTGAGTAAAACTGTTGTTGATTTCACTCTTATATGTTTAATTTTGTTACATCCTGGTGATAATAAAGTGTCCACACACCTAAATCTGATTTTGGCACTGCTTCTCTTGCCCATGAAGACCGCACATGCTACAACTATGCATCAAGTTTCTGATTAATCTGATTCAGTCTCATAAGAGGGTTTTTTTTTTACACTAATATCTCTCATGTGCTGCTCTGAAGAGTTTTCTTTGTACGATTGTCTCATTTGAAACACTGAAGCCCTGAAAATGAGCGGTAATGTTGCCTGGAGTGACCATTGTAACCCCAGATTCATAGAAAGAGTTGGAGGCAGGGCTCAAGCCTGAGAGCAGGAGAGAGCAGTTGTGAAAAAAAGAGTAAGAATGTGTGTGTGGAGGGGAGAATGTGTGCACCTATCAAACATATTTTACGTCTGTGTGGCTCAGCTTTGATGTTGACACACATGCATGTGCATGCACGCACTTACAAGCACTCACACACACACGCACACACTACAAATGATTGTTTTTAAGAATTCAAGCCAGGGAGCTCCAGTAGGCGGTCTGCCAGCTGGCCACTGTCCAGACAGTGGAGCGTAGCCAGCACAGAGAGAAGAAACCTGCCTGATACACACAAACACACAGATATTACCTCACACAAAAAAAACCCACCACTCTCTCTCCCTCTTGCGCACACACCTATATAGCCACTTACCCTCTCTTCCACACCTGTCCTTGTTTTTGTCTCTTGCTCGTGTGCTTTTCCTCATCTCCCTTTCTCCTGTCCTCTCATCTCTACTATCTCAAAGCTCTCCACTTCCCTTTCACTTCCTCCTTCATCTTCCATTCCCTCTCACAAGCACACACACTCCCTTCTCCTCTCCAGCGGCACCAGACTGGGGGCTTTTCATATTGACAGCCCTGCTCTTCTGGTGTCTTTTGTTTTTCTTCTGTCTCCACATTTATCCAATCACTGAACTCCTTCATCCATCCATCTACTCCTTCTTTCCTTCACTCCCTTATTTTATCTCTCTCTGCATTTTTTTGTCACCATGCCCCTTCAAGCTGCCTTTGTTCCCCTCTTCTTGTTCTTTTCCTCTCCCCTTCCTCACTCCCTACCCAGCTTTATCACTCATCGTTACCCAGTGGGATTAGCCTTAGATGGCTGATAGAGGCTTTTGGCTAATTGTCACCATTTAGATTCACTGGTTGTTAACCAGTCAGAGTAATCACACAATCTCACACACATGCGCGCACGCACGCACGCACGCACGCACGCACACACACACACACACACACACACACACACACACACACAGATAGACTGTACTCATTAACATGTACGCATTTACATTGCAGCAGCAACACACAGAACCCCCCCACCACCACTACCACCACCCAAACTCCACACACAGACACACTCATGCTGGAAGCAGTGAGGGGGTGTTGGTGGTTTTTGCAGTGTGATTGTGGAATGCGTAGGATGAGTTTTTATGGAGTGCTGTTTACTTTGGCCACTACCGTTAAACTTTTAACGGCTGCCAATTAACGGGCCGGCAAGGACACTCCGTGGGGCATGAAACCAACTGCTGGAAAACACACACTCGCACACATATAATCACATATGGTCCAAGCCTTTTTGCTTCATGATGTGTATCTCCTGTGTAACGTGCATGTTTGTATGCTAATATATGAGCTTATGTGTTTTGTGGGCTCACCCAGTCAACACAACCGCTAAGACTTCCTCTATCCCATGATGCAGTTCAACGTCCTTGAAGATGAGGAACAGGCTGAAACGACCATTTACCTCCCAGTGACCTCCTGGGAAGAGTCAGTGTGTGTGTGTCTTTTAAGGGGCTGCGATGCTTCATACTATTTGTCTTGAGGTTGAGGAAAAATGTGTTTTGTAGAAGAGCGAATTCCACCCCGTTGCATGCTGCAAACACTTGGCAGTAGCTGTCGGTTGTGGTTTTTGTCACCACTTTGTCCACTGTAAATAATGTCAACTCATCTGGCATGTTTGTGCAAAAGTGCATTTATGGCAAAAGTAACGCTAGCTGGCTGTAGTTTTTCTGTGTTTCACAAAATGGTCCCATTTCATGATAGATTGTTGAGATAAATTGTTTATTTAGAGGGCTGCTGAATGTCAACACTGGACAGAAACATCAATTCTCTCTCTTTCTGCCTCCCACTAACAGGGTACCCCAGCTATTCAGGAAGTCTTGCTTCTCCTTTCCTCCCCATGAGTCCCCTGGATCACCATAGCAACAGTCTCTATGGACAGCACCGCTTCTATGAAACTCAAAAAGGTAGGTGTTAAAACATGTGTGTGAATGTGACTGAGTGGAAAAATTTAGCTTTTACATACGCTACCTCCATAAATTGCCTATTCAGCTTCACCACAGGAATAAGAATGGCTGGTAACTCTGTCAAGTTATTCAAGTTGGAAATTTCTCATTTCTTCTTCTTGAGATGTCATCATATACCACATTTTCTTGAACTTTTAATGAAATTTAGATACAGCAGCTGCTCTGCTGAATGGTTACCCTCAGACATCCATTTTTCTCCTTTCCTTGTAGATCACTTCTACCTGAGAGGCCTTCCTCCTCAGCCCCCACTGCTCTCCACCAATCACGGCCTTCATCCGCTGTCCAGGACCGCCCCAGGCCACCCACTCGGCTCTTGCAGCAGAGAGACGGACAGCGGGGGAGGAGGTGGGAGGAGCACCAAGGATGTAGGTGAAAGAGGGGTTTTGTCAAAAGAGAAGGAACGATCAAGCAGCAAGGAGCGGCACCAGGAGAGCAAAGACAAACAACAACTTCATCATCACCATTCTCATCAGACAAACCCAGCTACTACTCCATCAGGCCTCCACCACCAAGCTTACTCCCACCCTCACCATGCCCTTCTTCCTCACCTCGCTCTTCAGGGCCGGGAGGAAGACCACAGACACTCTCTGGAGCGACACATGGATTACAGAGACAGTGACTTGGGCAATCAAGGAGTGAAACATATGAGTGCCTGTAAACTGTCCAGTGGCTCGGGGGCAGAGGCTGGCTGTGGAGGTAAAGGAGGAGTACTAAGCAGCTGCAGTGGTGGGGTGGGCCGATCTCCATCTGGAGGTGGCAGGCAGAGCTCAAAAGATGGACCCATAAATGGGGAAATGAGGATAAGTGAATCTTCAACTTCCTCACCTGAATGTATGAGACGAGGGGTGCCTGCAGCTGCAATCTTAGCCCCTCCGACCCCTCACTCTGTGGCTTCTTACTCCATGCCTCCACCCCCTGCACCGCCACCTCCTCCTCATGCTTTGCACATGGGCTCCACAGTAACTGGAGGGTGGTTACATCACACACATCCACATCCACATCCAGAGTTTTACTGTCCACCTCCCCCTCTAACACTCACACCTTCTAAAGATCCAGCATCCAACCCTGGAGGGTCCAGCAGGGAGACAAAGGTCATTGGCCCAACTTATGTGCCTTCAGTTGGGCCACAGGGGGACTTGGTGGTCCCTGACTGCCATGGAGCAGGAGGAGCTGGGAGAAAGGCAGATGATAAGAGTGGAGAGGGATCTTATGAAAGTACCTCTCATCACCACAGCCGCCTAAGCAGCTGCCAGAAGAAGGACAAAGCTCAGCCACACCAACAGCAGATGGGATATGACAAAGCTGACAAACCTCCTGACTGGAGCCAACAGAAGCCTTGCTCCAACGTGTGCTCTCAACCTGAACTGCGTTCTTGCAGTATGGAAAAATCTTCATCCTTTAGGGACGTTGAAGTTGTGGACGAGGTTTACCGTCCTTCACTCCCTTTAGATACCCAGGAAACACACTGTGGTTCTGGACAGGGTACAATGAAAAATGGTCCCAATACTGGCAGTTCTCCCTTCAGGGACTGTTCTCTTTCAGGTCCTGATGGGAAGGTGGGGTTGGGGCCATCAGCTCAGAGGGAAGGGCAAAAAGTCGCTAGAATACGTCACCAGCAGAGCAGCAACCAGGCAGCAAGTGCAGAAGACAGGAGAAGAGATGGAAACCAAACAGCACCTTCATGGGGGGCTCGAGGGGGCCACCAAGAGGACCAGAGAAAAGTCAGTCATCAAGCTGGTAAGGGTGCCCATCTTCAGCAGCCTCCACCGCTATCCAGATCCTCATCACACACTACTGACAATGAGGGTAGTGCCATGAAGTACCTTATGAACTACAGCTCCCAGCAGCCTTTGATGTTGCCACAGCGGAGCCCCTTTGGAGGTCTGGGCTGTCTCAACAAGGGAGGAGAAAGATCAGAGAAGGGGGACAAAGGAGGAGCTAAAAACAACACCTCCATGCAAGACCCTCCCAAACAGTCTCTCCCTCCTCGCCGGGGCTCCATTAACGAAGGAGAAAAAAGTGACAGGGGTGTGAAGGAGGCTGGGGAAGCTGGAGAAGGTGAGGTCCGACAGCCTCCTGTGGGTATAGCGGTCGCAGTGGCCAGGCCCCCCCATCGCTCTCCGGACAGCACCCCTGGACACAGCAGACAGGGCAGGGTGTTACCCAGCATAAAAGGTGAGACATCATTTACGTCTTATTTTCTTCATTGTTTTTTTTTTTTTGCACTTTTTGACAATCGCCATAAAGATTTTATTACTTACCAGGTTTGGTAGTTATGACAGATGCAATTTCTGACAAAAATGAACACCACAATTTGATACAACATGTACATTAGGTAAGCGCTAGCATCTTTGTCCTGTCGTATTTGTGATTCAGGGGTGTCGCGTCCTGTGTATCCTCTTGGCCGGGAGGCAGAGGAGAGGAAGAGAATCACAGAAGACCAGATCAGTCTTCATCATCTTGACAGAGACAGAGAAATGATTATTAGGTAAAGACACAAACACCAGCACCTACACATTTGCTTTGCAGTAGCATCTATTTGGTTTTCCTCTCATCTGATAAGCTGGAATTCTTTTATTCTCTCTGTTTCTTTCTCCCAGTCTGAGGCTCTGCTTCACTTTTCTCTCAACCCCTTACTCCATTTACTCCTCTCACCCTTTGATGTGTTTTTTTTTGTACCTTCTCACTCTCTTGCTACCCATCCCTCTCTTTCTCCCTAAGATGAGACATGGTGCATTAATGTTACAGGGACTAATACAGATGTCTCTGAAGTATCGGGTTATTATGTAGTCATATTAAGGAAAGAAAACATATAATGAGAACTCATAGACCAGGCACAAAATGATGGCTGTTCCTGTTGCCCTCATATTTCCTTTTCTTGATGAATATAATGGTAGTAGAGGTAATGAACATGACATGGATGAAGATAATAATCATAATGATGGTGATGATGGTGATGATGATGATGATGATGATGATGATGAGAATAAGAGGGATTATCAACATAATGACAAAGTTCACCTCGTCTAATGCCACAACAGGGAAAACAAGGACTGTGTGGAGTTTGCTAGGATCCACCCTTCTAGTAGTTGCCATGGTGATCTGACCTCTCACCTCCTGGTCCCTGGAGGAACGAGCCAGTTAGGGGCGGACCCTACTGCACATGCTCATTCAGCTCATCACCACTGGATGCAGAGGACAGGAAGTCCCTCCCTTTGGATGGGGCATTCATACAGTGAGTTTGATAAACCGCAATCTTTTCCTCTTGATGTTCTCAGCTTAACACATTTTAGTCTTGATTTTTTTACCCTGATTAGATTTTTTGCCTTAATTTTTATCATTATTAATTCCTGCAACAAAAAAAACACCATATTTTGTTCATTTGGCTGTATGTTGTGTGAATCTTTATTTCAGGTCTGAGCCACGTGGGAATGAGTCCTGGCTTCCCACCAGGTCTGGCCAGCCCTTTGCAGCCTGTCTTGGGGTCTCTTACCCAAGACCCTAACTCCCCCCTTGTGGTTATGCCTACAGAAGCTGGGCCTCATCACCCCCTTGGTACGATAAGCATCCTCTTACAGCAACAATGGGATGGATAGACACAGCAGAATCTATATTCATTATTGTTTACTCATACTTGGAGCCCCACTGCCCCCTTCTTTCTTCCCATTTGTACCATGAAAGCTGCTGTCGTTTCACTCCCAGAGTTTTAGTATCATTGGCTAATCATAATATAATGCTCAACTAAGTCCCTCTGTCAGTGGGGTGATGTTTTATAGCTTCGTTAATGGAAGCAGCCATTCCATTGCTCCCCTCTGCATGTGCCCAGCATTATGCAAACCATTTGAACTGGTGTTTCATCTCTCTTGTGGCTAAGCAGTGAACAGGGACTGGACTATGTGTGTGTGTATCTAAAGTTATGTTCATGTCTGAACAAATATATGTTAAAAGTTTTGTTGGACATTCCAGCGATTGCTAGAAAGAGAGAGAAAAGACTTTGTTTCTGTATGTGTCTGCTTGTGTGTGTGTGTGTGTGTGTGGTGTATGGCGTGTGTGTCAACGCTGCTTTGCAAACAGGCTGTGAAATTTAATTATCTCCCACCTCCCTTGACTCGCTCCGTGAGAGTTCCTGCAGAGAGGGGAAGTGCATCCACTGAACCCTTCCCCTGGGAAACATTAGCCCACTCAGGCTAATCTCACAGAACAAAGGTTCCCAGCGACAAGGCAGCCAAGGAGGGGATGTGTGTGTGTGTGTGTGAGTGTGTGTTTGTGACTGTGTGGATGTAAGTGTATGAGCATATGTGTATATTTGAATTTATATGTGCTAACAGTGGTTCCTTGACAAAAATGTGCTTCCTTGTTCAGAGAAACACCACTTTTAAAAAAGAAAGTTAAACCAGCTGGTTGTAGATCATCTATCTGTGAACTCATTAGTGACTGTGGGATTTTACTTAATCAGGGGGCAGATCTTTATTAGAAAAAAAAATGTTCTGACATTTTACTGCACTGTCTTCCCCGTGCACCATTCAAATCCATCATCCAAATACTCAATAAGATTTAATTTACCATCTTTATCCTCTTTCTGATTTTTCCTCTAGATGTTTTGGAGCAGTCAGGTTTGTGGCCCCCTGTATATGGAGCCAGAGGCCCTCCCCCTCACCTCCAGCACCACCCTGTCTACTCCCGCACTTCATTCTTACGGCAGGGTGTGCAGGAGTTGTATGCCTTGCAGCAGCAGCGAGCCATGGAGCACATGCACCGCCTCCCCTTAGGACAAGTAAGGCTGACAATGGAAAAACCCTTGTAAAATAAAGCTTTAATCTTTCATTTGTCAAATGATTTTAACATTTTATTGTAAAATTGGGAAACAATGAGAATTTCAAACTGATGCACAGAGTCCTATTGCTATTTTGGGCTGATGAGGGTAATTTGGGTTTAAATTACGGTCATTTGTTTGTTGATCTTTAAGGGCACCTATATGGAATGATAGGAGTGCCACAATAAAGAATAAATCTGGAAAAGAATAAGAAAATAAATTAGGAAATATATAGACTAATACATAAAACAAATAAAGATATTTTTACATTCTTCACTATATTCTTCCCTTAATTATATTATTTTATTCTTTGTCATATATATTTCCTTATTTATTTTCCTATATTTTTCCTTATTCATTTCCATATATATCCTTATTTATTACTTATATATATCCTTATTCATTTCCCTATTTATATTCTTATTTATTTCTCTATATATTTCCCTTTATATATCCGTATTCTTTTCCCTTCATATTTCCTTATTCATTTCCCGATATATATCCTTATTTATTTCCTTGCGTCCAAGCTGTCAATCATCTGCTTTGGGGTGGGATTTTTGTCCACAGTGACAAGTCGATTCCAACAGAAATGATGAGAGCTTATGCTACTCCAAACGGGAGTTCAGCAGGCGTACACAGAACCTAAATATAACCATAATCGTGTTCTATCATCTGATTCTGAGACTACTTTAGGCCAAAAGTTAGTCATTTAATTGCTTAAGTGTAATTCACATTGGACCTATAATGCCTCGTTTAAAGATTTTGGTCTGACTTTGAGCCTGTAATGCATTTCCTGTTATTGTCATGTTGCTCAGCTGATGATCGCGTGCAGTCATAAACATACAGTTTCTGTCTGTGTTACAGTTCATTTAGTCTACAGTTTACACTGATTTGATCTGTGTAAGTAGGTTGCTTTAATGTGAATCATTGAAGGTTTTATAGTGATATTCTGTTTGTTTGACGTAAATAAAGCGTCCACTTCCCAGCCTGTCATTTTTGTTAGGCTACAAGAAAGCTACACTATGAAATAAAGACGGACAACACATTTTTTGCGTTTGACTGACTCTTTTGCTCATTTCAAATACGGTAAAAGGGCTCCTTCCAACTTATGACGAGTGGATGCATTTTCACAATGCCCCGTCATCTACAATCAAACTGTTTTGCCCACAGAGACAGATCTGACCATGTACAAAAAATTACTACTCTACATATTGTTTTAAAATGTTGTTCTTATCTTGCTTATCATATCAATTCCCCTTAGGGGATCAATAAAAGTATTTATCTATCGTTTTTCTTCATTTCCTCTTTCAAAGAGAAAACACGAGGAGCACACCATCACCATAGAAGACTCTCCTAATGAATCTTCAGCCTCCAGGACTCCCTGTTCTTCATCTTCTTCATCTACTACATCTTCCTATGCAGCCAAACCCTTTTCTCACACCCCTCCCCCACCCAAAAACTCCACACCATCTCCAGGACTGTGTCCCAGTAGCCGTCAGTCACCGTGCTACCATTCCCCTTCCACGCGCCTGCACCCGCCTAATCCTTTGACCCCTGCGCCAAGCCCGGCCGCGGCAGCTCCACGGTCCCCAGCACTCAGCCCTGCTCCCTCACACCTCTCTAAAGGGCTAGAGCGGGGTAGCGACAGAGGAGAAGGGCAACCACCTCAGGACTACCCACAATCCTTAGAGCCAGGTATGTGTCTGGAGAATCCTGTAGGCTTTTAAATGAACTCTGTGTCTGAATTGAAAGAACTGTACCAGCAGGTTGACTCTGTGATAACGAAAAATATAAAGACAGCAGGCAGGGCCGAGAGACAGAGAGATATAATGTGAGAGAAAAAAGGGCAGAGAGATGGAGGCTTCTACTGAAATGTGGCACAGGTCTTTGAAGCGTGGTATTCTTTTGATTTTGCAGAAATTGTTTGAAGCAGGGCTGATCCCCTGCTCTGTGTCCTTGAGTATGTGTGCACTCTTTTTTTTTTTCTGTGCAAGCTAAAGAGGGACAGCGGGCAGGCCAGCCATTAAGGTCAGAGAAAGCATATGGGCACTCTTTGTGTGTATGTGTGTGACCTGCCAGTGCGCTTATGTGTGTCACAAGAGGAAGGTCAGTGGTATCTTAAGACAGAGCCTCCTTATCCTTCAGCAGTCCTTGGAAAGTACAGGCGGAAGGATACACATTCATCTGGCTGTGTTGTCAGGGGGCGGAGGGATATCATCAATAATAAGAGTGCAGGGGTGACAGGGCTGCTGCTGCAATCATAGAAAAACAGCAGGGTGTCATCAATATCCCACATAGATCTATATCCTCACACTTCTACTAGTACAGGTTCATACACACACACACTGTACACTTAATATACACTTGTGTACCTAAAGACACTTTGTATTGCACCTCGCTATTAATGTGTTATGTCAACTTTAATCACATGCTTCATCCTGTCTGCCTGAACAGAATGCCAATTAATTTGAAACGCAAAAAAATGTGTTTTTTCTATTTTCTGACCACCCTACACACTGTTTACCACTTTTATGTCAGAATCTGACCTTTGCTCTCTCTTCCTTCCACCAGACTTGCCACCTGTTTATACCTTCTCTCCAATCGCCATGGGTTACAAAGCCGGGCCCTCACCTCCTGAAGCGCAACTGGCTGAACAACCTATGGTGGAGGAAGAGCCAGCAGAGCCCGAATCCAAGTCCCTCCCACAACCATGTCACATCCAGCCCCTCACTGGAGAGGAAGAGATGAGGAAAGAAGAGAATGGGGGAAACTACAAAGTGATGGAATCCCAGAATGGAGTTACAGAGGAGGCAAGGGAAGAAACTAAAGGATGCCCTGTCTCAGAGTCCCAAAGCAAGATTTCTGGATTACCGCCATGCCCTTACCCGGCTCCAATCCCAGATCAATCCTGCCCAGTAGGCACAACCCTAAAAGTGGATTTCTCTCTAGGTTCCTCGAGCCAGAAGGCGAACCTGGAAGAGACCCAGCTATCCAAAGAACAGGAGGATGATAGGGAGCTTGAAAAAGAGGGCATGAAGGAGGATGAAGGACAGAAAATGGAGTCTGAACCAGCTGAATGTTCTGTCTCTGTGCCTGTGGAACCTGAAAAGGTGGCGGCAGAAGAGGAGGATAGTTGCAAACATGGAGAAAACTTTGATATAATTGAAAATATGGAGGAGCAGGAGAGTGGCATAAGTCCAAGAGACGACCTGGTAGAATTAGTGTGTAGTTCTCCTGCTCCTTCTTCATCCGAAGACCCAATCCTCCCTCCCATGACGAGAACAGCTGCTCAGCTTGAAGGAGCTTACATGTGGAGCTTGGAGCTCTTGATTGCTGCGGCCCTTTGTGCCACCAGAGATGCCTTGTACCCACCTGTACCTGTTAAACAGTTCCCATGCCCTTCTTCCCACCATGGAATGGAAATACTGGGGGAACTAGCTGAACTGGAGATCAAGCACAGGAGCAGGGAGAGCAAAGAAAAAGACACTGAAGGTAAGAATTATTCTTTAAACAACTGAAGTTAAATCGGTTTTGTTTGTTTTGGGTTTTTTTTACTGAAAAAGATAAAAATACTCAGGAAATTAAAGGAGCATGAAAGGAAGAAGGAAAAATGTGCAACCCTACTCCCATTGCCTAGACAAACAGGCACACTTACAGCAAACTAAAAAAAGTGGTCTGATATGTGTGAAATCCACACATTTATAATGTGCCCCCCCCCAAAAAAAAAATCCACTAACTGTCCTGTTTCTTTCTTTTACTGTGACTGTCCTTACCCATATACCATATTTTCCCTTTGGGGAGTGTGCATGGAGATGGACAAACAAGCTAAGCTTCAGACACAAACCAGGACACACAGAAACACACACACACACTCTCTGCCCAGTGTGTCCCCCAGGCTCTGGAGTCTTGCTTTGCTAATTAGACCCTTTCCTTTAAAACACTTCTCCTGTAAGCGCTCCTATTTTCCTCTCGTCCCTCTGAGAGAAAGTGTTTTTATTTATGCCAGCATCTGCATGTGTCTGTTTTGTGTGCGGCGTGCACGCCGGGTGTGTGCAGCTAAGCTGTTAAGTAATCCCAGATGAATCCCTGCTCTCCTCCATCAGAGTCTATGTGTCTCTCCACCAGGCTGCCTGCTCCCTGCCTGTGCCTTCTCCCGCCTCTCCTCCTCCCTCTTTGTTATTTTTTCCCCCTCACCCACTTCTTCTTTTTCTTTTTTTTATTAAACCAATGTAATCTTGTGTGTAAATCCTGCCTCTGCAAGCCTTGTTGACAGAATTAATAAGTGTAAAAATCATAAGTCGTTCAGCTGCTGTCTGTGCATGTGTGTGTGAGAGAGACACTGGGTGTGTGAGTGTGCATTTGTTTACATGTGCGCGCACGTGGTTAGCATGTGTAATAGGTGTGAAATCAATAAGTCCTGTCGTGGCGTGGAAAACGTTCTCCAAATTGCGGCACATTTATTTAAAACCGGCTCTGGCCTCATCTCAGAGAATGTTATTAATATCACTGATGGGTTTCTTTTGTCATTGCGAATGCGTTTGGGAGATGAAACCGATCCCAGACAGATGCATTTATGGCGCTCCTTGATGCAGATGGATATCTCAGCTGTTTACTGGAAATCGCAATTACAGATTAAGGAATCAAGATATACTTTCCCTTCCCTTTCAATGAATTAACATAACTTTTATATAGACATAAACAGAGCAGCTGTTTGCGTCATATTTTCCTTTATTCCCTCACGTTTCCTTTCTCGTGAAATTTCATCTCAATCTAGAATGGCTTCTAATGATCCCATATCAGCTGTAATGGTTTTTAATTTTCCTTCACTGTTTTTGTTTCTCCCCTTGAAATCCCCTGTGCCTCCTCTTATTACACCCTTCACCCCCGTTAGAGACACAGCGTGGTGTTATTGCTGTGCAAAGCTGAGTGTGTAAGTGTGTGTGTGGTCTGCAGTGGGCGGAAGGTATGTATCGATTGTGGCCATCCTCCAGAATACTACACTAGGTGTGGTGATGTCAGCGGTGATGTCATCCTGTCAGGGTAATCGGAGCGTGCCATTGGCTCAGAGGGCAGACAGATGAGATGGCATTGACCTCTGCGAGCCGGGACAGGACAAAGCCACATCCCTCAGCTCTTTCCCGCTCTCTCCGTCGCTCTCTGAGGAGTTACCTGTCGTTCTCGCATCCGTTTCTCACATTTTCCCGCCAGGCAGACAAAGACTCTCTTCCTTCCTGCCCTCTTCTCTCTTCTCCGTTTACTGCATATCTGCCTCCATATCCCACTCGTGTACGCAGGTTTTAATAATGTCAGATGTCAGCGAGTAGGTCTTACAGCTCCGGTGCGCAGACTGAGCGATCCAGTGAAACCTCCCCTCTCCTCTCCTCTTCATCTTCTCTCCTCGTCTTCTCCTCGAAGGGGAAATTGGATTCTGTCCATGTCCATAATGAGGAGATGTAGGAGAATAAATAGATAGCTCAATAAACACTTTGCCTCTTATTGCTTCTCCACCCCTTTACTCCCCACCCCATCCCTCCTTCTTTCTCACAGCGTTGCAGTTCTCCTCCTCCACCTCCTACCACCCGCTGTTCTCGTTTTCTCCACTTCTCCCCCACATACACTTACGCAGTTTGCCCATGTCTGCGAAGCTCAGCGAAAATGTTGTAGGTGCCTGTGTGTATTCAGAATGTGTGTGATTTTTTATTTGCATAGGTTAGTGTGTGTGTGTTCATGCGTGTGGACTGTCTCATGAATATTCTGTTTCATCCGCTGGTGCTGTGACAATGACAGAGTTAATGACAGTGACAGATGTAGAGATCCATCTCTCTCCCTCCTGCTCCCCCTCGCGAGTGTGTCTGTGTGTACGATTAGGCATGAACACAAGTATACATCAAATAAACTACACAGCTAATATCATAAATATCTCCACTTTCCAAGGCATGGTTTCATCGCTTTGAGAAATAAATCTGTTCAGTGCACAACATGTTTTACAGCACAGTGTCAGCTGCTACGCAACGTACCAATCTAAACCGAAACAACCTGTCTCCCGTGCAGGTGAGGAAATGCTGACCTTTGACCTCCACAGTCTGGCAACGCTGGCTGCTGCCCGAGCCTTGGAGATGGGGGGAGGGGCTGTGGATGCAGGGGCTGACCACCAGTGTCCAATCAGGAAGAGGCTAAACCTGCGCAGGAAGTGCGGCTGGACTCCTCGGCACGAGCCGGTGAGGCTTCAGTCTGTGTGTGCTTTGTGGATGTGGCAGCCATGAATCATTCATGCTGGGTTGTGAATTGCTGAGGTGTAGAGCAATGGACTCAGACTTGATGTGTTTTCAAATGACCTTAAATTAATCCCAAACAAAACAGATTTCCTGTCATTTACACTTGGATTTTATCTGATAGCTTCATCTGATAGCTTGTGAACTGGTTGTCTTCAGAAATGCATTTGAAAGTTATGCAATCTGTGTTTAACTAAGTTTTATTAGCACATTTTTTTAAATTCCAGTCAGAAATTTCATCACAGTGCAGAGAAACAGTGCATTTAATCTACAACATAGCCAATAAATCATTGGACAGAAGAATTGAAATGGACATAGGAAACAATAAATGGATGCATGATTAGCTGCTTGCTGAAATATTGACTATAAATATAACAAGAAACAACAGAGATGAAAGCAGCAGGTTGAATGAGAAAAGATGTAAGGGTATTTTGAGAAGGTTGTGACACAGTAATACACTGTGTGTGTGCAATGATGGGCCACATAGCTTCAAATGATATATCATTAATGAACAACATGGCTAATGGTGTGGTTTAGTACTATCTGAAAAAGCAGGATTTTGCTTTAATTTTTTAAAAATAACTACAAGAATATCATTTTACTTGGAATTTCTCCCATGGTTTTTTTGCAGGAAACAATGCCAGTCTCTTTGAAATCTGTATGAAATAGCAGAAGCTACTTCTTAACAAAAGTCAGCTGTTTTAGAGATCAAACCTGCAAGCTTTGGTTTTCCGAAAGAAAAAGTCACCAACAAGCTGGCCAAACACAAGCTGGTTACATATTCAGCGCCTGTTGAAGTGAAGTTTGTGTTCAGCATTTAAATTCCTCTGCTTTGTGTGTGTTTGTGTGCCTATCAGGTGTGCCCGGTGAAGGGCTCCATGGAGACGATGGGAGGGGAGGAGCTGGCCATGCGTGTCCAGCTGGCTGAGCTACAGCGCCGCTACAAAGAGAAACAGAGAGAGCTGGCTAAACTACAGAGGAAACACGACCACCAGTGAGCAGAGACGACACACAAACACACACACATACACACACTTCTTTTTCTCCACACCAAATTGTGTATTCCAGCATTCGCCGTTCTGCTTTCATGCTGCATCCCCCTGATTTATCAGGACTTGCTGCCTGCTCATAGTTAATGCGGTTTGACCTGTAGCCGATACAGCCCCCTTTCCTGATTTCTCCTGCTGTCCTGACTGCATCTTTAATCTCTCTCTCCTTCCTCCTCTTCCTTTTTTGTCTTCCTCTCTGCAGGAAAGACGAGACGTCTCGTAGCCCTGCTCGCAGGGGGCCCGGCCGCCCCCGCAAGCGCAAGTCCACCCCTGGCCCAGCTGCTGCAGAGAGCTCTAAAAGACTCAGGTCAGTGCTCTGATACTGCATCAGTATAATCAGTGTGATTGGCAAGCCCAGCTCATTCATCCTGATTTCTGTTTGTGTTTTTAGTGAAAGGCACTGTTGATTTTCAAGAAGTTCTTCTTCAGCTGAATTGATTCAAATGCTCTATAGCTGATGATTTGCTTGATTGGGCTCTGGAAGGAGCTGCTCACACACACGCATGCACGCACACATACACAATGGGTTATGCAGCTTAAGCTGTGAGATGAGTGCGATTTTTAATGAGATAGGGTAATGGAGATGAGGGCTTCATTAATCACCATTAATCACTTTTAATCATATTTATCACATGTATTGATTATGTCCTGATTCCATGTGAACCTCCATCATATATTAAAACATCTGGGTGAAGTCTCGATGTACAGTTATTACAGTGATAAATGAGCCAACACCTACCCCCACATGCTGCCGTACTCAACCACACATTATTTAACACCTCAGACGTGCAAACCTTGATGCTGGCACGCACACACGCGCACCGGCTCGAACGACACATACTTACACACAGGCGGTATTCAGCACGCACAACGATAAATGTGTTTTCTCATGATGCCCCACCTCTGTTAGCATGTGCACCCCTTGCCTTGATAAAATGATTAGAGAAACTCAAGGTTTGTCACGGTTACCATGATTAGAAAGCGCTAATGAAAATGACAATGAAAGCCTTTAGTCATAACATGCTGGTGCACATATACACACACAGAGAACTTGTTTAATTAGCAGAGCCGGTCTCTACGTGCCTGTGCAGCATTTCTGTTGTTATTAACAAGCGATGTATCATTTGTTTATGCTTTCATCTTCTCATGAGGTTTGGGGGGGGGGGGGGGGGGGGGGGGGGGGGGGGGGGGGTGAAATACACTGTCAACAGAGTGAGAGATGAAGAGGAACAGTAATCTTGCAAACTAAATGGACTGCTTTTCTTGATACATAGCAATGTAGGCAAACACCTGAGCATTCATATCACAATAAGCTAATATATGATCGCCTCCAGCCAGCTTCAGAGATTTTGCCCCCAGTCAGCCACAGGATTCCCTGAATAGAGTCAAGCGATCTGGAGGCAAAAGTAGTCACACTTGAATACAATGTGAAAAGGCTGCCGTTGTAAAAAGAAACGAAATCTTTCAAATAAGGACAAAAGTACAAATGGTGTTCCCTTCCTGAAGACATTCGGCACAGTCACAATAAAACTGGTTGCTTTCTCACTTATGAAGCCACTTCCAGCTCTGGGAAATTACAAAGGTGGATGTATGTCATGCTGACATTTTCAGCATTAACTGCAGAGATAGATAGATAGATAGATAGATAGATAGATAGATAGATAGATAGATAGATAGATAGATAGATAGATAGATAG
>JAOXYM010000023.1:15944814-15964890 GCA_028567055.1 Leptatherina wallacei
TCATGATGCACTGGGCTAATCTCTCTGCTCTTTATTTTCCATGTATAATCATATGACAGTATTGGTATCATTAATGTATTTCTCCTCCTCTCTCTTAGCAGATCTCCCTGGATAAAAGTTGTGATGTATCTGTTGATCTCTCTTTTCTGTCCTCTCCACCCCAACCGGTCGAGGCAGATGGCCGCTGTCTGAGCCAGGTTTTGCTGGAGGTTAATCCTTCCTGTTAAAAGGGAGCTTTTCCTTTCCACTGTCACCCTTAGCATGCACAGGATGGGAAATTGGATTGAAGTAAAGATTCAATGCAATCTGTTGGTTTTCCTTAGGTAGGTTATTAATTGTGATGAATTGGCTCGTATGAATAATGATTGGATTACAACAGGTTGAGCATCACTACTAAAGTTGTGGCCACAAGGAGTTGGGGCATGGAATTATAAAGGATGATCTAGCTTTTCTTGGCTACAGGAAGATAATAAAGTAGCATTAAAGCTCATGCGCCTAGAATTTTAGATAATTCAAACAACTCATATTATAATTGCCTCTTAAATATATCTTGGTCATGTCACTCAGTTAAGAAGGGTCCTAAACAAAATAATCAATACAACCAGACCCATAGAGAGTTTGTGAACATGAAGATCCAGCAATTAAGAGCACAGAAACAGAATGAGTCTAGTTAATGACAACAATTGTCCAATTCAAACAGTGCTGATGCTAAGACATAGTTACCATGGCAATAATCAGTGAAAAATTTGTAACAGTTTAGAATAAAATTCATAAACACACTCACATCTGTATGGGAACAGGCCTCAGAGGACCTGTTCATCAAAAACAACACCGTGAAGATAGAAAACATGTAAGACACACAAAGAGACAATGCCATATTAAACGACAGCCTCAATGCAATCTCTACGGTACGTTCTCTGTCTAAACTTCTCTGCTTGTAGTCCCCAAAGCTGAAATCTGCTCTGCCCCGTCTAGATGACTGACAATTCATCAACTGGCAGCAATCCTGAGAGATTAAGACGCCACGCTGAGTGAGCAGAGCTGAACCACCAGGAATGTACAGCGCAAAATCAATGGAACTGCTAAGCTTCCTATATATCAGGAGAAAGAAATCAAGACAGGCATGGGAAATCCTTGTTATATTTTGGTCTTTTTATTTTTTTCTATCCACATTGACTCAGCAAACTGTGTGTGTTTGCATGACAAAAGGAAGGCAGTGGAGGAGGCGGAGGATTATGTGTGAATTACGTGTGTGTGTGCGGAAGCTGTGTTGAGAATTAGTGGCTGTGTTCTTGTGGTAGCAAAAGTTCAAGATAAGCGAATGAATGTGAATGAATAAGGCTGAAAATTTTAGAATTAGGGAATGTTTGTGTGTGTGTGTTGTATTGTGTAATGGTAGCACTTTAGTGTAATAGGTGAATAATTGTGTATTTTCATTTATTTAGATCATGTCAATAGCTGTTTCCATCACCCCTAGAATTGCGCAAAACCTAATTATCGCAATAAGAAACTGGTAATGGAAACACCTAAATTTAAAAAAAACTCTCAAATATCACAAAAAAGGGTTTACGCTCTCATGAGGCAGTTTTTCAGATGTGTCGTTATAGAAGTATATCGCAAAAGTGTAATGGAAACACTTTTTCCGCATTTACACGTCACCGGTCGTGATGTAGGGGCTCACGTGACCAGTTAATTTCAAGTAAAGATGGCGATGTATGTACGGACAAAGGAAGAAACAGAAATCTTTTTACAAATAATTAAAGAGAAAAATATAACCGCCATCCTTGACAGCAAACAATAGCGAAAGGCTCCAAAACGTTAAATGTTTTGTATCTTCATCCTCCTATGAGTGGAGACTCGGAGGACAAGATTTTATGAGAATTACGGCTTGTGTGCTAATCACCATTCAATGAAAACACCTGCAAATCGCAATTGTACGTTGTCGAAATTTTTGAAGTATCGGTTTAATTTTGAGAAAAACTGTAATTGAAACGCCGCTAATGTTTGTCCTATGACTTACAACATCAGCAAATTCTTCTGAGCAAAGCCAGGGTTTTATTTTGTTGGTATAGACCCGTTTTCACTCATCATGTCTTTGAGGTGTTTCTTTATAACTTTCAGCTAATTTGTTTCTTGTTGGTGGACCTCATTGATTTATGTGATCTTGTTTATTTTGCTCAACTTTCTGTCAAGGACATTTTGAAACATATCCATGTTACATTTACCAAGTGATCTCTTTACCTGCTGAAAGCTCTTTATGCCATCCACTGCATTTTGGAGCTCACCAGGTTTTCCTTGAAGGACCTTATCTTTTTATCTCATTGTTTTAGCTCAGTGACTTTGTGAGGTTATTCTAAAAGTGTCTGACTTAGCTGACACATGGATTCATTTTTCTTTATACACAGCATCAGATTTACCTACAGAATTTTTTGAAAGTCTTCCAGTCTTTCAATGGCTTTCTTGTAAGTGCACATCTGCTCTTTAACTTGATTAAGATCATCTGTACAGAGGCGCACGTGGAAATGAAATGGAAAGGAAAAAAAAACTAAGTAGTTTGTTTTTTAAGGAATCATTTATTGTCAGTCATATTGTTCAGGAGGGTGATGGCTGTAGGCAGGAATGACCTCCTGTATCTTTCTGTTTTGCAGCTACTTGATGAAGCCAGTGTTTCTTCACTGAAGTGTGAAGAATTGTTCATCAGCTTGTGTAGCATTCTTCTCTGTACAATCAGCTCCAGCAGCTCCAGAACAGTCTCCAGCACAGAGCCATTCTTAAAAGATAATATGGACAAAATCTCACTGCTAACAGTTTTATGTCCTGGGTGCAGATCTTTTCCTTTACTGTGACATGTCCAAGTTGAAAAGCACTACAGGACCATAACCTTTCATCTCTGTGTTAACTTTGTTGTCTCGACCTACTTGTAAAGTCTTAAAGCAGTATATAAGCACATAAGAGTCTGGGATGTGTTGCTGTAGCCATGTCTCAGTTAAACACATAATACTGCTTTCTTTGTATTCTTTCTGTGTCCCTTTTCTCTATATATTGTTCCTGTGTTCCTCCCTGCATCCTCTTCATTTCAATTTCAGCTCGTTTTGGATGTGTTGTGTTATTTCACAAAATCTGGTTTTGACAAGCTTATTCAGTGTATTCTTTTTTCTCTCTCTTTTTTTTCTCTTGTCTTGTCTTGTCCAGCATTATAGGAAGCTACTGTGTTGTGCCAAGCAAATTGGCTTTGCTAAGAGGAGCTTTACACCCGTAAAGTTCCTCTTGATAATCTGAATTTTTATTTTCTTATTTTTTGAAAATTCTTCTTTTATTTGTTTATTTTGAATAATTGTTTGTTACTGAATTTATATAATATTGCTGGGCCTGAGTGGACAGAAATATGATAGAAAGAGAACAGAGAAGAAAAGGAGAATAGATAGAAGAAAGAAAAGATAAAGATACACCAGATTAAAAACCATGGCCCTTCAATCCAACCATAGACACTAGACAACCTGCTACACCTGTATAAAAACACAAAGAACATCCCACTCCCCCCACAGGAAGACAAAACTGCCAACCATCAGGAGCACGTACGAGAGATGAACAAGCTAAAAAACAAACAAACAAACATGTATCTCAACTAAAACCACAGAACCAGAAACATACAGACACACAAAACTAACTGAGAGTAGCTATTAGTAAATAAAGCAAAAGTACATCACAGTGACTCTGTCAGCGTGCAGAATTAAATTTCTAAATTATTTTTTTAACCTGGGTGATTGACAGCCACCCTGGAGCACAAACCCCAGCCACCACACCAAAGATGACCATGCCTCCACCCAGGAGGTAGCAGAGGAAGGCCCGATGCCATGGACCAGGGCAGACAGAGCTCAGGGCCCCAAAAGCCCGAAAGTGTATCCTACTGGTGAACAGCTTTTCCATTACTATTGATACTCATCATAACATATCTTGAAAAGATTCCAGTTTGTAAGGAGAAACCGCCTAACCAGCATAAAAAAAAACAACTGTTTAAAAACAGCAGACTATAAACACAGTAAACTGTATTTAAAGAATTGATGCAGTATTATCAGACTTACTGCAACTGCTGCTAGCGCCACATACAAGTATGGAAGAATAGAATGGAAAAAAATGTGTCATTCGTTTCAATGTCGCAATTTCACTAGCTTCTTTGAGTGCCACGATTTGTTATCTCACTGTTTCTTCTCCATCATGCAGCTTTTTCCTCAGCTCCTAAACTCCATGTTTCAGTGCGTGGGTCTGCTTGTGACCTGTCACCTGACCTGGTTATGCAACAACTCTGCTCACTTACTTTTAGCTCTTTCATGGTTTTGTTGGCTTGTTCAACCTTATCCCTAATCCTCTTTTTGCAAAGTTTCGTTTTGCAGTTTTTACTGTATGTTGTTTTCTTTTTTAAAACCTTTCTTCAAGCTCATTTGTAGACATGTTATACATTATTGCTTTGTCATCTTAAGGAAGGATTTTCCTATTGGACTACCTGGTACACATCCTGCTGTGAAGCTGTGTTGAGATAAGAGCTCAACACAGGTAAAAGCATCGCCTCCTGACCAATTAATTGTATTAGAAAATGAAAGAACAAAACTGTGTGTCTCTGTCCAACTCTATTGATTGTGACCAACTATGCTGTTTGGCTTTCAGATTTTTATAAGTTATGTGTCATCAGAAGAAAATGCTTACGTAGCCTAAAACTGAAACTGATTACACAACAGTTTGTGTCCGTGGAGCAAACTGTAAAGTCATTCTGTAATTCTTTTTAGGTTTTATATTAGGTGCAGAGATCATTTAAAAAAGCCAAATACCGTTGCTTCTGATAGATCCAAGAATGATGAATCTTGCTCATAAACCTCAAGAATATACCTGCAACACAGTCTTAATAAAATGCACCTTCTTAAATTGTTATACCCACTCAAGCTTGACAAAGCAGTGATATCAATAGGCTTATTCATTCATGAAGTCACATTGTCTGACGTCTTTAACATCTTTCTTTCCAGCTTTGGCTGCAGCAGCTGTGTTGTTTTTTAGCCTGCCAGGAATATGTGATGTGATTGGCCATCTGCTGCCAGCGCCACCCGTTTTACACATGGAAAACACTCGGAAAACCTGGATTGACAAGCTAAATTGATAACCAGCATCAATGTACCCTTCAGCAAGATCTCCTTTGTCAGGGTTAGTTAAAGATACCCTGGATATGTTAAGCCTGTTTCGTAATACAGCTTTCAGATGTTGTAGGTTTCGTTTTAGTTGTAGATTTTTTCCCTTTTTTTTCAGTGTCTTTTTTTTCTGCCTTGCTTGTCAGGATTATTTTTAAAGTTTTAGTGTATTTTCCATGTTTTCTAACTTCTGGATATGTTTGACCCAAGTTGCAGGGCTCAGTGCCAAAGTAAAAGCTGGGGTTTTAATAAAGATGCGTTGTTCTGGCAACATACCACAAACTGAAGTTTACATGCACTTTTGTGCTCGTAGGATGAGAGTCCAGTCACTCCCTGGGAGTTTGGTTCGAGAAGAGGTAAGCCCATATCTACCCAGTACTGCTTCTCTTCACAGATCAGTTCATATTCCTTTCCGGCCAGTGAGATTACGTTCCCCCACCTTTGCCTACCACCCAGCTTGCATTGATTCTGATATTGCATTGAACCTGACAAAATCCGTCCCTGCAGAGGGTGAACCCACATTTACGTGGCAACCTGTGACTTTTCTGAGCTGGGAACCAGCCTAGCCCAAGGTGCCAAGGCTCAACCACTAGATGCTTCCTGGCAAGCTGCCCTCCTAGACCTGGCTCCAAGAAGGTGCTTGTCTGGGTGAGGTTTCTAAACCCTCTGTGCCAGTCCATTCAGATCTGGTTCTTTAAGTCTGAGCCCTTCCCTGAGACCATTTTGCCTTAAGAGATCCTACCAGGAGCTAATGCCCCTGACAGCACAGAGGTACACAAATCCCTCCACCATGTTAGGGTGACCATTCACAGAGGGGCTGACAAAACTATATTCAAGGCAACTATTATGCTGTGATTTCAGCTGTAGTTACACACGGGGCACATGTCCTCACACTGGGAAGTGCTGAGAAGTGCTGTTTGTCCAGTTTGCAGCAGAGAGAGCTTTTTTTCTTTTCCTGTGACAACAAATCTAAAGCTTAGACAGGCGACCACCTAGTTTATTTCCATTTTAACAGCTGTTTATGATAATCCAGCTTCATGTTCTCTATTTTTCAGTCTACTATTTGTTTAATTGTACATTAGAATAAAAAATGTGTGTGCATTTGTGTTTATGTGCACCCCTGCCAGCTGTTTGCCCTGCCCAAAGAGGTCTTGGCAGCGTTTCTGTAACTGCTCCCACATGTTGGCACAATGCAGCACAGCTAGGGCACCCTCTTCAGGTGCCAGGGTGTGTGTGTGTGTTTGTGTGTGTAAGAAAAAGCAGCAGGGAGGGAGCCAAATGCTGTTTCTATCTGGTGTTCATTTTTGTGTGCATAGTCTTCATGTGTGCATGTTTGTGATTGTATTTGATATAGAATTTTTTTTTTCAGATTGTATAAATCGGTTTACACACTCACATCGTTGGGACCTGACTTCTCCTTTCAGGACAAAAAGCAGGTCTTACTTAGATAAATGATTTAGAAGAGAGTGGACTTCTGAATTAGGCTTAGCTTTTAAAAGTTAACATCAGAACAGACTCAGTGAAGGGGGCTGATTAGGTTAGGTGCAATTAGTGTTATGGGAGCAAATTTATCTTCCAATCATATGTGTGATTTGTCTGTTTTCATCCATCAACAGCTACGTGCGAAATAGTGTACACCCTCTTAACCTTCATTTGTGTCTTTTTTTTAAATTGATCTATTTCATGGAAAAAAGAAAAAACGTTGTAGAAAAACTGAAAAAAAGAAAACAAGAAAAACATGACAACCTTCTACTCTCTTGAATATTTTGAATATTTTTAACTTGTGATTTTTCTCTCAGTGTAGTGTCTTTCCTCCTTGACATTGTGGAAACATCATAGTTTTTCACACAGTTCTGACTGTGTCTAATAAGGACCAGAGGATATTATTTATTTAAATCAAGTCCTGATACATAAAACTTTCGAAATGCCAGACAGTGGACTTTTTTTTTTAAATTTCACATGACTTCAATTACATGAGGATGTGTATGGTTGTTCACGTTTCAGAGCATGTATGGCTGAACAGCCTCCTCTGTGCTATTCCTCCCACTTTTCTGTTGGCTTAAAAAAAATGTTTCATCTGTAAACGTCCCTTCATCTTTCTTGGTGGTACATTTGTGTGTTCTTAGTATAATGTGCCTTTTGGTTCTGTTAGTTTGTGCCTCCCTTCATCTATGCATTCATTCACATGTGCTGCCTAAGTGAAGCCTTAGTCATAGGCTTTGTCTCTCAGTGTGTGTTGATGAGTGTGTGTACGCTTGTGTTTGTGTGCTGATGGCTCTTCACCCTTTCATCTCATCAAGTGTTCATCACTCCATCCATCATCAATCACACCATACGGCAGATCACTCATCAGCCCAGGGCCTTGTTTTAAAATGATAAGATCTCAGTGTCCACACAGACTCTCTCTGTCTGTACACGCACACACAGCGTCATGCACACACACATGACGTGGCATGTGATCACAGCAAATTTTGAAAGTATTATCGTTAACACTGTGGGAGGCCCTCTGTGCAGCACCTACACATTATTCCCCTTCCTAATGACGGACACACACTCCCTCCAGCTCCATGTTGGTTCTCAATGCACACACACACACACACACAGTTTCCATGGCGACCAATAGGCAACCATGCAGAATGAGTGCATAGTCTCTTGGGACATCTCCTTTGTCCATCTTTCCATCACTCTCCTTTAGTGATGACAAGATGTCTCTTTGCTGTCTCTGTTTTTAATTTTTTTCCCTCCAGCCTCTGTTCATTATGCATAACGCATATGTTTCAATTCATAAGCTTCATTTCATATGGCCCATCCAGATAGTTGCAGCAGACAGTCTTTGTTCTCGAGCTCTTTCCTCCAGATTTTCATGCTGGATTGCTTAAAGTTCTGTGTCAGCAAATGCGACCAAGACATTAATCCCAGCTGAGCAATCTTGTCCTGGAACCTAAACAGTGTTGCAATAAGTTCAGCTGGAGACAGTTTGAGTGGCAGCTTCTCATTATGAGTAAATGCAGCATGGATGGTGAAAGGGGGGGAGAGAGGAAAGGCTGTTGTTCCATCAGAAATGGTGAAAACAGGCAATGGTTGTGAAAATGTTAAAGATGATCCCTTCATTTCCAGAGAGTCATCATCATCAGCTTATTGAGGTTATGCTGGACACAAGAGTTGTCCTTTATGTACAACTTTGGCCCAAAATATTTTCAAAATGCAATCAAATGGAGCTTATGTGTAAGTTCAGTACATAGTCATAAAACATTAAGAAGGGCTGGGAGACACCAAGCATATTAGGGAACATGAGCTGGGTTTAGACTGTCTTGATACAGGTTAGTTTTTCTACAGATGTGTTGTTGTAGTCCCCCCATCATTGTAAACATAACTGTTCTTTTACATAGAAGAGAAAAAATGCATTCAAGGGACCCATCCAATTCATTGACGGAAAAACTAGATTGGGATACCCCCCTCTCTGATTCCTTTTTTGGTTTGGTCCACGCAGAGCTTCTCTGTGTCATGTCAGTAGATCTTCAGATGGTCCTAATGGATCTATGTGTTGAATTTTATATACTGCCCATGTCCGAGAGGCGCTACATAGACCCCTCAGAACACATCTGTTTACAGGCCAAAATTTGTGTCAGTGCATTCTTTATGCAATGAAATCATGCCAATGAATGAACCAGGAAACAAACTGCAGTTACTGGATATGACTCCAGTATTGATAACCATTTCCCATTGCTCCACCAGAACAGGAGCATGTTTTTTTGTTTTTGTTTTAACACAGCCACTATTTTACTCACCATCTAGTCATGTCCAGGGTTAGTCATTTCAAACACTATGAATCATTTAAGTGGACAAAGTTTGCTCTTCATTATAAAAGATCTATATATCTTTTGTTATGTTGACTTTAATAGCTGTATGCCCCTCTGTCAAAATCAGCAAAAGATTAAAATTGAATTGATTCACATTAAGCTTTGTTCAACATTCACTGAGAATTAAAGTGCCTGTTGGTAGTTTACATTGTTAAATCTGAAATATTCAGAATAAGTATTTGATTGGGTTCAACTTTATCTTGCAAGATCTCACAGATTATGAGAGATTATGCAATGTAGCACATTTTACTGAATTAACTATGGTACACTATGAAAATTTTGTTCTACTATTAACGTTATTTTTGTGTGCCACTATTTTTACCTCATCAGATCATTTTGAATGAAACCCACTGACTCTTGGATGGTTTCATTTACAAGACTGAACAGATGAATTTATCTTCCTATTATCAATTCACCACTAATATAGAGCTCGGAGGTGAAACCGAGGCAGCTTTAAACATTGTGGGCAAAGGCGGCACGGGTCTTTCACTGTTGTTTTCTATAACTTCAACTGTGAGCGCCAACAATGCTTATTCAACTTTTGGATAAATAGTGATATATATATATTATAAACAGTCAGAGCTGTTTTCATTACTCTAAAGGTAAACATATCAACCCAGGGATAAGTTAATATTGCTTTCCTACATGAAAGAAAAACTTCCAGATCTCTTGTTGGTGAATATGAAGAATTGCTAAAATGTAATGCTATTGGATTTTCAGCATCAATCTTCTTCATTTTCGAGTAGTGATGTGACGTTCATGAATGAATGAATCTTTTCAACGGCTCTTCACTGTGAACGACTGATCTTTCCTGTTGCTGGAGAATCGTTGCAAATCCTACAAAAAGTTGTGCATAACTCTTCGTAGGATTTGCTACAAATAGGTTGTGAAGATACATAATAGCGTTACATGACTTTCAGGAAATCAGCTAAGTCAGCAGAATTTTCCTTATTTGGATAATCAACAGTTTTGATGAATGACCCAAAATCATCTCTAATGAATTTTCCACATAAGTGTTGAAGTTTATACCTGATTGTAAAGGTGACTAATCAGACTTTCCAATTGGTATTATTACAGGGGGTATATAATCAAACAAATTTGGTTTGTATTTTTGTACATTAAGAAAAAGCTATAACATTATTTACTCTCATCAGTTAACCTAGCAAGCATGCACTGGACTGTAGGATGAAGCCAGAGTACCAGAATAAATCGTATGAAGATTCAAACAGTTGCGTTGTTGTTGTGGTGGTCATGAATGTAAACCAGCAGGTCATCATGCAGTCCAAATAAGTCTAACCTAAGTACTGTATTTTCCGTTACCTTGAGGCCATCAAAAGTAGGATTATGTATCCTAAATTGTTGATCATTTTTGCCATATAAATTTTCACAAAATCCACAGTAATTACCTTACATGGTCCTTTTCTGTGAACTGTACTTTTATGTATAAAAAAAATACCGTATTTCTCTGGGTATGGATCTCTTTCTTTAAATATTTCCACTCAGGCAGCTGTGTGCATTCTCTGTCTTTTATCTTAATAGTGTATGAGCCAAGAATGAATTTATTGAAGGTCAGTGATGTTCATTCAATATCTATTTTGAAAATGTCATTTCATTGTATGCATTCACCGGTTCACAGGTTCAAAACCAAATACCCATTTAATTTCACCTGTGATATCTGCAATGAAACTAGCAAATCACACACTTAACATTTCTGCTTTTACATCACCTGACAGCTTGGCAAGCTATATCTATTTTTGCTGTAACCTGCTCCTTTTGGACAAAAATATCCCCCAAAATAAAGAACAACAATTGAAAAAAACTATTGTAACACTCCTTCAAAATTGTCCTGCTGAGAGTGGATTAGGGATGAGGACAATCCTTCCTAATAAAAAGGGAGTAGCGGGGAAACGGAAAACTTGTGCAATGTTGGTTATGATACAAAAGTTGAAGTCATCGCTCCAACATTGTTTATATGCTTGGAGGTTTGTCAACAAAAATGAGAAGACTACATAGAAGCAGAATTACAAGAGGAGCAGGGGGGATATGTGTGAGGGTTGATGACCACTACTGTACTCAATACAGCACAGAGTTCAACACTGATGAAATCAAACAAGCATTACAAAAGTGTTCCTACTTCAACTGGGAGATGCGATCCATTTGCTATTGTGAAAGCAAGGCTATGTTTCTTTCACTCATTTTGCTCTCATTAGTTGTGAACAAACTACAATATGGAGCCTTCAGCTCATTTGTGGCCCACACAATTTCAGCAAGAGCTAATTGAGGCAATGTGATCACCAGTGTGAGGGTTATAACAGGCTCACACTCCCATAAGGGGAAATGTTGAAAATGTGCTTACAGATGGAAGATGTTGGATGTAATCAGGGGAAATGTTAAGAATACATCCTCTGGTTTTCAGCTGCCCTACCACCCAGTGACAGTTCACCCACACCACAGGATCTCCAATAAATAAGACTACAACTCTGCACTTCATTTTTATTGTGCATGCGACTGCTTGTATCTGTGTGCGAGTGTGTGTGTGTGACCTCCGCCGTCCTTTGGCATGTGGAACATTTTGCACTGCTGTTTTTACAAGCCGGGCGTTAAGCTGTCCTTCAACTGCCAGGAAAATACCTTGGATCCCTTTCCCCCTATCACACGCATACACACTTGCACACACACACGCACATCGATTCCCCAGAAACCAGAGTCGCAGTAGCGGTATCCGCTACTCGGCCAAGCTCTTAAACACACTGAAACCAACCTCTCCGCTCTTTACGACCTCTTTTACACATGAGCCCTCTCTCTTTACATCTCTTCTTCATTCATCCACCCTTCCTGCCACCCATCATTTATCTTTCTCTATATCTGCTCCCTAAATATCCTTTCTGCTTAGATACAGGCAGCGTTATAAGGCGAGCAACTGCTGACTAGATGGGCTGTGATACAGCCAGTCTCATCTGGCGGTACCACCTTAGATTGGCTTGTTGTGAGATATGCTTGTAAATGTAAAATACAGCGTGTCATGGTGCAGGGCTTTCTATTACAGATACTTTTTACAGTCAAAGGAAAAAGTGCAAAGGTTGTGTGTGCCTGTGAGAGTGTGTATGTGTTTCTTCTTTATTACAGGTAAGCCAATAAATTCCAATGAAATGATATTTATCAAATACCGGGTATTGCAGGAAGCTTGAAGGTTGCAGCTAATTCACTGTGACAAATACCTTTCACTGTAAATTAAACCTCATATTAGAACTACATTGAGTCTTAGTTCAAGTGCTACAAAGTCCTTTTAGTCCTATTAAGAGGAGGTTTCATCCTTGTATGTATGTCCCATGATGACCTACCACGAGTAATAATTCAGAGGTGTTAGCACAGGAAAAAAGTAATTATTTGAAATAAAGATTGCAAGAGACATGTAAGAATGGTGTTTTAAGCTTTCAGCAGGTTTGAAGAAACAGCCCTTGTGCGATCCTCGGTATGAACATTACCACCGTTCAATTCCAAGGTTTTACGAATCAGATTTTTCTTTTTCCAGGTATTAGTTATGCAAATACAACCTCAGATGAAAACCACATTAAATATTACACTGTGTCATTATTTATTTAGAAAAAACTCAGCCAAAATGCAGAAGCAGAGAATGAAAAACTAAGTACACCCCATGTTTCAACAGCATGTAGAACCAGCTTCAATAGAAATAACTAAAAGTAATCATTTCTGTATGATGTTGTGGAAGAAATGATGGCCTCCTCTACTTTTAAAATGTTGCTTTAGTTCATTGCACTGTCAGGGATTCATTTAGGTCACTCTTTTGTAGTTTTGCTTCCGTGCCTGGGATTATTGCCTTGTAGTATGACACAATTCTGGCCAATTCTCGGACCGTTAGCCTCACATTTGGCTCTTGAATATTTTGGTATGTAGAAGAGTTCATTGCTGATTCAATGACTTACAAAATATCCAGGTCTTATAGCGGCTGAACAAGCCCAAATCATCAACCCTCCATCAACAATTGGTATGTGGTGATTGTGCTGATATGCTTCGTTTGATGTGCTTTGAAGCATCGAAAAGACAGCATGTCAGCATGTCTCATCTGTCCTAAGAATATTGTTTGAGTCCAGTCTTTATACTTAGGCTGCTGATCACACACAAGCCTTATTGAGCATTGTAAAATCATTATTAAGAAAATCACTGCAGGTGCATGGAACAAATAGAGTTAGAATAATTTGTATATTTGTGTAAACATTTACCTCATGATACCAATACCAAAGCCTTGTATTTCAAAATAGCTTATTTGTCTCTATGTCAATCATAAATCCCGATGTGGGACAACTTTCTTTTATGCTTTGAGTTTTTCATAATTTATGGGATAACCTTTCTATTCATTTAGCATTTGTTTATTTTCCTATAGTTAGTATACTGGTCATCTGTTTCTAACCATCAGTAGTTTCAGACTAAAAATCATTATTAGCCTTTAAAAATTGCACTAAGCTGGTATATCTGTGTGTATGAGACAGCCTGTACCTGGGGAGAAAACACTGCAGAGAGCCTTTGACAAATAAAAGGTGGGAGACAAAGGGGAAAGCTAAAAGGAGAAAAAGCATCACAGGGGCCATGATGGAGAGAAAAACATCAATACCATGTGCATTTAGAGGAAGTGGCTGAGAAAGAGAGAAAAAGACAGAGCCATGGGAGAGAGGCAGGGAGCTCCACTGAGAGAGAGAAGGAGGCTTGAAAATCAAGAGAGGAAGTCTAAATGAGATTATCTGAAAGAAGTCGAAGACAATGAGCGCAGCGTTTTAAGAAATGGACAAAGAGAAGAGTGGAAGGCTTTCTACGAACCAAGCTGGAGTAAAAACCAAGCCTTTCTCATGCTGTGAATTCTGTTCAAGCAGATTTTCAGTTTCGTTTTCAGCACAGACGTAAGTTATTGACATCATGACCATCATCATCATCTTTCCTGCATATGCACATTAAACATATATAGAAGGGGCTGAAAGACCAATTGTGAGCAAAAATAAAGAAGCCAGAGGAAAAGCAAATTACTACAGCTCTAATGTACTAGAGTGAAAGAGAGAAATTATAAAATCATATGGCTGCCTCAGAAAGAATAATTGAAGAAACATGAAGGGATGTGTTTCATGTTACTATATATTTTACTTACTACATCAATGTGTGAGTCCACTTCCTGATATTTTTTAACCATACTAATGAGCTACACTAAGTATACAGCACAATTGTAACCATTAGATTTTCCAGTAATAAACTCTGATGCTGTTTATCAGCTTTACTTTGACGAATAAACTCCTCGGTGATTGTTGTAATACTTAAATGAGGAAGAGTGATAATAGCCTAAAATGTAGGTAGATAACATAAGTGACAAGACAATCTGTCACAGCATCCGGGTTATATAGTAATGATATTTTTCTCTCCTCTCAGGGATGATGCAGGTGGAAGATGACATCCCAGCTACAACAGTTATATTGTGTCCATTACAATAAAACAAACTTTCTTAAATGAAGAACAAAATATTTAGAGCAGCTACATTTTTGGTGCACCGGGTACCACAAAACTTCTCGTTAGTATGTCAGCACTGATTTCTTTGAATCACTTTAGCGTAAAGTGGCTTTCAGTGTTTTTCAGCGGTAAAAAATAGCCAATAAGCACATTGGAGAGACACCAATCTGGCCCTTTTGTGATTTGTCACCTATTACCTGGTTACCTGTCATAACTATGTCACCAAAACTGCAACCAATTTAAGTAATATTGCTGTCTTCAACCTCTCATGAAGCCCTGGATAGTTCAAACTTAACTTTTAAACTTTCTTAACTTTGCTAAATCC
This sequence comes from Leptatherina wallacei, assembly GCA_028567055.1. Lineage (NCBI taxonomy): Eukaryota > Metazoa > Chordata > Actinopteri > Atheriniformes > Atherinidae > Leptatherina > Leptatherina wallacei. The sequence goes on from JAOXYM010000023.1 coordinate 15,959,682, forward strand.
ATTCAATTACTCATTTAGTTAAATTACTCATATAATCTAAATTTACAGCATCAGCCAATGTCTCACATGCACAACTTAAGTCCTCATGGAAGTTAAAGTCTGTTTACATTGGCACATGTATGTTCAGAAAACATGAATGGTTATGTGACTCTTAACATAGGTTGAGTCAAGTTTGGTGGACGGGGTTTGATTTCTTGAAAACATTTCGCTCTCATCCAGAAGAACTTCTTCGGTTCTGATGGAGATTGTGTGAGTTTTCACTTAAGAAGCTGGGAAACCACTGATGTTTTAGAGAATATGACCGTCACTGAGAGTCGTGATTCACCTGAGGTCTCCTTAGAGTGGCCATTGTACATAGTTTTACTTAAGGCTAAGTGTGAATGGGTGTTGTCAATCTCCTCGGGATAGCTGAAAGGATGCTATTATAGGTGGGGGAGAAGTGATGTCCCAGCCTTCTTCCTCTGTTAAGTGAAGGTTTCTTTACTTTGACATAGATGACCTCTTTCACTCCTCGCTAAAACCACTTGTCTTCTCTGCTCAAGATATTAACCTTTTGGTCTATAAAAGTGTGTCTTATCATTAATATGCAGGAAAAGAGCTGAGTCCTGCCCAGATAAGTTGCCCCTCCTGTGTTGAGCTATCCGTTTGTCAAATAGTAGAGCAATGTAGCTTATTGCAGTCCTCACTGTAATGAACTCCACCAGGTTGCTTTTTTCAGAGTTTGGAGTCGGGTCCTTAGGATGACCCAGTTTCTGTTTGATGGTGTTGCTGTGTTAAAAAAACAAAAAAACAGGTGGTCGTTAAAAATCCTTCCTGAGTTTCTCAGATGTTCCACTCACATGTTTTGTTCTCATGGTTTATCCCTGTATCAGTGGTACAGTTTAGACAAAGGTCCTGTCCAGTTGTCACAGTTCTTAAGAGCCACCATCAGATGTCTCTTTTCTTTCACCTGGGCTTCTGCGTTGGTGGAGATGTTTTCTGCCGTAGACTTGATTCAACCTCTTTTGGATACCATGACCTGGATGAATGAGAAGCTTCACAGGCATGTTGTGAAACATGTTTTCAACAGGTTTTTGTCATTCTGAAATGGTAGTAAAAGGCTCATCAAGATGGGTATCGTTTTCATTTTAAAATTCCACTTTAAAATTCTCACATGTAGACATGGCTATTTAGTTTTCATCCCAAACTAACTCAGGTTGCATTGGATTTATGCTGAATTGTAAAATGTATTACACTTTTTTTTTTTTTTTTTTTTTACACTGCATTGTTATTTGCTAAATATGTTAATTCTCACAAAAAATTTTGTCCTTTAACCAGGTTGGTAGATGTACACAGGTTAATGCATACAATTAACCTTTGAAAAAGAGGAATACGTAATAAATAAATTACTAATAATGTTCTTTGACACCAAGTTGCTATCTGATGAGCTAAAATCCACATATTAAACACACTAAATGTCTGTCTGTGACGGTTGAAATAAGTTTATGCATATGTGTGTGTTTACAAGGTTTAGTTGAGGTCACGCCAACAGACAGTCAGCGATATAATTGCACCTCATTAGTCGTACAGATTGGCACCTTACACTCCCCCTTCATTTCCTTGCTTTGGACGACCCCATAGGACGGCTGCCACTCAATAGAAAGCCATTATCCGATCACAGCGTGGCTTTTGTCACGACGGGAAAAATAATGATAATTGTAATCCTCAGAATCTCCCTGATAACTAATTTATTTCATTTAAAAGCCAAATTACAGTGCTTAAATGCAGCAGAGGCCACTGTGGCACTCGAAGCTGAGCGTCAGAGAGGGTTGAGCGACGTGTCGTGTCTTCATTAACTGTGTGAGAGGGAACCAAAGACTCTGCACGCAATTAATGCAACATCACAGTGCCAACGCTTATCACTCTCTCCCATAGAAATACCCACACACACACGTACACACACTCATTGCACACTCATACAGAGTCATATTGAGTGGCATAGACACAACAGCACACTGCTCATTACTCCTGTGCAGGTCTGGTCTCCGTGGTCTAGGTGATGTGATGGGGGCTGTGGGACCTGCCTCCTAGTTGTCTAACTCAGACACACACACAGACACATAACCTGCTATGGGGGATCAGGATGGGGGAAACCTCTGATTTACCGCTTTTTATCTCAGGCACAGAAGCACACACACACACTCTCTCTGTCTGTCTGTCTCTTTTTCTTCCACACACACACACACAAACACACATATGCAGTAGAGTCATATCTTGATTAGGCGGCTTAGGTGGTCCCGGGGAAATACACTCATCTCTGTCTGTCTCTCTGCCTCCCCCTCTCTGGCATGTTGTTATCTCCAGGGTCCAAATGTTTGGAGATATCTTCACACACACCTGATGGCAAACAACCTCAGTTGTCTCCCCGGTCTGTCCTTCTTCTAACAGGCTCCTGCAGCCTTGACCGGACCCACAGCCTTTTTTACAAAGGCTTGGCCCAACATCTATTTAGCCTAGTTTGTCAAAAGGGACAAAGAGAAAGGCATATGCCAAGGCTGTGAGGTTTACACTTCCAAAACCCTTCTGTGGAAAATTGGATTCCCGAGCAGCCAGGAAAGTTCATTTACATTTTATTAAATTTGCGAATGTGATAGTATTTAATACTTTTTGCCATGGTGATATGTAAAATCCATTTAAATCAATAGTTTCTTTCTGGGAAAATCATTCTTTCCTCTTGGATTAATTGTGAATTTTTCTTTATAAAGGAGAAATTTTAGCTCATTGGTATAATTTGACTGGGCGATTAGCAATCATCCGAATATACAGTTTATAAAGATAAGTGTATACTCAGTTGAATGTCTCTACAGGCAAGAAAAACTGTACTTGTTACAGCAGAACCACACAAATAGCCAGAAATGTTTTTTAGAGCAGTTGTCCTATCCACCTGCAAAGATGGAGCATCATAAAGCTGTCACAGTAATGTCCCCATCTGTCATTTGTTCTTACCACAACACTTATTTTCATTTTCTTTTTGTTTATCGAAAACAGTGGAAATGTGCATACTTCCATTGAATGCGTCTATTGTATAACTAGTGAGATAAACACTCTCAGAAACTAGAAAGTTTCTTGTCTGATATGGGAGATAGTAAAATACAAAGTAAGTTATAAATCAACTTATCTGCACAGCATGCAAAACAGACAGAACAGGTTCATTGGAAGGCTGATATGTGTGTCACAGATAACTTTGCATTTAGAGGTATGGCAACTCTCCTCAGGCATTGGCTTTTAAAGAAGATGATCAGTCATTACATGTGGAAACCAAGGCGTGGCTTGTGATGTGCTCCTGTCCATTGCAGCGCCCAGTCAACCTACCTGATGCACCGGAGGATTCTTTAACACAAAGCTGATTTGATTTGTTTATTTTGTGTCTCCTTGTCTTCTCTATCCTCCATCTTTCTACATGTGACCAAGAAATGGATCTCAGCAAACTATTTTGACATATGTCTCAATTTCTCAAATGTTCCTGGAGAAAATCAGAGAAAAGGCTTGTGGAGGAGCTTTAACCTGAGATATACCATTTTAATCTTTTGCGGACGTCTCTTTGGTATCTGTATTTTTCAAAGAAGCCATAGCAAGTTCAATAAGTAATAACAAAATGCAGCTGTCTGTTGCAAGAAAACATCATTTAGATCATGCAGTTGGATCATATGTCATATTTACTTGTAGCTGGTTTAATGATGTCTCTGAAGCAGTGGCATCTCAGTTTGACAAGTATCCTCTCCTTGTGTCTGTCCTCGCCTCCTTTGCTCTAATCTCTGGGAAAGACTTAAAAACTAAGTAAAGAGTTCAGAGAAATTAAGAAATTAACTGAAATAGGTCCCAGATTACTGGATAGACTAGTTATCTATTAACACCTAAACCAAGTTTCAACCCATCAGATCAATGAAATAGAGCTGGTTTGTAAACCAAACTCTCACTGAGGCCAATTGGGTGAAAACTTCAAACATCTTGCCCATCAAAAGAAAGCTTTCAGTGCTGTTCTTTGCCCTTCTGTAATCAAAAACACCCTTATGTACTTATACTAATCTCTTCAGGAGCTGTCATTGTTGTCAAGCCTAAATCCCACCCATGACTGCCGATTTACAATGCTGCCTAGTCTAAAACAACTTCCCTGGCAAGATGGACTTTCTCAAGCTTGTGAACTCATAAATTTCACGAAACTTAACTTGCATATAGATGGCGCTGACGAAAAAACCTGCATTCATTTAAATGATGTATTTTCCCTACATTTTATATAGAGAGTGCGGAAGAACAACTTTTTTATATATTTAAATACACCTGTCTAGAATGCTGCTGTTTGAAGTCTTTGTCTCAAATATTAGATGTAAATATAGAAAAAGAAATGAACTTGTTAACTATGAATGTCATAGGAAAAATTATTTAAAAAGCCCTGCATTATTTCTTGAGAAATTTTATACCATCTTAACTTTGTTTGATTAAATTTGATTTGCAGTGGTCTCCATTGATGATTGTATAAATACAACTGTGAAAATAAGTTTCCATGACTTCGATTTCAAATCAGGACTCGACTTGGATAAAAGGACCACTGAAAGAGAATTATGCTCACTCAGTTGTGAATCATTATTAATTCATATCCTGTGTCAGCTCACTTGTCAACAATGATGTAACATTCAGATCTTTTTCTTCAACTTTTGATTGACTCAGACTTTCTGTAGGTGGAGCTCTTTACTGAAGCAGTTTCACCCTGCGACCTGTTCCATCAAACTCCGCCCACATCAAGTCAGATGTTGTTGTATTCATTTGAAGTCACATCTGCCTCATTAGCTGCACATACCTGCCTTGCTCATTGTAGAAGAGAGTGTGTTTAAAATTTTCAGTATAGACTGCACTTTCAGGACTAAAAGCTACTTATTAGGAGTGTGAATTAGCAAGAGTAAGAGTAATAAAGAGTTAATGCTATGCACTATGAGAGAATGACAACTCCTCTTACCCTAACCATAACCATTTAGGCAAAAGCTGACACACGAAAAGCAAAGAATGTGATGCTGAAATGAGGGTCCAGAAACTGCAGGCTGACCTGTATTGCAATTGTACGGAAGAGTATTAGGGCCACTGAATAAAAAATAAATTAAAAATTAAAAATTCTGAGATTTAAATCAGAATTCTGACTTTAATCTCAGAATTCTGACTTTAATCTCAGAATTCTGAC
>JAOXYM010000023.1:15964990-15976337 GCA_028567055.1 Leptatherina wallacei
TCAGAATTCTGAGATTAAAGTCAGAATTTTATTTTTTTTAATTTTTTTTTATTCAGTGGCCCTAATACTCTTCCGTACAATTGTGTTATTGATCATTGAAAAGAGGATTTATGTTTGTGATGTTTTTGGCTGTTCAAATTGTGAAACTGTTCCAGGTACTGCAGGATTACTTGTGAGGTAATAAAGAGAGAGCCATGCTAATGATTTGACAAAAAGGTGTTAAGAAAAGTGACTTGTGAACGTTTTGTTGGGACAAAAACATGCTGAATCGAAGAATGCCAAAATTTGCACCGACTTTTTACTAAAAGTTTGTAAATAACTTTCCTTCAGTTGGTTAGAGTCCTTCTCTTTTAGCTTGTAGGTGAATTAAAGCCAATGAGTGATAAAAGCCATAGCTACGTTTGGTTATATTTGTCAAGATTGAGGTTGCTAAGCATGAGGCTGACAACATCATGGGAGTTGAGCTAAATTTAGCATGAGTTGATGTTTTTTGCTTCATTTGCCAGTATGTCCAAGCATTATTTATGACAAAGACAACATAGACTGGGTTCCTACAAAGAATCTAGACCATGATCACAGCAAAGACACTATAAATACTCCAAAATAAGCACTTACAGGAGCAGAAACAATGCAAGATCTGACTTAAAGGGTCTTATTCCCAGCTGTTTTCACAAAAAAGTTATAGATGTCCAAGCTTTTCCATGTTTTCATCTGCTTAGCTGTGTAGAAACTCATCTCAGGCACCAGATAGCTCCAGATATCGGGAGTTGAACTGACAGGTATTTCTCCAGTTAATTTGCTTAAATCTTTCTTTAAAGCATGTAAGGAACTATGGCCTTCGATTGGGTTTAGACAGAATGAGATCATCAAATTGCATTTCGCACCCAGATGTAGTCCTGGATGCTGTAATTGTTCTTCGTAAATGTTTACTATCATTGGGACTGTGACCCATTCCAGGGACTGACTTGATCATGCTTGAAATATGGACATTGCATCATGTTCAGCTCACAAGGTCAGCTCTATTCAAAAGGAATATTATCATCGTTGAACTCGAAAACATCACTTTGTTGAGGTGTTCATCAAATCCTTTTAAAACATTATCAAAAGCTTTTAAAGAAATGTTTTGAGCTTGTTAAGAAGTTGGTTTTGTGTAACTCAAAGGGAAATTTTATTGAATTTCTTATAATGAACTATAAGAAATTGAGTGCATAACACATCTCACAGCAAAACAAAAAGTATGACATTTAGAATATAAAAATCTGAAAAAACACACAACAGACAGAAAGCACAGCATATACACAAAGGTAATTGTAACTTTTGTGTTCACATTTTGTAAAATGTGATCGTCTACACTAACAAGAACATCTTTAAGGACGCACAACAGAACTTTGGCATATTTTCTCAGTAATGCAACACCAAAAGACGGCCAATTCAGCATCTATCTTGCATCCTTACTGTGAGCTCTCTCCGGAAAGTGCAAGTGAGTGCTACGTTGAATCTTGTCTTATTTCTTGCTTTGTTCCTTTCTCTCTTTTTTTAAGTGTTGACATCTGCTTGCTAGAGTGTGATGCTGTGTGTAAAGCGAAACTCAGCTGCAACATCACGCAGCGTCCCGGAAGTGCGGTTTCTCAGTCATGGGATGTTGATGGTCAGTGATGGCTCCTTAAAAATATACATAATAAATGTCACTGTGCCATCAAACCAATCATGATCGCAGTTTTAAGGTCAGAATTACATTGTGCATCTTTAAAGTTGGGCTAATGATACGATAGGGTATACATTTCTGGTCTCGTAAGATGCAGTCTTTTTTTTTGCTCTTGTTTTTTTATATTGTACTAACTTTTAATAATCAATGTTTATGTGAAGCTTTTCTATGTGAAATTTTATTTTATGCTGCCATCTTGACCAGGACTCTACAGAATAAGAAATCTCATGTGTCATTGGGAATTACCTGGATAATTATGGATAAATAAATAAAGTGGGGTGATGATTGAATATAGAAATTTATGTGTCCATGCAGGGTATAACTGGGTCTTCTTTTTAGTTTTCAAATAGCTGTAGGTTTAATGTAGTCTTAATGTATTGTAGCTCTAATACTGCTATGAGGTATTTTGTGTTACCGAATCTTGCGAGACTATTGCTGAGACACAGCCAAGCATCAAGGTTCATTTTCTTCTGAGTTGTTAGACTGAAAAAAAATGTATTCAGTGAATGTTCAAAAAGGTGCAACATCTGTAAAACTGGCCCAATATTTCCTTTACAGACTGTGGATCAAAAGAATATAAGGAGAATTTGTGTTCAGGTTCCCTTATTCCATTAGAAAAAGAAAAAAAAAGGTGAACCCTAAGGCACAGATACATGAAATGAGTCATTAGTGGATGTGTGAGTGCTGAACAGTCTCTGGGCCTTTCTGAAACTACTTGTTGTTATTTAATCTAAAAATTATTCATAATTAGGGGTGCGTCCTTTTGATTGACAGGTGGCAGATATCTGGCAAAACGAGGCACAGAGTAGCACAATCTCAGTTTTTAGCCGGCTAACAGCGCGCCTTAGCTTTAGCCCGCCTACCTCCGTTAGCTGGTTAGCTCACGTTAGCTCCGGGTTAGCTTTGTTAGCTCATTGCTCAGAGTTTGATGGGTGTCAATCATCCCTCCCCACGCTCACAGCCCCCCTCTCAGTGCCTCCTCGTCGCCCATTTTTTGGGTTTCCGGGAGTCACGAGACTCGTAACGTTGCCAAGATAGCACGGTGGGAACCTCCCAGTGACGTCTTTTCAGCTCTTCAGAAACCTACGGGTCACTTCGTCCATATATTTACAGTCAATGCTTGTTATTCAATGTCCAATGGCAACCCATGGAGGTGGTGTAAGACTCCCAGTGGTTTGTCATGTATAACACGCCTTTCAAACGTGAATACAGCATGACTACCTTTGTACACCTGAGATTATTCACAAAGTTTAAAAAAATCATCATTACTTTGTTGCAACAAATTAACAAATTAAGCCATTTTAACATTTCAAAATATATTTTTAGAGATACAAGTGTTGCTTGTTTGATACATGTTCACATCTCCTTGAAAACCAGACTCTCTCACGATGCAATTTTGCTCCTGCAACATGTTGACTTGAAACCATGGGGACGTTTGATCAAGTTAGATCTTTCCACAAGGGACAGGGAAGTCCATCTGAAGGCTGGCCCCTGTATTTATTCCCTTCATCCTATATAAGGAAACTCAAATTAGCTGTGAAGGTAACCTCAACTGGAGGGAACTTCCTGACGGACTGTCTTCTGGTTTGAGGTTTTGTTCGACACCTCAGGGCCGCCATAATATATTGCCTGACTGTGCTACAGCCTGATGCCATCATTCACACGGAAAAATGACAGCGTCTTTTATAAATGAATACATGCCCTGTTTATCACTGGTTTGCTATGTTTATTTTATTAATCGCACCCTTTCAAGACATCCATAAGCTATGGCAGAAGAATATGTGTCTTTCACCTGCTTGTCCAGAGGTATTTGGTACATACAGTCACTATTTAAGGCTATGTGGGGGTTAGTATACACAGTTTGTAATTTCACAGGACACAGGAATTAACCTTGAATATTCAACTATAATCCTCACTGTACAGTCACACATGCAACTTTGTGTGACAGTAAGTAAACTATGGTTGAGGAAATTCTTGCCAGCAACGAGGCTGGAAGATGATTGACATAAATGTGTGCTAACAACACACACAAAACACATTCTCTGTTTCAATCACACACACACAAACACACACCTCTTGCTCTGATCTGGTTGAGCGGGCTTCATTCAGCAAGTAATGACTATGCTATGTGCTTTTTATTTTTCTAACTCCCGTACAGTTGACTCATGCTCTACTGCCTCGTGCATGTGTGTTGAAACGCTAACAGTTTGCTCCACTCATATGCACAATAACTGTTGATGTGGTGTGATCAGTGACTGTGGCCAAAACTATTGCAGACATGTTTCAAAATGAGTTTGAGGAGGCGCTGTTCAATTTTTCAACTGACTGGCCGTTGAAAGCCTGAGCTGCTTGTGTAAATACATGACTGTGTGCTACCACATATGCATGTATATGCAGGCTCAAACATTCCGATACCTACACACAAATAGCCTCGAAGAGAAATAAGTAATTTATAAAAAAGAAAGCATAATAATAATTTATTTTATTTTATGTTGAATCTTTTGTTGACCATGCTCTCATGTCCACAGAGCTTTGTGAAAGCACACACACGCACACACACACACACACACACACACACACAGGGACAGGTATATCATGCATTCTGGGCCTACAGTGCCGAGGCGTTCAGTAATTGAAAACAGGGCTGTATAATCTGAGAAAATGACAGGCCTGAAAGATTATGTGAACTCAAACATTAACACAATTAAGTGTGTGAGCACTGGAGTATGTCGCAACATTAGATACTGACTTAATAGTCCCCCAGCAAGAAGACAGTGGAATGTGTGTGTGAAGGAGAGCACGAGCATGTGAGCCTATATCACCATGCTATGATGAAAAAAAGATTTAAAAAAAGAAATGAAGCAGAAGCTGTGTTTAAAGCATCAAATCGTGCACATCAAAGAAATATGCTGTTATTCTAATGTGTTATCAGTTTAGTCACAAAAGCACAAATTTAACCAGAGCGCTCATAGATCCAGTGAAAGGTAAAGCACGGTGATAACGAATGGTCTTATTTTTTATAGCAGTGATCCGCTTGTTAAAGACAGGCGCTTTATCAGACAGAGAGCAAATGATTCAATTGTCTCCTGGTGATTCCACGCCTTAGCAACAGCCGCCGGGTCGGCGTGGCGACGGCCCAGTTCTGATTTATCTAGCGGGCTGCACTCAGGTGCTGTTTTGTTAACAGGATTGCAGCCATTTATAACTGTGTTTCATTACTGTACTAAGAGCCGATAAGATGATCACTCACGCACACACACACATTCACACACACAGAGGCGCTAATTCAATCCACTGACAGGGAAACACGGCAAACAACATCCATTATGGCCTCAGAGCTAATTGGTTATATGGAGGGGGGGGGGGGGGGGGGGGGGGGGGGGTTAGTTGGGGGAGGATGGGAAGGAGGGTAGAAGGAGGAGGACCAGGGAAAGGAAGCTGGAGGAAGCCTAGATTTGGTGGGGGATTTCTACAATGAGGTGTACCACCGCTGAGCATTTCTGCTATTTTTCACCACCTATTGTTTGCAATTATTCATCACATCTATCTCTCTACTTGCACTTTATGCCTAAAAACAGCCTTTTTAGAGCTCAATGTGCTACTTTTCATCCCTGCTTCAGTCTCCCTATCCTATTCTTTTTGTACTTTTCTTTCTTGCCATGGGGTGAAGAAGAAATGAAAATACCTGTCAATAAAGCAAATGCATCCATCTGACTAGCAGCAAGCAGTAAGTCCAAAACAAAGATGGCATCTTGGCCCCAGGTGGCATCAAACCACTGATGACAATGAATAATTCCCTCTCTTCAGCTAACCTCTACCCCTTCCCTCCTAGATCACCTGACTCACTATTACTATTAAAGATAAATCTTCTCCTGTACGCAGAAGAAAGCAGGAGGGAGAGACGGGGCAATGATGAATTACCTTCATTCATGCAAAGACCGGATCTTTTAGGATTCCTGGCTTTGGCTCTGTTTATTTACTTCCTCCATCACACCACATCAGCAATAGAGTGATGGTGGATGAATGGCTGGAGAAGCAGGCAGATAGTCAGACAGATGGAGTTGCAGGGATAAATAAATAATGCCAACAAAGGTGTTTGAGGAGAAGAGAAGGAAAGGGAGGATCAATTATAATAAAAGGAGAGAGGAAGAGGGTTTGAGGGTCTGAGATAGTGAAACAGATAAACAGATTGAGGCAAGTAGAGACAGAAAATGCAAGGAGCGATGGATGAGCAGATTTCCAGGGTAAGAGATAAAAGCATAACAGAGAAGGGAGGGGGAGGATTGCTACAGTGTGCAATGTTTACATGAACCAATATGTTGTTGAACATGTCTGCTTACTTATGTCATTAAGCTGGAACACAGCAGATAATAGCTCATGCAGGTATGAGGACGCACACGCACAGAGAGGGTTATGACATGTTGGCAAATTGCAAGTGTGGGTTTTAGCATTTAGCCTGTTGGCAGATTTTAATCCTGTTTAAAGGTGTGTGTGTGTGTGAGAGTACTTGTTTTTCTACATTTGTGGGGTCAAAACTCAGAGCCAACTTGAGGGGTCTTGAAGCTTTAGAGGGACCCATGATGCAGCATGCTATCATATTTAAAGGTTTGTTTCTACCAGGGGGCACACCACCTATCACTGTTCAAACACAACTTCATATATGTTCAGATATAAACATTGGACAAAGAAACAGTAAAAGCTTGTTATTTTGTTGAAGGAGGATGTTAAATTGTTGATGAAATTCAAGGCTCCTACATCTTGGACTTTCCATATTTGATAACATATGCACTGGTGTTGCCTTTAGTGGTGACCTCCATATTGTATCATACATGCATTGCAGACAAATGCAAGATACAATAATAATAACACAAACATGCAATCAAAAGCAGATTTATTCTCAGCCTTACAGTAAATAGACTCTGGAAACACAAAAATCCTGCATTTCATCCATTCTTTTCTTCGCTTTTGTCGTTAACCTTCAAGTTAACAAAACGCATATTGCCAAGCATTACTTAGCTTTTCTTTTAAATGTATTATTTTAGGGAGGACTTTTTTTTAAAAAGTGAGTAAAAAAGGTGAAACAGTGTCCCTCCGTTCTATTTAATTATATGCCAGATAACAATCGACATATTTTCTTCCTCCCTTGTCAGTTTATTATCGCCCGAGATTTCAAAATGCTTATGTCTAAAAAAACTGACTTCTTCACAATGACCCATTCATTTCAGTCAGGTGTGTTGGAACAGGGACAACAAAGACCTTCAGGGTACTGGCCCTAAAGGACTGGAGTTTAACACTTGTGCTGTAGGTCATAATGCTCAATTCATATTTTTATTTGCTTGGTTCTTCACATTATAAATTGAATACAACTGTCATCAGACTCCAATATGAACAGTCTATGACCCACATGTGTAGACGAAAACATGACGACACACACAGCATCCAGTTGTTGTGCAATTGAAGCTGACAAAATTATGATGTAACATTATTTCATTCATTGTTTACATTTTGCAGTCTGGGATCAATAAAATATGTCTGATTCTGATCTAATTCTGATTTGATATTGCCTTGTCCCGCATCCTCCATTGTAGAACTGTAATGTCTGTCTCCCTTCAATGACATGGAAGTTGGCTGAAATGCGTCATGACTGTTCATACAGAGGTCACTTTGAAAAATATCAGATATTTATCCAATTCAGCACCACATGTGAAAGTGGCCTGGGTTGGATTTGAAGAAATTGGATTTTGCAGTTTAGACTGTCAAAAAACATTTAGATATCAGTCACATATGGGCAAAAAAGTTGAATTTGCCTGCAGTGTGAAAGTAGCCTAAGGTTGCATTCACACCAGCCCTTTTGATTTCAATCCTGGTTCGGTTGCTCAGAAAGTCTGCTTGTTTGGGGAATTGTAAATGCGCGAGCAGACTCTGATTCAGATAAAGGAGCGTACTTGGTCCGTCTACAGACACGGATCTTGGTCAGCCCGTCCCTTTACATCACAGCTTGCTGTGAACACCAGGTAGGTTAGTCTAATGTTGGTTGCAGACCATTACCGGGCTAATTTGTTCTCACTTGCAGCTAAATAAAAAAATTTTAAATACCTAGAACTGCTATTTAATTATAGTCTGGCAGATACAAATTAGTAAAAGTTGCATATTTAATTTGTATATAGCCTTAGTTGTATCTTGAAATATTAATGAACATACAAAATAATAAAATCAAGACAAATCTAAATTTAATTACTGAGAAGGTTTCAAATTGCCAGGATGTTTAAATGCATTGGTTCAATTAAATTTTGAAAAAATGAAAAATGTGGTTATCAGTCAAATAAAAATTGCCTACATTAAGGTAAATAAAACAACATCAAACTCAGACAATCTCTCCTTCATGGTTGGTGTTGTACATCTTCTGCAGCCTGCAGGCTTGTGCTAGCCACGAGATAAGAATGTTGTTGGCACAGCTGGTTGCCGGGGCTACTGTAAGTCTTAACTTCTTGATCAAGACTCAAATATCTGCAGAATACTGACATTTAGTTATAATCTTGATCTGTTGTGTTGTAAACCATCATTATCATATTAGCATGATAAATTGCTGAGCTAAAATGATAAATGTAATACCTTACAAATACTGTTGTTAGCATCAATTAATAAGAGCAAAGCAAAGATGAGTAATTTGAATAAAATTTTGTTATCTAATTTTCTGAAATTACTCTAAACCAGGGATCACCAGCTCTGTACCTCTTGGGCCAGGGTCCTGCGGGTTTTAGATGTTTCCCTGCTGCAACACACTTGACTTTATAAATTTAAATTAATCGTTTAACAATTTAAAATTGTAAATTAAATTTATGGGTGGTTTAGATGCTTGTGCAGAACTTGACAACAAGTTGTTGGAAATCAATCTAATTTGAATGAGGTGTGTTGCAGCAGGAAAACTTCTAAAACCTGCAGGGCACTGGCCCAAGAGGTCTGGAGTTGGTGATCCCTGCTCTACACCCTGTCCAAAGCAGTCAAACAATTTTTTTTCAGTAATTGTCCTCATACACAGTTTCATCAGTGAAGAAGCATCTTACTGTGTTCAGTGTGTCATATTCATGAGACATGGAGTTGAGGTCCATAGCCATGTAGGTGTCAGTGTTGATCTTGGAAGTCCCAACCAGGTACAGAAGAAGCTGATCTTCTCTTCTTTGCCTTGAAGACTAATATAGATACTGTTATTGTAATTATCCATCCAACACTAATACTGGCCACACATATCATAGGGAGAGCAAACAAGCTTTTGCCTTTGGAAGTCTTTGGAGTTGGCATGCTGTTTGTCTTTGGTCTGCCTTTAGCAATGTCATTTGACACCGTCTACTTTCTGGTTCTGGCCTGGACTTTGAGATTGATAACAGATGAGGGAAGGTCTTTGGAGCTGATCATGGCACAGCCATAGTTGCTTGTATCCTTCGTACTGAATGGTTCAAAGACATGGAGGGAAAGTTTGCCTTCTGACAATTATTTCCACTCTGTTCTTGTACCATATGTAGCCTCGGCTGTAGCTCAGATTGGCTGCACACATGGGAACACAAGTCAACATTATCCTCGTACCCTCTATCACACTACAGTCTGTTAGAGGCACTTCCTGTCTCCCAACAATCTTCTCCACAAGGATGCTTACCGGTTGGATGCTTACGTTGTGTGTTCATCACTCACATTTCTGATTTTGTATATAAAATTGTGAAGAGAAGCGTCCTCTTCAGTTAATTTCATAAGCATCATTGTGGAGTCATTGCTACTATTTCCAAGATATTTCATTCGAGAGACATAAGCTTGATTCCTTGCTAACGGTTGAGCGTTCAATGTATAATCCCACTTTCCCGACCACCCCGGCATTGAAATGATTTGAACACCATTGGGATGGATGCAGGGCATCACAATTGATGAACCTTTTAAACCACATATTTCCCTGTGTTTGTAGTCCACACATCCAGCTGATGACAAATGAAACTGAAATCAACTTTATATTGTAATAATCAGGTATAGAAAATTAATGGTTTTTTAAGAATGAATATTCTTTTCCTAAACAGGTACTTTGTGTTTGAAAGTCAATTTTGACATAGCTTTTTTTTCTTTTGTTTTTACTTCTTTACTTCTTGGACTGAAATCAGTTTTGTAATTACTAGTATACTACTTATCAGCAGTGCTAGATCTGGTGTGTAAACAGTATTTTAAAACTAAGTTGCAGAAAAAACAATAAGTACCATATATATTCAGCTAAGTTGCAAATATTTGTAGTGCCATAAAGATTTTTAAAAAAGGATTACAAACTATAAGAATATATATGAAAAAAACTGTTTAAGAAAAAAAAATATACACATATATAATATATGTTGTTGATATTTTTCATACAAGATATTTTATGTTTTGCTCTCTGCTATTCAACTTAGGTCATAAACCAGTCATTTTCCTCAGCTTGTTGAAAATCATGCTTGTAGCTCAGTAGTTTTCCATTACGTCAACATCATTCCAATATGATTTAAAAACATGCTGATAACGCCTTGTCGTGCAGCCTTGAACTTTTATACAAATACATAAGTATCGGTTTTTGCTGTACAAACATGTCTTGCAGTCTATGAACACATACAGGTCTGACTCACGTGAGGAAAACCTTGAGTCTTATCCATTCAGCTCAGAGGAGTCACTCCCTAGCAACAGCCCAGTAACCAATCTGGAGCCAGGAACTTGGACGTAGCGGGACGGTCCTCAAGTCCGGAAACTGAACAAAACACCAGAGCTATAGCTAGTCAGGGCCTTTTCTCTTAGTGAACTTGGACACATCTTAAGTCTGTTTGCTAGAGAAAAGGACCAGAGCTCTGCATCTGCACATTCAATTATGATTGTAACCTGATTGTAAGAATAAATCTTTTAAATTATACTTAGAAATCCTCCTTATTATTACCAATCAACGAACAAGTGGAATCCCAGGACGGGTTATATACCGGGGAATCATTTAATATAAAGGTCATAAATCTTAATAATTATAATAATAATCATCATAAATAATAATCTAAGGATTAAACAACGAAGACCTGTGCATTATACTGTTTTAATGTATGACGCGGAGCGAAGCAAATTGCATTAAAACCGTTTATACCATGGTCTGGGTGAATACTCGATTCTGATTGGCTACAGGGTGTCCGTTAAAAAGTGTTGTAGGACACCAGTTAAAAAAAGATCAGGTCAAATAGCTTGATTTTTCTAAATTATTGCACTGCCTATAATGCTAGTTGGCAACATAAAGTCAGAACATACTTCACTAGGCGTTGTATGTTCACCCACTATTGGGGAACGTGAGCTGGGTTTAGACCGTTGTGAGATTTTTTCACAGTTTATTTATCACAACAGCGAGACAAGAGACAACAAAACGCTTGGTTTCCTTTAACCTGTGTGGTGAAGACACACCACTGTGATGCAGCATCGCTGGGAAACCAGCCTGACTGGGCTCCGTCAGTCCAGGAGAGATGAGAATGGAGAAACATGTTGTCGTCCCGCAACGTCCTGACCAGCAGTGGTCAAGGTCCAGTAACATTTGGGCCCAATCTCAATTCTCCCCCTTAGCCCTACCCCTCAGCCCTTAGCCCTACCCCTTCGCCTTTAAACAAAGTGTGG
>JAOXYM010000023.1:15997760-16027487 GCA_028567055.1 Leptatherina wallacei
TGTGTGTGTGTGTGTGTGTGTGTGTGTGTGTGTGTGTGTGTGTGTGTGTGTGTGTGTGTGTGTGTGTGTGTATTTGAGGAGTGGGGAGGGGTGGTTGCAGTAGATTAGCCAGGTTGGGATGATTGGGTTGAGGATTAGATGGATTCAGAGGAAGGCGCGTCTGTTTACTCCTCAAAGAGGACTTATAATAGGCTGATTGGCAAGGTTGATTACACACACACACGTATACACATTCATTCAAAACCCCATATGTTGATTAGCTTGTTTCCGATATAATACCCTTCTCCCACCCTACCCCAAATTCAGATGTAAAGTTTGCCTCCCTCTGCCTCTCAG
Source organism: Leptatherina wallacei (assembly GCA_028567055.1). Lineage (NCBI taxonomy): Eukaryota > Metazoa > Chordata > Actinopteri > Atheriniformes > Atherinidae > Leptatherina > Leptatherina wallacei. The sequence goes on from JAOXYM010000023.1 coordinate 15,998,097, forward strand.
ACACAGTTCCCATTAGGACTTCTTGCAATCAGAGAAGGTGTGTAACTAAACCCCAGCACAGGCAGGTAAGAGGAGCTGCACTCAGGCAAGTACCCCAAAGGCACGGGGAGTGCTCTGGTTACTCGACAATGTGTGTGTGTATATATGAGCATTGTTTCTACTTACTTCTGTTTAAGTGTGGCAGAAAGAGGTGAAGTACAGAGCTCAGAACAAGGTGCAGAGAAAGAGAAAGGAAGGATTACCCACATGGCAGGTTAGAGAAAGGCAGTGAGAGAGAGGGAGAGGATGGGAGGAAAAAGCGACAGAGAGAGGCTTAAGATTACAAAAGCGAGCACCTTTTGTTGCTGGGTTCAGTTGTGATGGACGGCTTGTGTGTAAAGAAAGAGTGAAGGGAGTCCTTCAGTGTGCTACCATAAAAATTTGCAGGACCGCTGAGGATGTTCTCCTTCGCTGATCAAACTTGCATCTGACAAACAAGACACCTGGACTTTTGAGGAAGGTGAAGAGGAGGGTCAAGGTATTTAATGTGATTGATCCAAACAGGCAAAGGGAGAAGCAAACACAAAACCCCAGAGAAGTCTAGTCTGCGTGATTGAGCCTTCAGGGCGAATAACAAGTCATGCAAGAACAGGGGTGAAGCTGTTTAGCAGGAGAGACAGAGGGAGAGGAGTAGGCTGAGCAGTCCAGGGCAAAATTAGTCTAGAGAGAAAGGAGGTCTGACATCGGACTGAACAGAGATCAAGGCTGACTCGAGCCTTTGCTGCCTCTAACCTGATCAGGGAGAACAGAAGCATTTGAGGCGAGTGGGGAGACACGATCAACAGAAAGTGAGAGCCAGCAAGGGTGGTTGAAAAAGAGAAAGAATTACAAGAGGACGCCTGGTGAAAGAAGCCTCTTAAATCTGGGAGCTGGAATTAGAGCCGCAGGAACTGCATAGGGGAAGCCACAAAACCGCAGTAAGTAAATTAGGAGCCTGTGGCTGGAAAAATGTATAATGAAGCCATGGGCGGTGGAAGAAATTTGTGGTTTTGGGAGAGCTTTAATATACTGCACCTTAATGAATTGATTTCCTGCTTTTACAACTTTTGAATTTCATCATTTGCCATGACATCACTGCTTTCCTTAGTCCCCGCTATACCCCTCACTTCTATGTCCTGTATAGTGCAACTGCCCCCTCATCCCTAATTTCTTGTTCTTCTGTCTTTCCACTTTTCCAAATCCATAGGGGAAGATGCCAGCGAATGGAAACCGTCCTTTAAAGTTGCAGTTTGGTCTCATCAATCACGAGGGTCGCTACCTCACTGCTGAAGCCTTTGGTTTTAAGGTACGAAATATAAATCAATGGTGCATTGCCTGTAGATCTGCAAGGCAACACTTTACAGAGAAGGTACATTGTGCAAACGATAATAGGGTGACACCTTTTTTGTTTCTCAGGTAAATGCATCAGCTCCCAGCCTAAAGAAGAAGCAGATATGGACTTTAGAGCAGGATTCCCAAGACACCCAGGTGGTGTATTTACGCAGTCACTTGGGACGCTACCTGGCTTCTGACATAGATGGCAAAGTTACTTGTGAGGCAGATGGCCACAATTCAGACTGCCGCTTCCTCATAGTGGCTCAGTCAGATGGCCGCTGGGCCCTGCAGTCTGAGCAGTACCTCCGCTTTTTCGGTGGCTCCCGGGACTATCTGTCCTGCTTCGCTCAGGTAATCACAGATGCTGAGCTGTGGGCAGTGCATCTGGCTCTGCATCCGCAGGCAAACCTGCTGTCTGTGGCCCGCAAGCGTTACGCCCGCCTCTCCATGGAGGATGGGGAAATTGCTGTGGATCTGAACATTCCCTGGGGCGTGGGAGCACTCCTGACCCTTGTCTACCTGGATGGGAAGTACTGCCTAAAAACCTGTGACGGCCGTTTCCTCAGCAATGATGGCAAGCTGTTGACACAGAGTGGGAGGGCCACAACGTACACATTGGAGCTGAAGTGCGGGAAGCTCGCCTTTAAAGATTGTGAGGGGAAATATTTGTCTCCCATGGGGCCTACAGGGACCCTGAGGTCTGGAAGGTGCTCCAAGCCAGGCAAAGATGAACTGTTTGACTTGGAGGAGAGCCACCCACAAGTGGTTCTGATAGCAGCTAATGGCCGTTATGTCTCCATAAGACAAGGTAAGAAAACAAGGACATCAGCTGAATATTACATTCTCACAAATCTGATATTTTCCTGAATCCTTGCATGCATGGACAAGCCGTTCCTCTGGCCATTCATTAGTTTCACTAAAACCACACAGAATTCCAAACAGCTGATTAAATGGACAAAGGTTGACCTGAAGTGCCACTGAGAGTGGTCACATGAGCTTTTGCTGACACACACTGACCTGCTCACATGCATAATGAAGCAGAAATCGACAGCTGATAAGGGATGGATGGTAATTATGGGTATTGTAGTCTGCACATCAGCATGCACATACATCACAGTGAATTTCAGCATCCTTCTCAAAATGGCTGAAACGGGAGGAGCATCAGCTTCATCTGTGGCACCAAAGAGGAATGTCACATGTTGTAGGGCTGTAATTGATTTAGGCTTACACAAGTATAACAGATTGTGCATTCATGTTGAGAAAAATACTATGTGCAATAAATTTGCTTTAATGTTGTGGTGAAAATTAATGTAGGCAAATAAAGTTTTGTGTTCTTTTAAAGTGTGGCTACCTAATGGTGTAAAGATGTGAAAGAGGATTGTTTTTCTTTTCTGTCACCTAATATGGTATTCTTTATAAAAAACATATTTAAAAATCCCCTTTTCTTAAAAGCACCTCTCAGCTTTATTGTGTAATTGTTTTAATCCTGTCTATTATTGACCCACAGGCTTACTGAAACAGCTGCTTGTAACCAATATGTTGCACAGTAATGCTCTGTTGATGCTGTGTTATGTATTTACCCTTCACTCCTGTGATAGGGCTGTTATGGGGGGTTATTTGATCAGCATGAAGGAATGACATCACAATACTGTACTGATGGATTTGTCAGTAATTTCTTCTCAAAAACAATGATGAGTTTCTTTGATCACTGTAAAAGCTGGGACAACTCTAATTGTGAGAGTCATGTTACATCCACCTAGGAGTGCAGTACAGGCGCTTGCATAGAGTTTCAGTTGCTGATGGTCAAAGGGGTTCACTGGTCTGATTTGAAGCTGGATTTGGGGTAGATTACCATACACCAACAGTGCTTGTCAGCATAGTAGGCCATGACAGCCATCCACAGGCTGCAGATTCTTGTCTGCAGGCTCGAGTTACTACAACCCTGGGTGCTGTAACTGAATCTCTCCTCGCTCATTGTTCATGGTTGGCAGTGGGGGCTGCAGGCAGCAACTAAACTTCTGGGAGCACTGTAAACTGATTGGTTGAAGGCGAAGGAGCAATTAGTTTGACCAGAAAGCACATGCATTGAGGACTTTTGTATATAAGTTTGTTCATGTGCATTTATCCTCCCACACAGAGAAGTACTTGCATGCACTTTCCTGTGTTTCTCTTCCTGTACTTTGTCTACATAAACAAAGGCTTTATCCTTCTCCACTGCACTCACCCGCTCACAAGCACACCATCCTGCTGTGTCGAGTGGTGAGGTGTATTGAATTATTGATGAAACTGGCCCCTGTTCCTGGAGTGCGAGGGAGAGTCTGCTTTCAGAAACCCAAGCTGCCTCTTACCTGCAGCCAAAACTTCTGCCCCACTGTGTCCAGCTCTAACCTGCTGATCTAATCTGCTATTCTCAGCCACACTCAGCACTTATTTACACTAAAAATCAACCAAACACAGAAAAAAGTGTTCAGCAAAATGTGTCATTGCGAACGTTCACATCAATGTTCAACATTAAATTGTTTGTCAACATGATACTCAGATCCATGTTGCAGAGGAGTGCTGCAATAAGAAAAGAGGATCAGCTGTGCATGGACGTATGTGGAAGTGTAAAGTAGTTTTTGTACGCAGCAATGAAATGCATTAGTGCTTTGTTGTTTTTAAAATGTTTGTTTGTCCCTCATCTCCTTCCTGTGTTGTTAGGGTCTTAATGGTTTGTTCTGCTCTGAATGTGAAGATGAGATGATAATCTTTAGAGACAAACTTACTTTTAATCCATATACAAATAGTAAGTACTACATCCAGGCACCAGAACACACAAAGCACAAAGCAGAGTGGAGAAAATGAATAATAAAAGACAGAAAATGCAGCTATGAACGATGAATGATTGGGAGAAGGAAGAAAATGAGGGACACAGGGATAGTGGCATCAGCTCACTATCAATAATTGATGTCAGAGTCATCTCTTGTTGATGGATTAGTTAGGCCTGCTCTGCTTGCAGACTTCTTGGTAGGGCAACACCAGGAAGTAGACCTTGATGTGGGATTTGATAAGAAATTAGGCTCTATTTTAGCTATCAGTGTGTTGTCTAGAAACACAGAGGAGGATACTGACACATGTGCTGTGTAATAATTTATCACTAATCATGGGTGGGATGCTGTCATCTTATTTCTTTTGCTTGACCAAATGTGATTGATATCTTTAGATTTCCAGCTTGGATTTCATCATATCCAACCCTCCCCCTTCTCTTCCTCTCCTCTCCTCTCCTCTCCTCTCCTCTCCTCTCCTCTCCTCTCCTCTCCTCTCCTCTCCTCTCCTCTCCTCTCTTCTATTAGAAAGTGACTGAGGTCCCAGCTGAGCCCAGTCTGAGGATCATTTCTGGGTTGAATTAGTGTGAAATGGACACATGGAATAGGTAGACAAAGCATGACATTGGGTCGGGATGAGAGAGAATGGGAACGATAGGCCCCCAGGCATAGCTGCAGAGTAGAGGGGCTTAAATTTATGCCTCAGATGCACTTAAGATCAATGATAATTTAACCAGCTGTAAGACCTCATGATACCTAGTTTATCGGGTGTGAATAAGATGTGATTAAAGCATCCAAGTAGCTCAGTAACCATGACATCTTTGGCACGAATCATCCCTTTTTTTTTACCTCCTCCAGTTTATCACTGCAGTCAGATTTTAAATGGAAGCAATATGCCCCCAAATAATAAAAAAAAAAAACATTATCGTAAACCATGAGATTAACGTTGAGCAAGTTGTATAAAAGTAATTACTGATCTTGTTTCAAAAGTAGGCCATCAGACTGCTGTGTTCAATAACATATTAGAAATGTAGCATCCATGAGTAATCTAAGGCTGGATTTAAGTTTGGTTAACAATATATTTGCATGTGTATGATGCCTTGCAATTAGAACATGTTGTGCATATCTTCAGAAATTAAAACTTCTGCAAGATGCAATACAAATGATCACCGGGGCTAGTGTCAGCATGGGACAGAGTCAACGAACTAAAGCAGAGAATAAAAGCATAGTGCTCTCCTGACTAACTTATGGTGTGTGATTTAGTGGACCAATCAGCAAGCAAATTGAAAAGAGCAAGTCTTACAATCAGCAAAAAATATCCTGACAAAGTGTCCTTAAAAAATACAGACAGTTCTTCTTATCATCAGTTTCACACTTTAGTTGAATTAGAAACAAATTCTCTTCCCCTTCTCATTTGTCACCATGCTAATTTCCAAGAGTCTGGCTGAATAGTGTTTTTTGCTTAGGAAGGTTCCTAACTGAGTGAAATGACCCTGAACTATCTTGGGACCAGCCTTGATAAGAACTGCTCAAATTCTCCAGATGCTAAGAAAAGGAGCTTCAATGCTTCCTTTATTATCTCCTTTAGAGGAAACACTGAGCTACTCTGTATGAAAGAAAGGAGACAATTCTGTCCCACTGTGTCCTGCAGCTGCAACTTTAAAAATAACACTTAATTATATATTCTCTAATCATACTGCCTGTGATTTGTATGGATAACTTTGAAGACAGAAGAGTCAGTGTGAGCCTGTAAGAACAAAAACTTTCATTTTAGTTTTCTTCTTTACTTTTTTTTTTTAATGATCAAACTTGACATTGAAGTGATATTTTATCTTATTATTTATTTCTACTATTTGTCTACTCCATTTCATTGTAATTTTTCTACTAAAATAGTAATCATTTGTATATCATAATAGTATATTATAAGTCAAACAATATAATATAATATAATATAATATAATATAATATAATATAATATAATATAATATAATATAATATAATATAATATAATACCTCTGCAGCTTTCATTTTCCAGTAATGTGCAGCTGGTGTCCTTGCAGTATTATCTTTATTTATTTATTTATTTCATCATAGTGACTGTAGTGTTGGCACCATGTAGCATAATGCTGTTAGAGTGCATCACAGATACATGGATGTCTGCACAGAGCAACCTGATCTCAGAGAACTATGTGAAATAACCACAACCTTGGGGTGCTCTGAGTTTTCTCTGCCCACTTTCTGTCAGTCTACTGTTAAATAAAAGCCTGTAATGCTAGAGATAATCTAATAATGATCATAATGATACAACCACAAACTGTTTAACAACATATAATAAGGTTTAAGTCCCCGCTGAAATCATTGTTACAATTTCCTAGGCTTTTATCATTACTCCTTTTTCTACTTTTATCTTCCTTGGCTCTTTTTAAGTTTTAGGCATATCTTTAGACTTTAACTTTCAGCCAGTGTTCACTTAAATTCTTTTCTTTGCCGGGGGAAAGGGTACAATCAACAATCTCATTCCAAACTATTCTGCAACACATTTACCAGTTTAAGACTCAGTTGTCAGCTATAGACATTACAGTATATCCACATAGACATGCACATTTTCATTAAATGTGTTGCATAATTCCGACATAGGCAAGGCAAGTTTATTTGTATAGCACATTTTCAGGTTCAAGACAATTCAAAGTGCTTTACATAAAACATTACATAACATACAGTATAACATATAGTATCATTTTGAAACTTGAACACAAATATAGATGTATAGAATTATCATCATAGCTTGATTTCACTTTATATGTAAACATACTGATTCAGTGACAGTGCTGATTCAGTATGGTCAATTTAATTCAATATTAAAGATGAATTTGTACATAACACTTGCAGGGTTGTTAGCATTCCTACCTTTACATTTGCTCAAATCACAGCTGCGTTAGCTACAGCTGGAGTGGTTTGTCCTGTCCTTTATCTGCCTCATTCATTCTTTTTCCAAGTAATTCCGGGCATCCAACTTTTCACCGATTTTCTGAACACGTCAAATCACCTACATATTATCTGCTGTTTCATATACAGCCTGGCTAAAGAAAAAAAGTTGCCAAAAAAATAAGAGGTTACACGCTAATATTTTGTTGGACCACCTTTAGCTTTGATTACAACACGCATTTGCTGTGGCATTGTTTCAATTAGCTTCTGCAATGTCGCAAGATTTATTTCCATCCAGTGTTGCATTCATTTTTCTCCAAGATCTTGTATTGATGGGAGAGTCCGACCACTGTGCAAAGCCTTCTCCAGCACATCCCAAAGATTATCAATGGGGTTAAGGTCTGGATTCGGTGGTGGCCAGTTCATGTACAGTATGAAAATGATGTCTCATGCTCCTTGAACCACTCTTTCACAATCTGAGCCCCATGAATCCCGACATTATCATGTTGGAATATGCCCGTGCCATCAGGGAAGAAAAAATCCATTGATGGAATAACCTGTTCATCCAGTATACTCATGTAGTCAGCTGACCTCATTCTTTGGGCACATGATGTTGCTGAACCTAGACCTGACCACTGCAGCAACCCCAGATCATAGACTGACCTCAGAGGCGTAGACACTAGGCATGATGGGTGCATCACTTCATCTGCCTCTCTTCTTACCCTTGATGCGCCTGTCACTCTAGAACAGGGTAAATCTGGACTCATCAGACCACATGACCTTCTTCCATGGCTCCAGAGTCCAATCCTTACGCTCCCAAGCAAATTGAAGCCTTTTTCTCCGGTTTGTCTCACTGATTAGTGGATTTCTTATGGCTGCACAGCTGTTCAGTCCCAATCCCTTGAGTTCCCTTTTCATTGTGCATGTGGAAATATTCTTACTTTCACTATTAAACGTAGCCCTGAGTTCTACTTTAGTATTTCTTTGAGTTGATTTCATCAAATGTGTAAGTGATCACTGATCACCATCAGTCAGGGTTTTTTTCTGACCACATTTCTTCCTAGAATACGATGGTTCCACACTATCCTTCCACTTTTTAATTATGAGTTGGGCAGTTCTTAACCCAATTTTAGTCGTTTCTGCAAACTCCTTAGAGGTTTTCCCTGCTAAATGCCAATGATTTTACCCTTGTTAAACAGACTAACATCTTTTCTGTGACGACGGGATGTGTCTTTTGACATGGTTGTTTAAGAAATGAGAATCTACTCGTTGCATCAGTTGAGGTTAAATAACTTATTGACAGTTGGAAGATAATCACCCATGCAGTAATGCATTAGGAGGCTCATATCTATGTGCTTAGTGAAATCCAGGTGGTGACTTTTTTTTTTTGCGCCAGGCAGTGTATTTGCCTCAGAAGTAAATGAATGTAAAATCTGTCTCTCCCTATAAAGTGTATTCTGACTTCCTAAAGATGTCTAACACTGTAGTACCAGTCAATACGTTTGACATGTTTAGTATGTATGATTCGTGGTTTCTTTAGCTTAAGGTTTGAGAGGGGTTGGTAATTATCTGCACAACCTGCTAGTGTGGCACATAAAATCCTCTGGTTGTTTCCTGTTTTTTCCTCTATTCTTTTATTGAGGGGGATTGAGGGATTGAATGGGTCGTACTCGAAAGCTGATTATATCAGAGCCCCGCTGCGAAGAGGGCGAAGAGACGGGGCTGAGGGTGGGGTAATGGCGTGAGGTGGGGCTTAAGGGTGTCAAGGGTATGAAGGGAGATGTGGGGGGAAGGGAAAGGTAAGAAGGGATGACCAGAGAAAAGAGCAGGAAGAGATGAGAGGCACAGAGATTAGTGTTGTTAAAGGATTAAGAAAATGTATTGGGAATATTTTGAGATTAATCTAATTAAGGATTTGGCCATCTGTGATCTGTTTTTGTTTTCTTTTTTTCTTTTTTTTTGCAGATGGGTTTTCCCATCTGCATTCATGATGGTGCTACAAACCTGTTGAAAATATTAGAGTGGTTTATCTCAAGGCTCATGAAACAAAACAAAACAAAGAATGTGCATATAAAAGAAATAAATGCTCAAACTAAAAGTAGTCGGATAAGTCCTCAGAAAAAAAAGAGATTAATGGCAAAGCTGCCTGTTTGTTTTCAAAACTAGTATCTAAGCATCAATAGAGGACGGAGCCGCTGTTTGTCAGCATGTGTTTCTCACATGTTTGCTTCTCAGGTGTGTTTGTGTTTCATGCATAAGCAATAAAAATGCTAAGATAATTTCCAAATGGTTTAAAAAAAGAAATTTGATAATCAAAGGTATGATTTTTTTTGGGTTGTTGAGCAGCAAGTTTAATTGGCTCAGTTCAGTGAGCATGTTTCCTCTGTATTTCTGATTGCACAGTATTACATTTGCACTACACGGTTTTAGATTTTTCTACTTTTGAAGATTTTGTATATCTTTTCTCATAAATTCAGAATCAGTGGCAGAAGTCACGTTTGCTTTTGAAAACTGAAACGGACAGCACAAGCCTGCAGATAAATAGATGATTTACTTTATTAGTCTGCTAAATAATTGGTAGTTCATGTTCACGCACACAATTGAGGTCTTACAGTGGCAATGCAAAGAATGAGATAAATTCATTTTTTTGTTTTTTAAACCATAAAAACTTCTTCTAGATCCCAAAACTAAAACTGGTAAATGAGCATTCTATAAAAATGTGCCTCAAGCTGATATCATTGTGGGGTTTAAGTAGAGTTTCTGCTGTTTCGTACATGTTCTACCAGTACAAGGCCTGGGGGCAGCACCAGGGTGTCCACTGCAACGGTTACAGCTCTCAGCTGACTTGGGAATACCTTGGCAGATCTGGGGAGCTCTGCATGGCCTGTTGCCTCTGCGACCAGGTCCTGGATGAGCAGCATAAAATGGATAGATTAATGGATGATTTTTTTTTTCTCAGGGGAGGGGGGGTGTTACTTCTTTGTGTGGGGTTTAGCATTTGTAACTGTAGCTTTGTTAGATGCACAAAAGCTTAATGAAACTCTGAAGGAGAATAAAATCCAAGAAGCTTTTTATGACTTCTTTGACCCGTTCTGACCAACAACACTGTTTAATAAACAATATTCTAAAAATCCAAGACCCTTAAAACTGGAAGGTTTACTACAACCATGACAGTATTGATTTTGTCTACTAAAACCAATAATATGTGATGTGAAAATAATATCAAATAAAGAATTTCGCCTGCTGCATCAGACTTGGAAGATAAAAATTTGATAAATGTCACTCTAGCATGTGCTTGCTATCCCCCTCCTAGGAGTGAGCCTTGCTGCCAATCAGGAAGATGAGACAGACATGGAGACCTTTCAGATGGAGATTGACAAAGAAACCAAGAAGTGCACCTTCCGCACCAGCCAAGGGAACTACTGGGCTCTGGTGGCTCATGGAGACATCCAGAGTACTGCCACAGAAGTGTAAATGAATAAAATGTTTAGTTATACATGTACATTCAATATCTGATCACAACATTTCCTGGAACAATAAAAGGACATAGATTTCTTTACCACAGATCAGCAAATGCCATGTTTTCAGTGGAGTGGCTCGGCCACAAGGTGGCACTAAAAGCTAACAATGGCAAATATATTTGCACCAAGAAGAATGGCCAGTTACTTGCAGTCAGTGACTCCATAGGTAACTTTTTCTTTTTCTCTTTTGTTCTCCACCTTTTTTCTTCAACCCATCTCTTTACTCATGGATCTCACCCATTCAGACCTGGACTCTGACCTCTCTTGTGTTGCGTCTGGTTATTTCCATTAATTTTGCTGTTATCAGGAGAGGATGAGCAGCTCACTTTGAAACTAATCAACCGACCCATGCTGATCCTGAGAGGGGACAACGGATTTATCTGCCACCACAAAAACTCCAGCACGCTGGATGCCAGCAGATCAGTCTATGATATTTTCACCCTGCAATTCAGCAACGGGGCCTATTACATCAAAGGTCGGGATGCACCCCACACAAGCAGACTTCTGAAAAGTTTCCTGTGGAAACCATATGAAAGAAGTTGATTAGTCTCATGCTTCCTCCTGTTCTCTCTTCATTGGTTTGTCTTTTGTCTTTGCAGGTGTTGATGGCCGGTTCTGGTACGTCAACAGCGCCGGGTTGGTGTGTTCAGATGGTGAGGCCCCGGAGGATTTCACTTTGGAGCTCCTGGAACATGGCCGCCTTGCCATTCGTGGCAAAAATGGCAAATACTTGCGTGGGGACCAGGGGGGCACCCTCAAAGGAGAGGGATTTAGTCTGAGTAGCTCTGCGCTGTGGGAGTATTAAAACTAGCCAATATTAGTTAAACCTGAGACTTAATTCTGCTAATGGTTGAGGTGTTCAACTACTGATCACAACTTTAACATTATCTAAAGTTAGATTTCATGACAATTATTCCATTGTTTCCCATTGTGCTGCATTTAAAAAAAATCTGAGATGTGCAGAACTAACCGTGCAGTATGTTCAGCCAGGACAAGTCTTGATGAAGTGAACAATATTTTGAGTTAGACCTCAAACCACAAGATAAAATAGTTTTGTGTTATTCCTTTAGATTTCTTTTTTCCAACTAGACATCTGGAGTGAATGTCTGACACTAAAGAAATAAAGACTTGTAGAGTTCCCAGTGTAATGTTTCATAATATTAATGACGTACAACTGTTTTTTTTTTTGGTTTCATTACATCCCATTTCCTCTCATCAGTGTCTCAATTGTCTTTACACCCCCTCTTACAGGTATTAACATGAGGGACGGTGCGACAGTTAAGTGGTACCACGGGCATGTAATGGTCCTTGTCACTAATTAAGTCAAGAACTGTACAGTGATTCAGGGTGCTATTTGAGACGAGTGCGGTCACCATTACAAGTGATGTCACCTTTGAGAGGAGTCGTGCGGCGGGTGAGGATGTTTATAAGGAGGAAATAATGACAGGGTTTCAGGTTATGACACCTGTGGAAACCGTGTAAGAACAAGACTCAGACACACAGGGCAGCAATACAAGTAGCACCATTTCAACATGGGGTGGGCGTTTTTCCATTTACCTTTTTTTTTTGTTGATTATAGAAATAATACGTTTTGTTTCAGTAATGTCAGAGTTCTCAAAGATTATAGGAGCCAAAGGCACCCTTAGAAGAGAAAGACATATTTCCCATAGTCTCTATGAAATGATCAGAACTGCATGGTATAAAGACAAGTCACAGAGGTTGAGGATACTATGACAGATTTTAAAGTGACTTTGTGATATATAAAGTGGAACGCTATTTCTAAACATGACCAGAATTTAAGCAGCCTCATACCAGCACTACTATGTTAGTTCAGTGCATAATATAAGATTAGACCAGTCAAGTGAAGTGCATTCACTGGCCACTTTATTAGGTACACCGGTTCAATTTCTTGTTAACAAAAGTAGCTAATCAGCCAGTCACATGGCAACAACTCACTGCATTTAGGCATGTTGCCATTGTCCAGATGCCTTGCTAAAATTCAAACAGAGTATCAGAATGCAGAGGAAAGGGGATTTTAGTGATAGGCAGGTGGGCTGGTAGGAGTATTTCAGAAAGTGTAGATCTACTGGGATTTTCACACATATCCATCTCTAGAGTTAACAGAGAATGGTCTGAAAAATTGTCTGGACCAAAATACCTTGTTGATATCTGGGCAAAACTAGAATCCCCGTATCTCAATCCAACAGAGCACCTTTAGGATGCAGTGGAACAGGCAGATTCTCATCGTGGATGTGCAGCCGACCAATCTGTAGCAACTGTGTGAAGCTATCATGTCAACATGGAGCAAAAAATCTGAGGAAAGCTTTAAACACCTTGCTTAATCTATGCCCCCAGAATTAAGGCAGCTCTGAAGGCAAAAAGAGGGTCAACCCTGGTACCACCAATGTGGATCAAATAAGGTGGCTGGTGTGTGTGTGTGTGTGTATATATATATATATATATACATATATATTCATACAACTTTTCATTTGTATCCGGAATTAAATCTTAAAACCGTGTCAGCTATCAAAATCTGTCAAAAGGTAGAATTTAGAGTAACAGCGGTTTTCTCAGCTCCCTGCAGTTCATGTATGTGATATTTTCTGGGTTTAAGCTGTTGAACCTCTGTTGTGAAAATAAACTTGATACTGTAGATGTGGAAAATGACTCCTTCTGTTCTCCGTTGTCTGCAGTTGCTGAGAATCTACTGTTTTCTAAGCATCAGCAGCAAGACACAAAACAGAGAAATTACAGTATAAATATCTGATTGGAGCAGGTTGGTATGTCTGTGACCAAAGCAGCTGTTGGTTGTATGAGGTGAAGCTGGAGGTGCGATCAGCTTCTCATTAATCACAACTGTTGATTATACCATTTAACTGATTCCTGACTGAGCCTCTAGCTTTCTTCTCACAACTGTCTTTACTTTTTCAATTCTTTATTGTAGTGAGTTTGCAATTTTGTGAATGAATTTAAATGAAGAATTCGATATGTAAGTAAGCAAATAACTAAATAAATGTTTTGTTGTTGAACATGCGTGTTAACTAAATGGGTACTTTACAAGTAAGTATTGGTTTCTCCATACAGTCATTGGTTTCTCATGAATAATTTCTCTAAACATCAGCCTGACACACTGCTCTGGAGAGCTATCAAGGATTGGCAATCTTCTGTATCCTTTTCATTTACACTGAGCTGATTTGATTTTTTGTCAGTATGGATGCTTGCTAATCTGCGCTGGTTGGAGACAGCCCATTGTTTATTCAAGCAAACCTTGGTCCTAGCCTGGCACTAAGAAAGAAAAAAATACTCTGTATTAATGTATATAAAACATAATAAATATACGATATGAGGGATATCCCACAAGTAAGATTGAAAAAGATTATTCAAAATAAGAATAAACCAAAAAAAGCCATCAAACACTGTTGGACATTTGATTCAATATCACATATACACAAAAACACAGGGAGACATAATAACCCAAACAGTCTCAAAATGCATACAAACTAGATACTTTAGATCACACAAAATTAAAAATATATTAAAACTAAAACCGAACATCCAGATCAATAACAAAATAAATTGATTAAACTTAGCTGTAGCCACAAAGTTGTTTAAATGTAAAGGAAATTGAACACAGCTGACATTATTTGCATCCAAAAGCCCATTTGCTCATAATATGCCCATAGCCACAGGTGTAAATGTTGAACAAACCAATCATCTACCTGCAGAACAGTTCTCTCATTTACTCTGTAAATGTATTTATTTTGAATCCATTGGAGGCTGTGTAAGTGTACAACAGCCAAAGAGTTACAGAAGTTAATGGGTCACATTGGGATAAGTATGAAGAGGACAGAGTTCAAAGAAATATAGTAAATCTTAATGTTTAATGTCATGCAAATAATCAAATAGCTGTCATTTAAAGTCATTTATAGTCACTTTAAAGTCATGTTCAAAGTTCTTGTTTATGTAAAATATACATTTACATTGTGATAGATAAGTGTACTTACAGTGGTAATAATTATGCACCATGAATGGTAATTATCTTTTGTGCAAAACACCAAACAAGGCTAAATTATGAGGAGAGGATTCTCTCTGAGATCCTGGTAAACACCAAGAAGAAACCGGTTGGTCTGCACAGACGACATCCCCACACTGAAGGCTTGTGAAATTTGGCTGTGCTGCATCTGTTAATATATGAGGAAAAGAAGATGAAAAAAATATAGCAAGACATTATAATTCCAATTATAGAGACTGCAACCCTGTAGTGTTATAAAAAAAAAAAGTCTCGGCATAATGGGGTAGGACAAAAGAACAAAATAAGTTTTCAATTAAAAAAACAACAAATGAGGGTCAAAAAATTCATTACATAATATTCATTTAACAACCAATAACGAGAAAATGTATTCATTTATCTTAAGGACAAACCAAATATTGGCCGTATACATATATATATATATTGGTCATTTGGTTGCAGTTAGCCATTTCCACCACTAGAGGACACTACAGCCTATACACTGTACCATTGACCAGTGATTTAAAGAAGGTCTTACCTTGGCCCGTTGAAGTGCCTGTCTCAAACCTAGATTCTGGGTTGAAGCAGCTGTCTCTGGAGCCGTCTGTAATAACGTCTGTGAGTGGGAGCAGAGTGCATTATTAAACCAAAGCAATGTGTTCATCAATTAAGGATAAAAATATCAAGCTGAATCTTGGAAAATTCAGGGTAAACCTGAATGCCTACCATGTTTGTTCTGGAATTAATAAAGAAAACAGTAAATGTTAAACAAATGATTGTATTATGTATCTTTCCCATGTTAAATTAAAAAAATGACTAATGTTTTCCCTCAGCTAACAGGGTACTCTGACAATGCAGCTGCCAAAAGTCAGAGGTTTGTCTTGCAACTGTAACGACACAAACCCAGAACAGTAGCACAAGTTAATGGGTGCTTGTTTTGGCTATTATCAATCAATTCAATCAAATTCAGCATGGGACTTTTTAGGCAAGTCTTTTCTGTCTTGGCTAAAGTGTCAGCACTCGTCCACCTGCGAGTTTCTCTGAGGATGTTATATAGTTTGTATTGGCGTTTGTACCTGTATCCGGCACAGCAAAGCATGATGCAGGCCACACACTGCTGCTATGGATGAGCTCTCAATATGAACCTCTATACTCATCAAGGAATTCTCCTTCCCTGTGCTCTCCTCCCCAGCATTTACCTGGAGACCAAAGCAGCAAGTTATACTTGCATAATATAAAAGAAAAATGTGAAAGACAAAACCAAATTAGTTTTGTTTTATATAACGAGTCACCTCTTTTGCAGTCAGTTTAACTGTGGCTTCGTTTGGACAACGAGCATGGACCGCTGAGCTGCTCAAGTCGATCTTATCTCCATTCTCTGCCATCTTAACTCCTCCAGCACTTCCACACAACAGCCAATCGAGTAGAGTGAGGCAGAGGTTTTGATGGGCCAACTCAGGCCCTTTGGGATCAAAACCAAAGCTTTTTGACTTCAGTGTATCTCTCAGTAACTCCGATGACACACGAACACTTGCAGAATAGCTCTCAGGCTTTGAGGCACTTTCTCCTCCTCCTCCGTCCGTCCCTCTGCCGCACCTGAACTGGCGCGAGTTTAAAAAAGCTTGAACTCCCGTGATGCTGCTGGATTGAGCTGTGGTCATTTTCTGTGTGGCTGTGGGAGGGACCATGCGCAGGGTGTGCAACCAGTCCACTGTCAGAGTATTTAGAGGCAGACTGAAACAACTTCTCTGCAAGTCCGGAAAAGCCGCAAGCTCCTCTTCTCCCAGGAGAGCTGAGAGTGAGAACATGAGTGAACAGTTCACAGTCAGAGGGAATGAAGTCTCTGCTGCAGCTGCGACTGGCAGGGACACTTCTAACGTTTCCCTCGGATAGAGGCTGTGGAATGAAAATGAAAAATTTGTAGAAGCGCTTTCCTTTCCAGTGGTTGATGAGTAGGACAGAGGAGAGATCGCAATGCAGAGTGTCCAGCCGTGTTCCAGGACGTAAGGACTTGAATTATCCAGGACGCACGTAAGATTCAAGGAGTCTTTTTGAAGCAATCTGCTCCAACTTGCAGTGGCGTTACATCTGATTGGTTTTTCCTGAACAGGATGATTCTCTTCGGTATTTGTAGAGGCTGTCAGCAGGAAACTGATGTTGACCACCTGATTCAGCTTCCTAAGAATTTGGTTTTTGGATTTGATGGTTGTCTCAAATATTGATGCTCTAAAAGAAAGGAAAGGAAGCCACATAGACAGTTTGATGCACAATGTTGCTTTAGCCATTTCCCAAAACATATTCAAGTTACATCAAGCACATTTGTGTAGTGTACCTTTCACAAACATCTCCAATGGCAGACAGGAGGTCCCTGACATTACGGCCCACCTGTGAGGAAGGAAGCTTGGACAATCCTTCATCCTGTCTTCTCACAGGTAAGCTAATACTCTGGAGCTGTCCTCTGGCAGACAGCCCGAGCAGCTGAATTTCACCTGATCCATAAGAAGAAAAGCAAAGATGAGGAAAACTGCTTCAGAGTCAAGAGTAAAAGGGATGGAACGGCAATCAAAATAGTGCATAATACAGCTCTCACTTCACTCGAAGAGCATCGCAAGTCCTGGATTATGAATGAAAAGGTCATTATCATTAGAGTCATCGAAAAAATAAAGGCGTTCTCAAAATAAGAATTGAGAGGTGATCCATCCTTCTCAGTTATGGCTCCAAGGCTGTGGATTAATCTGCCTTTATGTCAGACTGGCTCCTTCTTTGGTTGCTTTTAATGCATTTACGCTTTTATTAACAGATTTTGCTTTTATCCATGTATTTGATCTCTTTTAGACAATTTTGGCTTTTGTTTTTACTGTGTACAGCACTTAAGTCGGCCTTGTTGCCGTTTTAAATAGGCTTTATAAGTAAAGTGGCCTGGTATTAAGTTAACATTAATATCAATCTATGATTAAATACTCTTATTTGCCTCATACTTCATATTGAACAGCGTCCACTTGGCAAGATAAAGGCTGTTATTAAGCTTAGTTTAGTCAAGGTAGAGATGTTTACAAAAACAAACAGAGCTGCAGCTGAAGAAATAACAGCCAGTACAGCAGAGAAAGATTTTCTTCTCTGCTTCTTAACTTAACTCTGAAACAAAAGCTAGACTCATTATAAAAAGAGTAGTGTGTATTTTAAAAGCTTGTTTTTTTAAGCTGTTAATTTAAACCCACTGACATGCAGGTAACATGGGAGAATTTAAACGAGTCTCCAAGTCTTCTTTTTTTCCACAGTAGTGGTAACTGAAAGCAACATGGCTGTTCTCTGGTTAACCTGTGTAAGTGCAACCCTTTCTCATCTGCTCACCTGCAGTGTTGCATGTTGGCTCAGCCAAGGCGATGACTCTACACACATTTAAGCTGCTGGGACTTTGCAAGGTGGCAGCCGTTGTCCTGGGTGCCTCTTTGTCCTCTTCTTCGCCCCGTCTCCCTGGTGATCCCTCTGACAGATTTAGTTTGAACAAGTCTGAACCAGTGCTGTAGTAAACGGAGCTTTTATCCACACAGACACATTTCAAAGGCCCTGATACACACCCCTCGGTAAAACCAGCCACAATTCCACCTTTTTCTGGTCCACCCTTGTCAGTTTTCATCAGGACCATTCTGCCCTGTTCACCCACGGCCACCAAACACTGTGCGGGTCCTGGATCTGTCCCCACGACAACTGATGCTCCGACAAAGACGACTGGCTGCTCCAGGCTATAGAAAACTCGAAGCCGTGATCCTGGAAGCCACAGAGGAAGGAAGCAGAGGCGTCCATCTGGCAGACCGCATAGAATAACCGGTGATTTGGCGAGAGCAGCTTCGACCCCAAACAAAAGTTTGAAGAGAACAGGCTCGAGTTGGAAGTGGGCATGAGCTGAAGTTGCATCTGAAGGGGATTGTGTTATGTCACCAGAGTGGACACAAACTAGCACAGGGGTCCTTGTCAGTCCAGGCTTTGATTCAGTGATGCCCTGCACAACAGGTGAGACCAGTGGAAGACTGAAAGAACTAAGCAACTCATATGCACTGTGTTTGGATGGTGTTTGTTGTGGTGTTTTATGCAAAGTCAACAACCAGGATCCATTTCTCTGGCAAAGGGTCAGGAGCACAGAACCGATGAGGAGCAGACCTGACACTCCATCTGCGCAAACAACAAGAAACTCAGAGGAGATTTTCATCACAGTTGGACTAGGGAGTGCACAAGCTGAGGAGCCTTGAGACCTGCAGACGTGAAAAGCATTTAACAAATTAAACACGACACATGAGTAGTTCTGTCTCTCACTGACAGTTAATGAACATAAATCGAGCTGCTGTATATGAAGTAAAATATGATGCTCTGTACCTGGGCAGCAGAGAATGTAGGTTGACACAATAAACTCCACTCCTACATGCCACAAAAAGGAGCTGCTTGTCATGGCTCTCAACCAAATCACTCACAGGACCAGGTAACTGGAGGACAGCCTGCAACAGTGAGAATAACACTGGATATGGATGATCTGCCAATGGTTAAAAAATAGAATGATAAAATAAAAAAATAATAAACAAGTTACTCACCGTAAGTTTTCTTTCGTGAGCATTGAAAATATGCACCTCATCGCTGCCAGTACAGACGAAAACATCTGTCCCTAAACCATACTTGACATTCGGTGTATTTAATGTTCCCAAGAACCCAAATTCAGTCAAAGTCTCCACAGCACATCGTCCTTCCATTACCATAAATTTGAAGACAAAGGGGAACCTCTCGGAGCAAATGCACTGCTAAGAGACATGCAGCATTAATGGTATGAACGAACGTAATCCTGAGCCGGATGGTGACAAAAAGAAAGTTATGTACATTACGTTTCCCACCAATGACAGTCATGAACTACATTACCCATGAAAAACAAGCGGCACGATGGTGGTTGTAGTTTAGCACACGATGTTCATTTACTGAAGCTCAAAGGCAGTAGCAAATGGCGCTATACTACTTTTTTTATTATTCAAATATACTTAAGAATAATTCGAGTGTATTTATTTGGTCGTACTCTGTTACAAACACAAGCTAACGTCTTGTAGATATTCCCACGAAGAAGAAGTTAGGCAACCCTCGTGGTCTTTAACAGCCAATCAAAACAGCCGAAGTGAACATCCGCCTAAATTTAAAAACGCCCTCTGCGCCCTTTCGTTTGAAGGCGATAGAGTTTTTAACTTGAATAAGAACATTTCTTTCTAATCAGTAAATACAATGGACCCGTTCAACGAAGAGAATATCAAAATGTACTTTTACGAGAACCGAGTAAAAACCTTCGAGGGATGGCCATTCGACGAGGACTGCTCGTGCACGCCCGAGAACGTGAGTAGACGTTTAAAACGGTTGAGTTTTGCTTTCTTTAGCAAGGCTTTGGCACTTGACGACTAACAACAAACAGTCATCTATGTCGTCGTTCACAGTCATCTATGAATGAAAAACACCACCATTCAAGTGGCAGACACTGTCGTTTTAACCCGAGTGTAACTTTAAATTTTAAATAATTTGAATAAAGTTTTCTGGTTGAAGGTTACAGTCTATATTGTTACTAGCATAACTGCACACCCTGCAGCTCAGATAAAAGCTAAGCTTGACACCACTGTATTTACTCATATATCTGGGGCTGCAAAGGTATGATGTTTGTTTTTTGTTTTTTTAGCTGCTTACAAAAAGGGATAATGCATGAAATATCCAACTTAAAAGTGCATAGGTATAGGAAGCAAATTCTAGCTATAGTATTTGATTAAAAGTGCTAGTTTTTCCTGATATTATATTTATCGCATTAGATGTGTAAACAGCAGGTTAGTGTAGCTGCTGATGGAGTCAGTTTGATAAATATGTGGGTTTGTCATCGAATTAATGAAATTCAAAATATTTTTTTTTTTAAAGTTTAAGATGATATGTTATCACTTCCTTACCAATTTATTTGCTGAGATATTGAACATGTAAGCATTCATAGGACATTAAATCATGTGATGTTTAGAGGGAAGAATACAAATTTGAATTGTAACCCGAACTATGCACATTTCTCCCACATGTGATGACACATATATAATTGGAAACTGTATTTAATCTTCAATGGTGGTTTGTATTCTGCATGCTATTATGTAAAATCTTGGGGGGAAATCTTATCAGTAAAGTTGACAAATGTAATAGAGTAGGAAGTACAATATTACCTTCTGAATAGTTCAATTATAGATCACTGACTTCAAGTAATTCATATACTGTATCCATCCATCCATCCATTTTCTGTACCGCTATCCATGCACTTTATTTTCTTTCTTTAATGATTGTTTCAGATCAGTTCATCTAATGTATTATTGACCCAGATTCAGTGTAATATAAAGTTGTCCGTTAATTTTCCATCGGCTTTACAACAGATTGAATAATCACTTCGGATCTGCATATAACTCCAGCTTGCTGACTGCTTGTTTCTTTTTTTAGATGGCCAAAGCCGGGTTCATCCACACACCTTCAGAGAACAGCCCGGACATTGCAATGTGTTTCTTCTGCCTAAAAGAGTTGGAGGGCTGGGAACCAGAGGATGACCCAGAGTAAGAATAAAAAATTACAGGGTTTTCACCTAAATAAATACATTTTAAAAAGAAATATTCTATTATTCTCTAGAAACAAGGTTTACCTTGGCATAGAAATAAATGTTTGATTTAACTTGATTGTAAAATTCAAAGTCAGAAACTATCTGTCCCAAAAGCCGATTCTTTGCACTCAAGCTATTGCATTAGAAGAAAATAGATAGAAGATAGTTCAATAAAATGCACTCAGACAGATGCCAACCAACAACATAACAATACAAATGAGTGCATGACCCACTTTTTACACCTAAAAGTGCCATAAAAAGGTTCAGATAAAAATGAAAGGCATCATTTAGAAATTGCTCTCAGCATTCAATAACTTGATAACTAAAGGAAATTTAGGAACTTGCATATCTAGAGGGGCATAATATTGTCAACCACAGGACATAAGGGAGAATTCTTTTGCCAGTACATGGTCAGTCTTGCTAATAACAATCTTAGCCTTCTGGACCGCTCTTTTCTCCCAGAGCTCAGGTCTCCCTGCTTGGCTCCAAAGATCTTGGACCAGACCATAACAATACCAAGCAATATATTTTTCTCCTTAAAAGACAACCCTTTATTCCAACATAAAAAGAAGAGTTAAAAAAAACTCAGTGGAGTACTGATTAAAAGTTACATTCTTGCAGACGCCAAAGGTATTAAGTAGAGGTCGACTGATTAATCGGTATGGCCGATATATCGGCACCAATAAGACGTTTTTACAAACAATCGCTATCGGCAGAACTTGGGTCCAATAGCTGCAGTCTAGAAATCTAATAAGAAAGTAGAAATAAAGTAATTAATTAGTTTTTGAAGTACAATAAAATTGTGTGTTTGGGACACAATCTCTTACTCTTGCTATCAGTGTTATTTTCTTCAGCTCACAGAACAATACTCAGTGATATTTTACTCTATTTGCCAAAATAGTGACTAGTGACAGACACTTATTGCGTGAGAGAGCTTGGGGCTGTAATACAAAGCAGGTTCAGCATATCCAGGGTATATTTAGGTTCTCTGGCGTAACAAACCATAACAATGGAGATCATGTTAAAGTGGTATCACAACGCTGGTTATCAACTCATTAAGTCAACCGAGGTCTTTCCACTGGATGTGTGTATGCTTATGTAAAATGGATCTGGACCTGTGTATTTCTTTATAAAAAGACAAACAGTAACCCGAAACTTTCATGAAAATTTAGATTGTTAAAGCAGAATGGATGTAACAAAGCTGATGATTTTAAATGCTCTTTGCCCCAAATGAAGAATACTCAAAGCATTATTAATTATTCAGTGCTTTTAATTGTGGATATGAATGAGGATGTATGTACTGTACACACTGCCTAAAAAAACAATAAGGGAATATTTTATTTAAGCTAACTTTAAACAGAGATGTATGAATTAAAGCTGTGGGTTTTTTGGTAAAAGAAACCGAGTTAATCATTTCCATGTCTTTTTTAAGTCAAACTAAATTAGCTTATGAGTAACCAATTTCTATTTTCGACGTACATATCCATCTGCTGAGATATGTCATGATTATACTGCGTAAAGGTCCAACAGTTTCGACATCCGACTGTCCATTGGTGTCTTTATCTTTTTCCTTTTCTAAGTGAATAGATTGGTCGGATGATGGTGTTTTTACATGTGTTCTGCTCCATAGCACATTAGGTTATATGAAACTCATTATGTGTTAATGTTGTGTTTGGTTGAATCGGATTTTTGGAAAAAGTGACTTCTTAAGTTGTCTCACAAAGACACAACTCTGCATTTGTAGTGCACTGCCCTGGTGAAGGCTAATAAAAAAAAAAAAAAAAAGAAAAACAAACAAAAAGTGTGGAAATGATAACTAAAGGGAAGTTTGGTAAAAATTTAAGAAACTTCTATTAGATTTTTAGACGATGATTCACTGCTGTGAAGTGCGCATGTCTTTCATTTGGTCTGTGAAAGGTGTGACCACCACTCTGTCTCTGGCAGGATCTTTTGCATTGAAAATGCACTGAATTCACGAGACTGATTTTTGGTTGGTTATATCATTTTGCCATGATTCTGACGGAATACATCAACACTTAATGCTATGTCTGTAAATATGTAAGTGCTCATATGAGCAAAACTGACCATACCCTTTTCTTGTCACTAGGAAGGAGCACAAATCTCATTCATCCTCCTGCCACTTCATCGCTTTGAAGAAAAAAGTAGAAGAGCTGACTGTGGAAGAATTTCTCAAACTGCAGAAGGAGAGACACAAAAACATCATTGTATGTTTTTTTTGGGACAGCTCAGTGTCTAAATGATTTACTTTTAATAGTGGAGTTTGGTAGATCCTATGTTTTAACTAGTTCTTTAATCTTCTTCTTTTCTTTCTGTTATATAAAGTCTGAAAAGTGAATTAATTGCACCGAGACTGATGTCTGCAAAGTAGTCCTGGAAGAACAATGGAGTGCAGCTTGAATACTAAATAAACAATGTTTCATTTCCTTTTACACACAGATCAAGACTGGAAATGATGCCATCAACAAGTTCGAGGAGGCAGCCAAACTGAGAAGAGCAGAGATCATCAAGAGAGCCATGGGAGAGGAGTGACACCATAATAGATGGAGATGAATGAGATGAGTGATGTGTGAGGGACTGTGTGGCTTCTCAGTGAACTGATTATCCATCTTCATGTCTTTAGAGTGCTGTATATTTTTTATTGTTTAAATGCTTTCTGTTCATTAAATGTGTTCAGTTTTAATCTTTTTTGTTTTTGTTTTATTTATAGTTCAGTTACACCCAGAGAATAAAAGAGGTGCCTCTAATCATTCACTTTTAAGCTGTTAGAAAAATATCCTCCTTGGTTTTGGTCATGATAAATATTTGTTTTTAGAAGCCCAAAGACATTTCCAGATGCAGCTGTTAAGTGTTGCTCCTTTACACACACACACACACACACACACAGACCTCAAAAGTCGAGATGCATCCCTCTCTATCATCACTTGATTAAAGCGCAAAATGACTGCAGTGTTTTCCTAAACGTTGACTTGCATAAACGCGCGCGTATGTCCTACGAATCCCAGTCCCTCCCAGACATACAAAAGTTGCTGCAGCTCAAGCAGAATTTTCTCTCTCAGCAGGAGAAGATGAGTCGATCATTCAGGTCAGGATAAGCTGAGGTCCAACTTAGATGGAAACGGCTTTCACGGGAAATCGCAACTCGACAAATTCGTAGTTGTTTTATTTTGTGTGTGTGTGTCAACAAATTTCAAGTGGGATAAACGTTTCATAGAGTGGGTCACCATCGGGGACCCTGCGTTGCGCATGAGTTGATCCTTCACCTGAGTAAGATGAAGTCACCCTTTGGCGCTCTGGTGATCGCAGCTGGTTTCTGCGGGATTTTGAGCTTTGCATTATTGGCAGCTTCCCTCGGAACCGATTATTGGTACATCATAGACATGAATCCCATGAATGCGACCGACTTTGAGGACATTAGCTCCCACTCGGGATTATGGAGCATCAACGAAGGTAGGCTGCAACCTTTCCCTGACTTTGCGTCATAAGGAGGGGCGCTTGAGTAATAAACTACATTAAAGTAATGTACTGTAGTTTTTATGTAGGCACGTTGATGCTTTCTACCTGTTTGTGTAACATCCAGGTGGCCAGATACACGCAGACTCCATTGACTCTTTAACTGCTAATTACTCCAGATACTCTGAGACCGAGCAGCGCTTGCTGAGTGAGTCCCAATTCCAGCTTTGATGAATCCGTCTGTTTATTGCCATATCCTCTGCTAATAAAGTTTCTGTGTCGGGACCGTCATTACTCTGCTGATGCTCCATAATCCATCTGTTTATGTCCCAGAAATGCACAGTGCAATAGTGGTGGTGCTTCCCCTAAGCCTAGTCCTGCTGCTGTTTGGAGGCATCTGTGGATTGGTCAGTTCCTTGGCGCGGAGCCCGCTGCTCCTCACAGGCGCAGCCACATACTTCTTCATCTGCAGTAAGTTAAGGTTCAGTTCTAGCTTCCAGGTCTGTTTTTACTGTGTCCTCCAACCTCACATGCTATGAAGGGCAAAAGTGTGATCCACCTGAGATTCTTTTCGTAAACACTTGTTTTACAACCCAGTCAAGTGAAATGCATCATAAACAAAAAACATTGTTAGATCATTACTTGCAAATAATACTTGAATTAAAGCTGAGTTATCATCTGCACAGATTGCATCCTTGGTTTCACTTAAGATTCAGTGGTGGTATCATTTGCCTTGTTAAATAAAACAGGAGCTAAGTGTTATAAATGAGAGCAGACTCCGTTTTCTGACACATGAGAATAATTTTGTGGCTGTATGCAGGGAAAGCTAACAAAAACCTGAGAAATATGCTATCTTCTCAATCTTTCACTGTAAACCATGTTCAGCCACAAATGTTTGGTGGCACTGGTACATAAAGATATGGTCAGCAACACTGTGAAAACCTTTAAAGTCGACTAATACTGTGAATATTACAAGTTTATGAGTGTCTGACATTTGATGTTTTGCTTATTCTGATGGAAAACTGAGGAGTGATATAAGATTACAACCATACCAAACAGATTTATTTGGTTTAAATGAGAAACTTTCAAAAATCCTCAAGCTTGTAATTGGCTGCTATGCTCAGTTTATTCAGCAGTTATGGATCTAATTAATCTCTCCGAAATGCAAGAAAACTTTAGAGAATTTTGACGTGTGCTCTATAGTAAACAGACAATGTAGAAAACGTTTAACAGATTCCTTGATATGAAGACTCAAACATTCTCCCAATAGCACCTCAGCTGCACACAAACCTCTGTGTAACATGGTATGTATGTACACATACCATGTTTATATATGTATATATAATATGTATGAAATTATTAGTTTTAAAATTAAGTCTGGATAGACTTCAAAGAGGCTGGGCGAACAAGTGAGGTAAGAATTTCAAAGAACTAGATGCAATTCAAAGGAAGAATGAATGAAAATCCCCAAACAAGAACTGAAAGACTATTGATTGCTACAAAAATGTTTTCAAGCAGATGTAGGGACCCGGGGGAGGGAGGTTCTGCTGGGCGGGGGATAACCGGGCCTTGTGCCCTGTGACATTCCAACATTCGGTTCCGCCATGGATTGGTGTGGCTGGGGGCCAGCTTGCACCAGGGCTGAGAAAGGATGTGAGGCCTCCTCAGATAACGATCCATCATTGTTTTTGTTTGTTTTTCTTCAGTTATTAATTGTCATTTGTTCCCTGATCATATAGTTGTACAATATGTATCTTTGACAAAATATATTCCTAAAAAAATCCTCACTCTTCAAAGTCGTAAAACAGATGCATACTACAGTCATTCACATTTTTAGAAGGGGGTGTTACTAAATAGAAACTGCAGGGTTCCAAACTTTTTATTGTTTTGTTGGTTTTTGTTTCATTTTAAAATGAAAAACAATCCTACTTGAAGATGTGATGATGAATTCAATGTCAAACAATTATTTTACTTGCAAAGATGCACTTAGACAGCAGCATGTGTGGAGGTCCATGTGATTCTAGTTGTTTGTGGGAGATCTACTGCTGATACAAATCTTAAAATCACATTTAAAAGCCAAATGGTAGTGTTTTAATATCCCAAATTGTTCTTTCTTATGCTATTGTTTCCACAGGTCACTTAACCACTAAAAGCAATAAATCCTTAGCTGTGAGGACACAGCAGTGCTTAATCAAATCAAGCCCTCTGTGTCCTTAACACCACTGCTGTAAACTACTAAGGATGTAAAAATATGATGGAGCAAGCTTACTGGCCGAATAAAAAAAACCTCCAGAATTGGGAGGTGTTATTCTTTTTCATATTGATTAATGTTTCTTTTCCCGATCACAAGGGAAAGTTTCTGTCCTCCGCTTGTCATTAAGAAACTTTTACCTGGAAAAGATGAAGGGCACAACACAGAAGGAGCTGACATCCGGTGAGAAACCACCAAGAAAGCTGACTTTTACAGTCTCTCACAGCAGGAAGAAGTAAGATGAAGGGAATATTTCATATGTTACACCTACTACTTATCTGATCCAAGTAAAGATCATGATCAGAATAAGAACAGGTTAGTGTGTTGCAGATCTGACTGGATAAACTGAATCATGGGGGAAAAACGAAAAACTATATTAATAATAGCATCCATATCACCTAAATCAGCATGTACATGTCATGTACCAGACACCCAACTTGAGTGTCTAATAAATTATATAAATTTTAGTTATTGGTTAAGTTAGATTAATGTTAACTGTGTTAAGGCTATTATGTCGATCTGGGTATTTGGAGTAATCAAATCACTGTTGTGCTCATAAACCTAGCGCTTGAGCATGTGGCACACTCCTTTCCCCTGGATCTCTTGAGAACTCTCTTGCCAACGCCTTATGACCTCCATAAAGAGGACCTTGTGATAGACAAACACTTAATTTAAAAAAGTGTCTTTATAGTCTCCTCTTAACAAGTAGCACATGGTAATGAGTGGAATGGGATTAAAGGCTTGAATTAGATTGCAGTCGCCTTGTGAACTTGTTGACTGTCCAACTTTTAAAATAATTTAGCCCCGGCTGTGCTGCTCTTCAGTCGGTTATATTCGGGAGAAAGTGTTAAACATTCATTGCCTGAAAAGTATCACAGGGCATCCTCAATCAGTGTTAATGAAACCCTCGCACAAACCTGAAAAAGTGTGTGATCATGAACGGGATGAGAGAAAGATTTCTGCTGGAAGTGTTCATGCATTTACGACAGACCCAGGTTGTAAATGGAAATAAACCACATAATGATTCATGCTCATGTTCAACTGGGATTTGTAATGGATTCTTCTTCTTTTTAAAAATCCAAATAAGTTTATTCCAGCGTGAAATGCATGAGCAAGTGGCAAAAGTAGATATTGTGGCAGAGATGTTAATGTTTTTGTTGTTTTTTGTTTTATGAAACTCAGTGATAACTACAGACTTTTCTCCATCACTTAGTTGTCTTATATAAATATCTTCAGGTCTTTGAGGTTGGACGTCTTATTGTATTTAGTTTGCTCCAAAGTTTCTCAATGGGATTCAGGTTTGAACTTGAGCTGGACTGTTCCAGATGTTTTATTGTTTTCTCTTCATCATTTCCCAACCCCTCAAGCTGTATTTTTCTAATAATTGTTTAGTTAAAAGGTCCAGTGCTACCCAAGTCCAATTTTTTTCTGCACCTGCTTCATAGCTTTCCAGAGTCTTTCTGTAGGAATCCTGATCAGTTTCTGGATAAGGAAGGATCTCCTGATGCTGCACACAGCTGGTCTCTATTGGCAGCAACTAACTCCACCTGGACAAAGAAGAATGTGTTTGCTGAATGTGACAAAAAAATGGGAGTTCTCCCAATACAGGGACAATGCTTTCTTTTAGCAAAAGACAGGATAATAAATCAACCCCACAAAACACCATCCCTACGGTCGGAGTGTGAATTACACAGTGACAGTTGGCATGTCGGCTTGCAATGCAATAAATTAAAAGAATTTTAAAAGAATTTAGTGCAGTGCAAGCTCGTGATTCAGAGAACTTAAGTCCTACAGCCCTTACAGTGTCTTCCTTGTATCCCATAACGTCTGGAGTTTGTAAATTATCACAAATCGAATTGGTTACACCAGCCGATAAGACACACTGCACAGCAACTTTAGTAGTCAGGAGACATGAACAATTGGTATTCAAGATCAAAGAAACATGTTTGCAACTTAAGCCCACACATGCAGGACAATTCTAGAATGTAGGGGGGCACACAGTAGTATGGTAATGTAATGCTTTTATTGTTTTATGTAAAGCTCTTTGAGTTGGCCCTTTACATGAGATGTGCTATTCAAATACACTTGCCTTGCCCTGTCTCCTCACGGCAAGAAGGTTCCTGGTTCGAACATTAGGCAAGGCAAGTGTATTTGTATAGCACATTTCATGTACAGGACAATTCAAGGTGCTTTACACACAAACATTAGACACATTACAGCGGGATGCAGAAAGCATTAAGAATAATAAGAAAACAAAAGTAAAATATCATAAACAACAAAAGAAAGAAATCCTCAGAGAAAATAGGATGTATCACTTGTTATCATAAAAGGCTGCAAATAGAAGTTAAAGTTTTTAACCCTGATTTAAAACTGCTGAGAGTTTCAGCAGACCTGCAGGTTTCTGGGAGTTTGTTCCACATGTG
>JAOXYM010000023.1:16033435-16049539 GCA_028567055.1 Leptatherina wallacei
GTAATGGGAACACAAACAAACCGGGCGGTGTGGTGCTGGGCTGGGCTGAGTAGGTGCTAGTGTGAAAGGGGCATTAGAATGTGGTATGGTTGTTGGTACCAGACAGGCTGGTCTGACTCTTTCCGAATCTACTCATCTACTGGGATTTTCACGCACAGCCATATCTAGGGTTTACAAAGAACGGTACAAATAAGATCAAATAGCCAGTTTCAGTTGTCTGGATCAAAATGCTTTGTTGATGTGAGAGGAGAATGGATAGACTGACTCCAGATGTTAGAAAGGCAACAGTAACTCAAATAACCACTGGTTACAACCAAGGTATGCAGAATATCATCTCTGAACGTGCAACACATCCATCCTTGAAGCAAATGGGTTACAGCAGCAGAAGACCTCACCGGTTGCCCCTCCTGTTAACTACGAACAGAAAACTGAGGCTACAGTTCACATAGTCCCACTAAAATCGGACAAACGGTGTCTAATGAGTCTCCATTTCAGCTGCAAAATTCAGATGGTAGGGTCAGAATTTAGTGGAAACAACATGAAAGCATGGATCCATCCTGCATTGTATCAACAGGTCAGGCTGCTATGGTGTAGTGGTGTGGGGGATGTTTTCTTGGCACACATTGGACCCCTTAGTACCAATTGAGCATGCTTTAAACACCACAGCCTACCTGCGTATTGTTACTGACCATGTCCATCCCTTTATTACAGTGCACCATCTTCTAATGGCTACTTCCAGCAGGATAATGCACCATGTCACAAAGCTCAGATCCTCTCCAACTGGTTTCTTGAACATAACAATGAGTTCACTGTACTCCAATGGCCTCCACAGTCACCCGATCTCAATGCAATATTTCACCTTTGGGATGTGGTGGAACGAGAGATTTTCAACATGGATGTGCAGCAACTGTGTGATGCTATCATGGAGCAAAATCTCAGAGAAATGCTTCCAACACCTTGTTAAATCTTTTCCGCAAAGGCAGTTCTGAAGACAAAAGAGGGTCTGACACGATACTCGCAAGGTGTTCCTAATAAAGTGAGTGTAGAGCCAGTTGTAACAGTTGAATAGTTCGAAACATTCATCCAGTAGACTGGATGAGGGCAGTGACACCACTGCATCAGCTAATGGCAAGAAACTCAAATGAGCTCAAAGTAAGGTAAGAATGATTTTGAAGTTTAAAATCTCACCTCAAGGGGCTATCCATCCAATACATTTCAAATTTCAAAATGATTCAGCTCTTGTTTCAGTATCAAATCTTTATGTTTTCAAGCCAATCCTCAAACACTCAATTGAACAGCAAATTTAAGTAAATTCTGAGAAATTCTGATGTGGAATTTGAAATATGCGCGGACACTAATTTCAGCTATACAGTAGAGCTTTTCCTCTTCTCATTAAAACACTTCATTTTCAACAAGAACATGTTGTCTCTCCTTTCTAAATAAACATTAACCAAACATCATTGTTTAGAGCTCTTCTCCACCTTGTCGGGATGTTCAGAACTACCACCGAGGATAGTCAGGTTAACTTCAAAGTAACTTTTCAATTCTGATATGCAAAGTTTTTGCTAAGTAACTGGCCACAGAGAAAAGCTTTAAACCAGAAAAAATTATGCAAATTATAAACTAAAAGGTTTTAAATAACTCTACAAATGGCTGATGTTGCTTTAATAGAAGCTGTTAGATTTAGCATGAATTCATTCCTACTCTTTCAGGGTCAAAATTAGATGATGCTTTTAACGTCTATGGTTTCTCTTTGGAGGCTGTGATTTGAAGTGGTCTGAACTGCTCTATCACAAACACCCAATGATGAGATGCTGATGCTGCATCGGGCTCAAATGTTAAAAGTAAAAAACAAATGAGAGAATGAGAACTTCTTACAATGATTTCATTCTTTTTTTTTGAGTGACAATGTGGTAAGATGCCCAAACAGAAGTAGGCCAGTCACACATCTGTCCACAAAATCCGAACGATAGATTTACACACAGCCTGTCTGAATCTCTAAATTGCAGGATAATGGGAAATCTGACCCACCATCTGTAAAAAAGGGCTCTTGACTGATAAAAAATAAATCATCCCAAACACCTGATCTGATCCTAACTTTAGCCGAACTTCTCATTTTCAGAAGAGAAGCAAAATCAGTGCAGAGCTGCTACAGTGTGGGCGTGTGTGAGGACGTCCTCGGAATGAAAATGATCCAATGTTGCAGTAAATACCTACTCCCTGTAAAGGCGATCCATCGGGCGTAACGGGTAGCCTCTTCATGCCAGTGTGACATCACCAGCAGCCCACAGGTGACAGTGAGGGAGATGATCCCCAAGATGATGAAGAAGAGTGTGGTGACCCACTCGCGTGGAAGCTGTGGCGGGATGCAGGTCCGAGCTCGGCCATGGATGGTCTGGCACTGCCGGACCAGACCCATAGTCTGAGAGCCTGTGTGACGACAGGAAAACAGTGTATTATCATCCCTGTAGCCTGGAGTCTGTGTGTTTAATATCCCTTTAATCTATTTTACAGGAACATATGACATCATTTGTGTGTTAACTGGCTGTAAAGCATGTTGACCTCCCAGGAGTTTCCTTTAAAGAAGCTGAGAAACCTGTTGGTATGGAAACAAGTCAATAGACGTGCCAGGATGAGCAGCAGGAACTCATCCCCCACCCGCAATGATTAAGGTGTGACGTGAAAAAAGGTTCAGGGCTCTGGCATGAACCGCCGCAGCACGTTGCACACAATCGAGAGGCGGAAGTGGCCTCCTGACTCGTACAGCCTTGTGGCCATGGTGATGTCAGGTAGGTGGGCTTCTGCCGGCAACAGAAAGAAACACATGGAGCCCAGCAGAGACTGCGTCTGCTCCATTCTTGCTTCCAATCTCAGCACGCAACACCCCGAACAATGCACCTCGCGAAATGAGAATGGAAAAATCACATAATGAAATCCTCCCACAACGTCATTTATCCATTTTTCTCCCTCAGTTTTCTTTCTTTCCCAGAATTATCTCCAGAGAACAGTTTGTGCACAGCAAGGAGGAGGAGAGAAGCTTCACACATTTGATGCTTTTATAAATTCAATCAGGGCAATTTAAACCCACTGAGTGGAGAATTAACATAACTGTCACGATAGCTAAAATTACAATATCACAAAGAGTGCAGGAAAAACATCCTTTAATTTGGGTCCAAATTAAATAGAATAGATGGTGTAGGGATAAAAATGGGATATTTAAAGCAATCAAGACCCCTCAGTTTGCATTTTACTATTTGGTATCCGCTCATTCCACAAGACAAAAGCAGAAAAAACATCATCAGCGTAATTTCAACCTATTTAGGGTCTGAATGCATAAAGCTGGAGTTGTTGATCATGGACACAACTGTGGGGGAAGATACCATGAAAAGGAAGAACAAAACACGAACCACATCCTCCTGCAAAATGACCTATCCTTTTTATACACAGGATATCCTGTTTCTCCTAAACGTATCCCTTCATACCACAGGGTGGGGGACAATGTAAACAGTGCATTCATTTCCCCTTCAAATTCCAAATCGGAAGACCCAACGTGTTTGTGGTTCTTGACATTCTGGAAAGTGGCTTTTGTTCTTAAGGAAAACATGATTAAGTGAAGGATTTTGTTAATGGAATGACTCATCGCGACTGTTTAAAGACACAGTAAGACAAGATCGATACAAGTCAAATTAGATATTGTCCAGTTTAATCCTATTATAATCCACTTCTATCCACTTAATGGCTGTTGATGAGATTTAAGGTGGCTTAAGAATTAAAGGTAGACACAGTAAGTCATAAAGATCTATTAAAAATGATCAAAAGGAAAGCGAAGAGGATGCTGGGTTTGCTTTGTTTTGTCAGTGTGATGAAGTCTCTAGAAAACGCCTCCATGACTTGAATGTATCCAAAGGAAAATCATGAAGAGCACTCAGAACTCAGTTTGTGGTGTTACGCTTTCACACAATGACCCCGACTCTGATCTGTTGTACCTCCTGGGACTCTTAACGGTTTTATCCTAATGGTCCAGAGACAGAGTGGCTACACTCTGTGATCAGCCTGTTCAGAGCCGTGGCACTAAATGTTCCACATTTAACTTTAAATTCATAAATTTCCAAAAATTCTTTTCCCTCCACTTCTATGTGTTATTCTCTCCATATAAGAAAAACATCTCTTCAAACATGGATGAACAGTTCCACTCAACTGTGATTGAGGATCCTGGCCCAAGTATTTCTTTGTTTGGTAACCTGAGGGAACTTCATACCTTTGGTGTGGAATACTTCCCATTACTGCACTGCATGCATTAGAGAAATTTGTTTAGATGAACGTACAGCGGCCACAAGGTGCACAACACAAAACCAAAAAAGGGAAAATGATTCACAAAAAATGACAAGAACAAAACATTCGATAAAACAAAATATTTTTAACAATCCGCATGCCCTTGTAGTTTGACTTGAAATTTAACTTCTAACTAAACTAAAACAAACAGAAAAACTTGAAACCCACACTCCTTTAACCTTCAAGAATGAATGAATGAATGAATGAAAAGAGACTAAATAAGTGTGTAGGGTTTTTTAAAAACTAAAACGACATTTCTTTTACATTTTTGTTGTTTTCATAAATGTTATCTATTCTCTTTTGTTGTTTTCTGAAGTGTTTTTTTTTCCTAAAATGTGCTACTTTTGTTTTTTTTCTTGCTGTTGCATTAAAGCAACACTACGTAAGTTTCTGACCATAAACCACTGGCCATTTTGAACATGCAGAAAAAACCCACAAGGACGTTATAGACAGAAGTGAGGAAACAGAGCTTAGAGAAGAGACAGGAACGGATACTGATTCAGCCTTCATCAGGGGGCACGGAAATGTGAAAATCCAGAACCACTGTTTATATTTTTAGTTAAACATTGAATTCAGTTGAATGTGTTCCTCATTTGTTTTGCTTTTTGTTGTGACATTGGTTTGTGTTCTCTGAATTTTTATTTAGTTTTATATAATATGTTTTGAGCCTCAGGGCCACCATAGAAAATACTCAGTAAGCACTTGTCATTAATTATCTTTGTCAAAGTTTACAAATAGAGAAAATGTGGGCACATTTACTAAAGTTCCGCCCTCTTTAGAAAAAAAAAGGGGAAAAAATTACAAGTAGACCTTACTAAAGAGATATATCAGTTTGGTTGGAAATTAGACATGCTGATTTGGACACTGAATCATTCCTCTAATGCCGACATCCAAAGTCAAACAAGTCACAACTGAGCAAGCAGATCCTTAATTCTCCAGCTGGAAAGCATTATTCACCCAAGAGGCCTAATTAAAAGTCACACATCTTCATCCCCCAAACAACACTTCCTGCTTCAGGTAATTACTCTCAGACTAATGAGACAGAAACAACAGGCTTTCAGTGCCGTCATTCAACACCATCATTTACCGTGATGAATGGGAGGTAACACCTGTTCCTCTGAAATTCAGCCCACTTTCTTCTCTGAAGACTGGGAAAAGATTTGATGCATGATTACATATTCAATTGTTCAACAAGAAATAGCTTGTTAGGAGCTTCATTTACAGATGAAGCTGTAAAACAAAATATATATCTAGTAAGAACATCTACATCCGGTACATTTATTTTTACTCCACTGCTGCAATAGGGCGGTAGGTGGGCAAGAGCGTCAGGGAAGTTGTGAACACTTTACAGTAGTGCAATTAGTTTGTTGCATCAGTTTTAGTTGACTTTGGACTTTGCATCTGAATATTAGTTTACAGAGACAACCAGGGAGACTGTGTGAGCGTAGGACAATAAGGGGATGAAAGGTGGCCTTGAACAATCAGTGACTGACTGAACATGAAACAATCATGTTCATCAAATCTTCCTTAGTTATGCTTTGTTGGAACGTAGATCCAGGTCTTGTCCAGAACTAGGGAGAGTCCAGCAGACCTCCTGCTCCTCATGTCTGCTTCAAGCCTTTGGTTTGTGGCTTCATATCAGACATAGCTGCAATAATTCCAGCACAAAAATCCTGAATCTCCACAAAAAAAAAATCAGAAAAGAACTTATGCAGCCCATTTTTACACACTATGTAGCGTGTATATAATAGATTAATAAAGTGTCTTTTTTTCACCACACCGGAATCAACTTAGGATAGAGTAAAAAAAAATGGTATTACAGAGTTTTTACAAACATATCAATTGCTGATATTTGAAATCTTTGATTTAGAAAAGTGTTGACGATCATAAATTTTAAATTAAAAAATACAGCTTTTGCCTCAGGGTCTGAAAACCAAAGCCAAATGACTTTACATTCTTTGAAACGGCCGGCAAGGGGCAACTTTTGTTTTTACCATAAACTGTGTATTACTGGAGCTTTAGTGACATGATGAGCCTTTTGTTTGTTAGTTGCCATTCCTAAGATTCGAGTTCGGCTTTTGGACATTGTCATGTTAGTATCTCTAGAGCCAGAAGAAACAACCTTTGGACAACATGATGAAGCTAAAACGTGACAAAAGAAGTTTATTTGATTAAAGAAAGTGTCACTTTGAGGACTTATATCTATTCAATCACAAAATTATTTCCAAGTGGGCAAATTTAGAGGAAGTGATGTAGCAGATAAGACCATACTTAAGGCCTAAGCTATGCAAGAACAGAGATTTATTGCATTGTAGCACCAAATTGTTCTCTCTCTGTGAAGGGAGAAAGAGAGAGAGAGTGAGACAGAACAATGTCTTGTGAAGAATGAAATTTCCTGGCCAGAAGGAACTTTGCTCTTGATCTTGCCACCATGAGAAAATGAGTAAACTTCTTTGTTCTTGTGGACTATGAACAGGCCTTTAGACCTCTATAGTAACAATTTTCTTATCAACTTCAGGCTCAAACAGCTCAAGAATATTTCATCCACAAAGTTCTGAGTCCAATTCTAATCCATCCAGATCCCTGATCATCTGATCAAACACCCACAAGGTGTATAACAGCACAATCCATGGGGGCCTCATGGATCTATGTCTATACTCTCTACTACCTCTAGGGCCTCAAACTCATTTATATCCTGTTTGCTTTAAGTTTCTTTGAGGTGTGCATCAATGCATCCCCCATTAAAAACAGGATAGTTTGAGGGGCACACACCTCCCCATTTAAGGACTCCAACAGCACATAGGATTCTGAAGTCAAAAAACTTCACTCTGTGGGCAATCTGTGATAGAAACATGCCCAATCAGGGCAGTTATATAAAACCATTAATAAAGCTTTGAGCCTCCCACATGGTCTTGATCACTGTAAAATTGTTCAACTCCCTGCATGACCAATGAAAAGGAAGGTGACCAAAGATCCAAAGGACACTTGTACCAGTCTCCGAAGACTTTCCTAAAACTCCCATAGTTATGCATGGTAGTGGTAGCATCGTGGTATGGCATCTCTGAGTACACGTTTTCTCATTTGTCTGATGTCTGCCAGTGTTTTCACAAACTTTTGCTCTTTAACCCTTGTTGACACCTGACCTATGGCATAGTCAGAATAATGATAAAGTGTGATCACCGTACCAGCTGATTCTCCGGTGTTGATCCAGTCCGCGTTGGCGATGCTGGCGATGGCGAAAATGTCTGCAGCGAGGAAGAGACATCCCGATATCACAGTGAGTTTGTCCATGTCGGTGGACACAGTTTCGGGCTCCGGGAGTTTCGTGTCTATGGCTCACATTTTTCTTATAGGGAGACTGGATATTTAAAAGTCACTAAAACAGGCATGTTGTCCCATCCTGCCGGATGAGCGATGACCCGACTTGCTGGTCCTTCTCCAGCCCCGGAGGAGAGTGTCCCTCGCTGCACGGGCTCGTGGATTACCTAGCTCCGGATGCTCCGCCACATCTCGGCGATATTAAAAAGGGAAAGAAGAGAAAATTCCCGGTATTTGAATTTGTATAGTTCAATTTAAGCTCAATTTTTCCTTGTGTGTAAGCAGCTTCGCACATCCAGTCGACTTATTTCCCGACTTTGCGTGGATCCTATGAGCTCTCTCCCCCATATGGAAGCGTTTTCTTTCCCTCCGGACGAGCGCAGAGGGGAAACACCGCCCCTTCTTACATAAAAAGCGCTTTTCAAACCCTTAAAATATCCACACCCAAAGACTCAATCCCCGTTTTCTTACCAATATTAATAGGACTCTATTCTGTGCTAGACGATGCTGTTCTTTCATAGTGTGGGAAACTGAAATATCGTCAGCTTTCATCTCCATGCCTGTTTAATAGGCAACTCTCGCGAGAGAATACGTAAATAACAGGCTTTGACATACCTTTTTGGATCAACGCAATTTATACAGAAGGTAATTGAAAGAAAGGCTTGTTTCTAATCTCAATGTAAAGTTTGAATAAAACTTTTTTTGTGCAACATCTGCACATTCAAAATCTACCTCATGGGAAGGAGCTGTGAATTACACACCACTAGAGCTAGATTATTTACCTTTCATTGATTTTATGCACATCTGTGCTAGATTTACTCTGCCTGATTTAGGTAAGAACTCAGGGTTTATTTTATTTATTTATTGTTTATTTGACGGGAACAGAGCATATTAAAAAAACAACAGAAAACTCCTACATGTCAGATTTAGCCAAAGGGCTCATTTTCACCTGTTGTCCCTGGCCTGATCTTACAAAGGCTCCCTGAAATAAGGAGATCAAGTGAATAAATTGCCTCCTGTGTCAAGATAAACCAGTTATACAATCCAAGACACACAAAACATTGAAAACTATGTTAAGGTAGATAGAATTTATTCCGTATTTTACATCAGCTATACATTAAATGTGGACAGATGAATGAAGCACAGTAATGTGATGCACCAGAGCAGCATCACCAGAACATATACTGTTACAACACCTATAAATAGCCAGTGGTGTTATGATGTATTTATCTGAACGTTGTCATTGCATAAAACAATGATGATCTCGGCTTTTGTTCAAATGTGGTGGGAACAAATTTGGCTTTGCCGTCAATCAAGGTACAGTAGGAGGAGAAGAGGTGGACTTTAGAGCTCATCCACAAAAGGTGTTTTTATGAGGTTGCCGCTGGTTGACATGGTCTTCTTGCCAGTCACAAATTTCTTGGCAGCCTGGAGGTGAAGGAAAAAAAGAACACTATTAAATGCACTACCATAGAAAAGGTATGCAATCTTACATAACTGAGCACTGATGAAACCAAGGGTCTTACATTAGCAACATCAGTCAAGGAGACATTGTCAATGTTTTTGGAGATTTCTTCAGGGGAGTGGTAGGATCCACTAGCCAGTGCCTGATTGCCCATAGCTTCCAGCAAACCCTCTGAAGTTTCCAAAGACATCAGGACCTGACTCTTAAGCTGGGCCCTGCAGAAGAAAGAATGGTAAAACTCTTGTCAACCACAAGTTTTAAGAGGAAAAACACGTGAGGGAAAAGAAAGTTAATCCTGTCAATCTCAGTGCCATCTGTGAACTAGATGCTTGAATATTATAAATTCTAACTATTTATTAAATATAGAGACCCAAAATCACAAAACACCAACAAGCACCTAGTGGCAGCAGTGTAATCATTAGTAACTGGGAGGCAGGAGGCAATTTGGATTTCATGGTTACGTTTCACTTAATCACCGATGAAGTTCAACCGACACATAATTAGACAAGCAAAGATTAATGATGTCACACAGAAGGAAATATACTGAATCTATACTGTGCAGTGCTGCTAACACCTTGCAAAAGAAAACAACTTGCTTCATAAAGCAGGTTATGTATCGTCTTTATGCAGACCACTTGCTACTTCTAACTGCAAACCTAATGTAGAAATGAGTGTTATTTTCACGTTTATTCATTTATCGTCATACTGAACTCTTGAACTGCCTCTGACCAAGCATCATATTTGCACACACTTTAACTTACATATAACATTAGCAGTGGCGCAGCTTTGTGTACGCCAGTTTTTTTTCACCCGTAAGCAAGTTTTGCTGGTGTTTTCTTTTAAGTAAGAAAGATGTACAATTTTTACCTAAAAAAAACTACCTATTTTGGTCTTTCAAAAGAGAAAAAGAGTTGCTTCAGATATGAAGAACTCAAAGTTAAACACAAAAAAGTGACTTGGAAGATATTATTTATGTTCATCTCGGCACTATCTGCAACACATGGGGCACAAAACCACAAACCACAGCCGAGCAGAGTGGAACGAGTCCAGCCGAGTCTTTATGGCAAGTTGCTGACTAGTTTATGAATAAATTACTGTAGTAAACAAACTGCTACACCATTAGAACCAAAAATCTAGTATTTGTCAGCCTCTTAATATATAATGTTTAATTTCTTAATGTATCTGTGTTTCTTACTTGGCTCGAGTGAGATCCACAGCTGTGACTCCACCGTCAGCAACAGCCTTAACTTGAGCGAGAGCTGCCTTAATCACCTGGAGACACAGAAAGTTAAGAGTGGTCTCTCTGGGGCATTTTAATATTTCTCACTGTCATTTCTCAAAAAGAAAAAGAGAAAACCTGATTGAACTGTCGTGACATGAACAGGTTTATGTCACGACTACATCATACTTACATCACCAGCTGCTGCAACCTGGGAGATGGTGTAGACCCCAAACAGACCAGAGTCAGAGTAGCTTGCATTGAAAGCACTGACCTGTGACCGAAGAAAAAACTAAAAGTTGGTGTTTCCCTAGACAAGATCCTCTGTAGGCATATAAACTGTTTTAAACATTATATCACAAAAATGACTGCAACTCACATCAAAAGGGTCAGCAGTTGCCTTAGCAACACCCTGGACCAGTTTGTTGGAAGTCCTGGATCCCCTCTTGACATGTGGACCAGCTCCCAGTAGGTGTTGCAGCACACTGAAGGCCAGAGCTTCGTTGGTGCCTGCTGCTGCTGACTGGCACACCACAGCTGAGTGGACCAGACTGGTGATGATGGGCATACGGATCTCACCTGGGAATGAAGATGGGGAGAATCCAGGGTTATTAGGTGTCTTTGGGGTGAAAGGCATTTCACCCGTAGGGAAATTTTAAATCTCAAGTTTTTTTTTTTTTTTAAAAAGGATTGCGAGCAACCAGCGTGTATTTTTTTAGGTTTGATCTGCTCACCTCCACGATACTGAGCCCTAGACCCGGTTGTTCCAGCTCCACTGCGGATGTTGAGGAATTGCTCCCCCACCTGCTTCAGCACAGCATGGTTAACACCTGGAAGAAAAGTTGAACATCACAATCATAACGGACCATTTAGTCATTAAGTATGAACCAGAGGATGTTGCGCAGGTGTTCGTGTCCATTAGCACTGCCATC
This sequence comes from Leptatherina wallacei, assembly GCA_028567055.1. Classification (NCBI taxonomy): domain Eukaryota; kingdom Metazoa; phylum Chordata; class Actinopteri; order Atheriniformes; family Atherinidae; genus Leptatherina; species Leptatherina wallacei. The sequence continues at coordinate 16,044,702 of JAOXYM010000023.1, forward strand.
AAGCAACATTATTGTGGGTGCAGATATCTTTCCGAGACAATGACGCTAGAATATAATGATTCTTACCAATTCCTACAAGAGCCATTCTTGCACTTGTGAAATTGTTTTGGACAAACTGGTGTAGCTGGAGAAAAAACAAACATAAAACATTAAGAGAACCCTTTTAAATAGGTACATTTAAACTAGCAGTGTTACTAAACAGAAATACTCACATGTTCTGATTCGATGTGGTCAATCATGTGGTTTGGGCAGTAAAGGGAGTTACACAGGGCGTTCTTGTAGGCTGCTTCATGTAGACCCTCAACCACACCTGGAAAAGAAAGACACTTAACTGGGATCTACAACATATTGTGGTGAAGATAACATTTTCTGTCATATTTGTATGAGGTTGACCTGCCTGCAGCCACCTGGCTGCTGATGTAGATAATGAACACTTCATCTGACATTTACTTTGCACACAAGCAAGAATTAGATTCAATAAAATGGCAACATGCTGAATGTTGTCTTTTTGGACTAATGACAAGTATGAGTCATAAAGAGAAACTAAATTTAAACCAGCGGATTATTTCAGTTTTGCTTGAGAAAAACAGACATTTTGTCTCATCCTGACAATATCATGCGTTAATCTAGTCTAATACTTAGCTAAAGGAGAATAATCCCATCCCCTGTAAGACATATAAGTGTGGATACAACTAAGTAGTTTCATCAGAGTTCATTTCCAGTGTGTTTATTTTGCAGTGGAAACTTTAAAAAAGAAAAAAGAGAAAAAAAAGGCCCACCTATCTGGGGGCTATGTTTAGCCTGTGCCTTGTCCAGCTTTACTCTCGGCGTGAGGTCTGACACCTCCCATGGGCGAAACTCTGGGGCTGTTGTCACGTTGATCAAAAACTCCATCACTGTATCCCTGCAGACCAAAAAGCGAAAACCAAAAAGGGGGGGAAAGTGGTATGAGATACTGACACTGTGCAAGCATCCTGGAAATTACCTCCCACCAAAGGATGCTGTACTTAATATTAGTTTAAGTTAAGAGCAGCCATATTTCTTCCTCTGAACACTGATATTTAAAAAAACATGTCTATTCCTATAAATACAAAAATGAACATTCAAGGACACACTCACATGTCATCTCTCAAGCAGTCGACGGTGTAGACCATATTCTCTCTGGATGAAGTCACGCTGAACATTAACACACAGATTAAATTACTAAACGGTTGGGATGATGCCATCTTTACAAGATAAAACTTCTTTTAAAAAGAATTTCTTTTTTTTTTCTTCTTGTGTGTGTGTGGGATTACGGACCTCAAGCTGCCACCCACTGCTTCAACACCACGGCATATCTTGAATGCTGACGCTCCTTTGGTTGTCTGTAAAGATGAACATTTATTTCAACATCAGGCGGAGATGTAATTGTTCTCTTAAATAAAATACAACATAATCATTTATTCTGGAAGACTTCAGTGATGAAAAAGTGTTTGTTATAGTCTAAATAATAATGTAAATATGTAAATGTAACTTTATTGACTGCTGTAGCAGAAGGATTAAAGTTGATGAGGACAACGCAGATTTTAGTGTTTCATACCAGATTGGAGGCAAGCCTGAGGAGGTGGGTGACCCCCTGGTTTTCAGGTGTCTCATAACGACAACCAGCCTTGACAAAGACGCCAATTTTGGAGGCTGGGGAATAGTTTTCCAGTGAGGCAATCACCAGTCCACTGGGCAGTTTGGATACCTGGACAGAAGGACACATGTAGAGTTATGCTTTAGTTTCATCACTTCTATGAAGTATAAACAATCAGCCTTTCAGCTTCTAAGCACATCTAAAATAATCTGGACAAATAGTTAAGTGATTTAACAAAGCAGCAGACCATGAGGAAATAAATGGCACAAACTTAAAATATAAACAATAATTTCTAATATGAGGGAGGGGAAAAAAAATAAAAACTCTCAGACCCAAAATTACATTAGCTGGATCTATCTAGCCTCAGGCCAGCTATTCAGGACTTTCCCCAACCTACATGGACATCCTGGTAGGAGTGGGCAGCCCCAGGAGAGAGCTTGAGACCGGCCAGCGGCTGGTCAAGGGACTGGCCTTTTCTGGCAGCCGCATAGAATCGTCTCTGTGGAGGAGAAAGACATGTCAACAACCACTGACCTGCACATCCTGAGGCTGAAACCCAGTGACTTCCACCTTACGGGCAGCCTGGGCTGCGTAAAGCCTTTTCTGGAAAAACAGAAAACATGGGAAGGCAGGACATTACAACTAATGTGTTGCTGTCTTGTTGGTTCATGTAAGGACAGTGTGTGCAGTAAGACGCCTTAGAGTTGGCATGAGTTTGAGCATGCTCTCTAATAAGTTCAAACTTGTAGCCAGAAGAAGTGCATCGTTTACAGGGCAAAATTGCAGTATGCAAACATCAGATGCAACACTGGCATATACTACCCCCTGTATGATGCAGTAGAGACGCAGCTGGGCTGTTATAAGAACAACTCAAGTTAAATGTTTCAATTTGCTGGATATGGTATAACTGATAAATTAGTTTGTAGTTTTGGTGAAATCAGTGTATGAAGATCCAACGTTCATTCATTACCACTGTAGCCTGCCGCAAATTGGCATCTAGGTTCTCAGGAAATTACACGATGGCAAACACAATAAAGTGCGACCAAAAAGACAGATTTAAATGAAAGAGCTGTGATAAAGTGTTTGAACTGTCTTTAGCACGTTTACCTGTGTTTGTTCATATGGAATTTATTGAATGAGTATATGTATCGGTACGGGACAGTATGTCATGAGTAAGTATAGTTATATGGTGTGTTTGTGTGTGTGTATGTGTTGTAATGCATGAGCATTGCGTTTTGTGCTATCATATGGATGTTTGTATTGTCTTTGAGGAATTCTGTTGACCCCAGGAAGAATAGCTGCTGCCTGGCAAAAGCTAATGGGGATCAAATAAACAAACAAACAAACATACTACGCCCATCGTTACAACAGAATCTGACCGCATAATGAGGTAAGCTACTTGGCTTTGTGCCTGTACATAAATGTTCATACAAGAACTTCACTTTTGACAGTGTCTTTGTGTAGTTTAAAATGATTCTGTACAAATATAAATTCATGCCTACAGAGTCAAATATATCTAATTTAAAAGGCCAACAAAGTTTGATTAAAAACTATGAACACTGGACAAATCATTAAAGCTTACAAACTAACTTAAACCTATTTTTAGAAAATAAAAGAATAACAGGAAAGAGTTTTAGGAGACTGGATGAAAGGATGACTGACATTAGCCCCACAGCCATGAAGCTGTTAAATATTCTAATAATCCATCCTGACCTGATTTTGAACAGATAACCATTGTAAGATAACACAGTATTCTTACAATGACTTTCAATCTGTTCTGGAGGTTTCAGCTGAAAGCACTTATGTGGCTTTCTTGTCTTTTGAACCAGCATGGATGACAAGACTTCAGAGCTGAAAGAAATGTAATATTCAAACATTAATGAATCCTTAATTGCTGGGAGATTACCTTCAACAGCAGCCTCTACATGGTCCTGGCTTGGCCAATGTATGTACAGCAGCCAGTTATGCAATAACATTTGTGAAATGGTAAGCTACCCAAACAAGCTTCAGGTTTTTAGCTTAAATTAAAGCAAGTAAACACACAAGAGAGGCTAGCAGCTAGCCGGTCATTCTGTAGCTAGATTAACCAAAGCCTCAGGTTAGCGAAACTAATTTAGCAACGTGTTGAACGATTTTATATCTATAGGGTTCATGATGTAACGTTTTCAGGTGGTTCAGTTCAGGTTAAGCGTCTTGCTAAACTAAGCTTACAGCTTCCTCGTTTCCTCACCCATCACTCACAGCTGCTCCGGACACGATCCTTTACTATCTTTTTTTCACGGCAGAAAATATATTGTGTGTGAAACATACATGTTGTTTGTGTACGTATGTTCCGACACGTAAACATAAAGAGAATATCAACTGAGTTCTCACCGACAGCTGACTGATTCCCCGAATCCCCTTCATCTCCCCTCTCTCCTTCAGCTAGGACAGCGAACCAATATGGCTGGCTTGAAAGTGCCCTACCCAGAATGCACTGCGTCTTCTTCTCTCGTCTCACAGCCAAGCAAATTGGCGCGCGCCCTCTTTTGCTGTAGAGATGTGTGACAATCGGAACTGCGACTTATTGACTCCTTTTTACTCTCTTTAAAATTGAACCTGGTTCTTTTGCAACTTGTTACACGAACTTTCTGCAATGAAGAGGGAAACAGGCAATGAAAACGACGATGAGTAAAAATACTTGAAAAGATATAATATTCAAAACAGTCTGTTAAATAGTATAACACAAGATTAAACTGGTGTGATGCTGATTAGAAATAGGCAACTAAAATAAGAATATCTAATTATTTCCCAGAATCATCAGTTATCATGTGTTATCACTGTTATAACCAGACTATGATTCAGAGGCCCAGTAAAAGGCTCCATATAAGGCAAGGCAAATTTATTTATGGGGCACAAACAGGACAATTCAAGGTGCTTTACATTGCAGAAAAGTACATTAAAACAAAATAGACTTTTCAAGACATGAAATCAAAATGGACGAAAAAGTAAAAAAAACAAACTAAAATCACCATTAAAAAAGGACAGCAGATTAAAAACATGATCAAGTTTAAAATTCAAGCTTAAAAGAAACGGTACAGATTTGGACTTTCAAATAAAAACTATGTAAATGCAGCAGAGAACAGGAGGGTCTTTAAGCTGGATTTCTGCTGATCTGAGACTTTCTGGGAGTTTGTTCCAGACATGTGGAGCATAGAAGCTGAATGCAGCTTCTCCATGT
>JAOXYM010000023.1:16050128-16066720 GCA_028567055.1 Leptatherina wallacei
ATTTTGGTCCTAAACCATTCAGAGCTTTATAGACCAGCAACAGAACTTTAAAGTCTATCCTCTGACTGACAGGCAGCAGTGGAAAGACCTCAGAACTGGACTGATGCAGTCCACTTTCTTGGTCTTAGTGAGTACTCGAGCAGCAGAGTTTTGAATCAGCTGCAGTTGTCTAATTGATTTTTTTGGTAGACCTGTAAAGACACTGTTACAATAATCAAGCCATGAAAGCATGGACTAGTTTTTCCAGGTCCTGCTGGGACATCAGATCTTTTAACCTTAATATATTCTTAAGGTGATAGTAGGCAGACTTTGTGATTCCCTTAAAGTGATTTTCAAAATTTAAGGTCTGAGTCCATCAGACCCAGATTTCTGGCCTGGTCTGAGGTTTTTAGGTGTATAGACTGAAGCTTAGTGGTGACCTTTAATCCCTTGTCTTTTGCTCAAAAGACAATCACCTCGGTTTGTTTTTGTTCAGCTGAAGAAAGTTCAGGCTCATCCAGTCATTAATCTCCTCAATGCATTTACTAAGAGCCTGTACTGGGTCTCGGTCTCCTGGAGACATTGTAATATAAATCTTTGTGTCGTCTGCATAGCTATGGTAACTAACTTTGTTGTTCTTTATAACCTGAGCGAAAGGGACACAAACTCTGTAGATACTATTTATAGTTGATCCAGAGTGCAGTTATTAACCTTGTGGCTGTTTTCTATCAGCGTTTATTATATATTAGTTTGTTTATTGTATTTTATAACTATTTATTGTATTTTAACTGTCATTTTGTGTTTCTCTGTAAACACAGATTCACTTTTCTGCATTGTGATCATTTCATATAACTAAATTCTGTCCATTTAATAAAACGGTTTTCTTAGAGAGCCATTCAGTTCCATTTGGTAATTTTTCCTACTTCACTCTTCTTCTTTTTTTCTTTTTTCTTTTTTTTTTTTTTTTTTTTGCATGTTTGGAAACATTTTCCATTTATTTTGCAATAAATTGTGTCTTCCTTTGATGACTTTATGTTGCTTTTTGTTTCTCAGCATGACAGTTCCAAAGTCAAGTTATTATATTATTTCAGGTCTTCTGTAATCATTTAGGTCACTTTACATTTCCACTTGGTAATTTTTGCGAGCCTTCATGACCGTTCTAGCTGTGTTATTGTAAAGTTTCTTTCTGTTTCACTGGTTGTTTTATATCACTTTGTTGCAGTTTGCTGTTTTTGTGAGCATTTAACATAACATCCTTTATTCATATCTCTTTTGGATTTTATGAATATTTATATCATATTTCTCTGGGACAAAAATAGGTATCAACTGCCCCATTAGGCTCAATCAGTGTACTGTTGATGGTTATTGTTACTACAATCATTATTATTTTTCCATTTTAACAATTACTGCAAAACAATTACTTAAAAATTTATTGAATTAAATTAAAATCCACCCTTTACCCATTAATTTCAAATTTGTTTAATCTATTGTGCATAAGAGAGGAAGAACCGCATTTCCTGTATGAGCTGACGTAAGCAGTGCGCATGTGCACCATCACACAACCACACGTGGGGTGAACGTTTGAAGTCGTTTCATGCGGGATAGCATACAGAGTTTGTAACGCTTTTAAACTCATTTGAGAATAACATATTTGGCGTCTTGTTGCCCTTTATCAGCCAAGTACAAGAAAATAGTCCTCCGTGAAGCATTTCGCCGAGAGGGCCGGAATACGTGAAAACAATCCACAATGGTGAGTGTTTTTGTGACCTAATAAGCTAACAAACTAGCTAACTGTTAGCAAGCATGGAAACTCTTCAGCACTATTGCCCTTACGGTCAAGATTGTATGTTTTGTTTAACTTTACTGGGTTTTTAACTGGTATTTATGGCTTTACACCTTTTGTGTGTGTGTGTTATGATCAGACTGAAGCTCCAGTGAACCCAAAGGCCTACCCACTGGCCGACGCCACTCTGACCAAAACCATCCTGGACCTGGTGCAGCAAGCATCCAACTACAAACAGCTGAGGAAGGGGGCTAATGAAGGTAAAAAAAAAACAAAACCGAACTGTGTGAACAATTTCAAGCTATTAGACAGTCCACGTTTTTGAGCTGTAGTGGGCCATCAAAGACTGTGGGAAGTGGTCACTTTAACTCCATAGAGCATTATGTAAAATCTCTCTGTTGGGTATATTCAAAAGTAACTTAAGAAGTCAAAAGTCCAACAAATAAAAACCAATATCATTCATAGTTGCTTAGAACAAATATTAGTTGTTACTTCATATCACTGAAAAGTCATTGGGATCTGCTGAAGTTCTTTTTCTTTTGTCATTTTTTAATTTAATTAAATAAGTGCTTGAAAAGATGCATAGGAGAAATCCAATATATATTGACAAAGAAAGTATGTAATCATATTGTTTTATATGGGTCTTTATTTTCTTTACACTATTAGATGTGGTCTAGAATAAGTCTATTTAATAAAATCTATAATATGAAATGAAAAAATACTTTATTTATCCCTCTTAGAGGGAAATTATTGAGATTAATATACAGATGATATGAATATTTTAGATTAAACTGTGAACAGCTTGTAACTCACACATTTTTTAAACTACCACAAATAAAGTTACCAAAAGGGTGAAATTGTTTTTTTTTTTTTTTTTCATGGTCAGGTAATTCTCAGTATGCTAATCATACTCTACTTCTTCCACAGCTACCAAAACCCTAAACAGAGGCATAGCTGAGTTTATCGTCATGGCTGCTGATGCTGAACCTCTGGAGATCATCCTCCACTTGCCGCTGCTCTGTGAGGACAAGAATGTCCCATATGTGTTTGTCCGATCCAAGCAGGCGCTGGGTCGAGCCTGCGGGGTGTCACGCCCTGTCATCGCTACCTCTGTTACAATAAAAGAGGGGTCTCAGCTTAAGCCACAGATTCAGTCTGTGCAAATGGCTATTGAGAGACTGCTGGTGTGATATTTTTGTTGCACTCTAACAAAATCTCAAAAGGGTGGATGGATTCCAGATTTGGATGTTGTTTTATGTTTCTTTAAAATGAGCATATTTTTAAGTTGCTTTTCTTTTTTTTAAGGATTTTGGTTCCATTTCTGTGTGTCATTGAGCAGAGCCATCACCTGTTTCTGAATAAACTAATTTTTTAAATAATATGTGTTTTGGTCAATTTTGGTTTTATAAAAATTAAAGGCAATATCAAGATTTTCCAAAAAAATTATTACTGTAACAATATATAGTAATGATGGTTTTACATCATTATAGCTATGAGTATCATATTGAAAGGTGCTGCAGCTCAAAGCACTGTTAAGATGTCAGCTCTGGATGCCTGCTGCATGCTTCTGAAGAACCAGAAAGGGCTCTCGTCACAAATACATCTTAATTTGAACACAGTGGGTAGCATTATAAACATTACAGTAAAATAATTGAAACATTTCCTATAATGTATTAATGATCAGCTGTCCTGCAGACCTTATTAATACAGCTTGACCTTATTCTACTTCCAGAATTGTATGTTCCTGTTCCCAAGAGTGCAAAGACTGTTTTAACTGTTCTGAAGCTTTGTAAAAAATTCTGCAACACTGAAATGCATCAAATATGCATTCTGGCAATTTTAACACAGGCAGCTAAATAACAAAAAATCACAAAAAAATCGAATCTAGTGTGTGTCTCTTCATTTCCTATATCCTCCTGCCTGTACCTACCTATAAATCAGTCTCGCGCAATATTTTAACAGATAAGACAAAAACCCTCAACAATATTAAGTGGTATTATACCTCGGTGTCTCATGTTTCCGTTCATGACGATTTTAATGAAACAGATAGGTCCACTGTCACATTCCAGATATATTTGAAGTATCCCCAGGTTTTGCTTTCCCTTTAAAAATTCCCAGCTGAATGAAGCCTCTCTGGGATGGTTCATAGGTTGGAACTGGGTGAAAAAATTCTTGAGGAATTTCTTGTAATAACGCTCCTAAGAGAACTCATACATATTTTTAATGTGACATTTCCTCATGTTCCTTCTAAAAACCGTATAAAATATATTTTTTTATTATTATTTGATGTTTGTGCTTATTAAAGTAAACTTGGATTTTTTAAAAATCCTCCCAGCCTATTGCAGGAAACGATCTTTTTATGAGTGTGAAGTACAAATAAAACTGAGGCTGATATCCTTGGGAAATGTTGCAAAGTTTGGGTAAATTTCATATGTATAAGGCTATAAATTTTTCACATCTTCCCTAATAAAAACTATTCTGAGAAGTGAATAAAAAGAAAATGTGATGAAGACATATTCACATCTGAGAAATATTATGGACATAACTGCCAGAAAATTGATTTATGTTTTAAAGTGTAGAAAGTTTTGATACCATCCTCCTTTAAAAAAAAAAAAACTTTTCCAACTTGTTTCTTTTTATTTTCCTTCTCTCTCTTTTAGAATACTTTATATTCATTATTCTATTAATTTATTGACGATAAATTGTGCTATTTTATGTTTTGGCACATGAGATATATTTTTTCAACATTTTAATTTATAATCAATAGGTACAATATAAAAATACAAAAAAGCACAACAATGAGACACAACAAGTTTAAAGTGCAAACATTGTGAGTTCTTTCAAGATTCACATGAATTGTGCTCATTTTCTTACATTGGCATTCTGTGTTGCTTTCTTTGTTTTCCACCTAGCCTACGGGCGTGTCCTGAGTGGAACTCTAGACATTTATGATGTTAAAAAGCACACAGCATGTACATTTTTTTCATTAACATCACCAATGTTTATCTAAAGGATAAACACGCAATAGTAGGTGCAAGCTAAAGCAAAACAGGATGGATGATGCAGCTGTCGCTTCATGTCAGTTTAAACAGTTTAATCTCAAAAGAGAAAGTTTAATAAACTTTGTTCACATCATTATAAGAAGTCATTGCTTTTGTTGTGAGCAGAAATGATGTTCTGTACTATTCTTTTTTGCAACAAAGCTGAGGAAGCCTCTGACTGAACACACTCTCTTGTGCAGTATTTTTCTTAATTAGGTTTAGCAACTTGTTTAACATTTTTCTTTACAGAGTCTCCAAAGTCCCAAGCGCAGGCTGTAAAGCAAACTGCACTCTCTGCCAGGCTTATTGAAGATATGCAACATCTGGCTTCAAATTTTGAATATTGAATGATTTAATTACTTTTCTAAAGAAAAAAACAACTAAAATGTAAACATAACCATGTATTTTCCTTGTCCTTGATAGAAAATAAAAAGTTACTGAACAATATTTGGACTCTTCTCTGGCCAAATTTGTGAAGGTTTAACACAATGAAATGTCACAAGCACAAGTTTTTTCTTCAGTTTGCATATGAAGATACAAGCGTCGGACTTTTCTGGAACCTCACAAGAACAATTTCATAGTTTCTGAGCATGACGATGTCGTTCCTCGTCACGTGACGCAAAACGTCGACATTGTTTTGTTTAAAATAACAATTTTCTTATCTATTTAATCTCTCTCCTGGTTTCACAGGCGAACTATGTAACTTCTGATTAATATTGGTTTTAAATGAATTATTTTAATAATATTTGATATTAATATTTTTTTATAAAAAAATAAAATAAACAAGCCCGGAAGTACAGATTGTTGCGATTTCGACATTTCACCTCCATATTCCACGGTACACTGAACGCAGCAACAGATTTGTTCCAGAGAGCACTTTCCTGAACTATCCACTTTCCAGAGAGTTTATAAACTTTTCTGCTTCTCTTGAATGCCACTCAGATTCCTCTGACTGTGCTTTCGGACTTTGTACCAAACCCGCCACTTTGCTCGTCTGACATTAAGGATCAGAAGACATGGCCGAGCCTCCTGTTATCATATGGGAGCATGAAGTGAGACGTCTGCTGCACTACAGAGACCTGATCCCCCGTCTTGAGGACGCGTTGGGAAAATTCTCCAGGCGGGACAGTGCTGAGGTGATCCAACCTGTGCGCACCGCTGTCCCCCTGCAGAAACACAATGGGTAGGCCTGCATCGTGCTTCTAAAAAATAAAAACCTTTATCAAACATTGACGGACTGCTGGAGTATGACACTTGTTGGGCTTTTCAGCTTCATGGGGTTAATGCCGACGTATATGGAGAACGATGGGGTCCTGTCCACAAAGTTTGTGTGCTTCTACAAGAGGGAGGATGGCTCCAGTTTGCCAGCTGTTCAAGCCACAGTGGTGCTGCTGGATCCAGAGTATGGGAATGTCAAGGCTGTGAGTTGAGCTGATGCACGCACCAGTGACTTTGACACACATTAACTGATGGTTGGTTGAAGCTGCACTGGTCAAACATGCAGAACCATCTCAGACCATTAATGACATATTTCTAACTGGTAGGTCATGGATGGGGAGGTCATCACAGCCATGAGGACCGCTGCTGCCTCAGCCATATCTGCTAAGGCATTTCAGTTGTTAACTTTTTTTCCCAGCAATTTCTTCTAACATTTACTTTTCTTGTACTATTGTTTTAACTTATAACTATGGTCTGTCTTGGTGTACCATGCAGCTGCTGATGAATCCTGGAGCAGAAATTCTGGCCATCCTGGGGACCGGTACACAGGCCCTGAGTCATTATAATGTCTTGACTGAAATCTTTTCATTTAAAGAGGTACATTTGCAGAAATAAAGGATGTTAAATGTGACACTTGAAAATAAATAATAACCTCTGCATTAAATAGACAGTCAGTTCTTGATGGACTAAATTACGTTTTCAACCAGATTTTTAGAATATTTTGTGAAATGAGTTCTTTCTCTCTGTATATTCTGTATATTGACTGAAGAGAAAAGGGCAGCACAGCTAAGAAAAACATAAAAACAGTTAAACCCATCATCTTTCATATCTAAACTGACCATATACTCGTTTATATACAGATCCCAAATAATAAGGCTTGACACAGCATCTCTTCTCAGTTGTGCACAAGGACTGCTGATCGTATAACAAGTTGAAATCTGAATAGATGGGCTCTTTATCTTTGTTGCAGTAGTTAGACACTCAGTCAGTCTTTAGTGTCTCCACTGACTTGTGAAAAAACAAGAAGGCAAAGCTGCTTAAAGACAAAACCCCACTGCAGAACATTTCCACCCTCTGATTTAACAGTTTGCAAGGAGTTGTCAATAAATACTGCTCCATTTTTCCATTTTAGGGATTGTAGCTCAGTTTTATCTTTGCTTTTCTGAGTAACTGTTTACAAACAGTTATAGTTCCAGGTAGTTTTTAATCATGTGACTCATGTAGACACCATCATTTTACAGTCTCTGGTAATACTAATCAGTGCTGCACATCTGAATTGTCCATCCTTTGTCTTACATTACAACTCTTTGATGAATCTGCTAAGCAGCCGATTAACTGCGTTTTACCTCAGGTGCGGGTGTGGAGCCGCACCAGACAGGGAGTGGAGAAGTTTCTCCACTCAGTTGGAGGTCCTGTGAAGGGATGCAGCTCAGTGGAGGAGGCGGTGAAGGGAGCAGATGCCATAGTGACAGTAACTGGGTCCACTGAGCCAGTGCTCTACGGTCAGTGGGTGAAACAAGGAGCTCATGTGGCAGGTAAGAAAAATACATTCACACATGGAAAAACAAAATTAAGATGGAGTAATGTAGTATTTTTTAGTTTGGTGCCACGCAGAAGCAAATTAGAGAAAATATAGGTTGTGTAAGGAGACTGTTTAACCATTAATGTTCTTGTGGAGCAGCTGTGGGAGCTTGCAGGCCAGACTGGCGGGAGCTGGACGACGTTCTGATGAAGGAAGCTGTGGTGTACACGGACAGCAGGGAGGGGGCGATGACCGAGTCTGGTGACATCATCCTCTCTGGGGTCAGTTTCTTTGTTCTTTCCACCTGACTGGAGGACTGAGCTGCGGGTTACTGACTCCTTATGCAGAACACATGGAGAAGTATGATTGCATGTTTCTGGTTTTCAGGCTGAGGTGTTTGCAGAGCTTGGTGAGGTCATCAATGGGACAAAAGCTGCTTACAGAGAGAAGACAACTGTGTTCAAATCCCTCGGTAAGCCCTGTTTTCCACAGTTGGCATTACGTTTGTTTTACAAGCTTAATGTTCTAAGATGTTCAGTCATTGTGACTCTTTTGTGTTTTTACAATGACAGGGATGGGAGTTGAAGATGCCGTGTCTGCCAAGCTGGTTTTTGACCAATGGACAGCTAAAGGCAGCAAATTATGAAACAGCTGTTTTGATTCCTTATGATTTAATTTAATATCACGTTAATAAAAATAAACTACCTTTTGGTCCAGTTATTCAAACAATATTGTAAAACCTGATAAACCAGCAAACATTATGTATCTGGCCAGAAAACTCAAATGGTTATTTTAATAAATATACAGTCAAATAACAATATACCATTTAGTGCATTCATTACAAGTATTAACCAGTTTGACAGTAGATGAAGTGGCAGACCGATCAATGACGCAAACTAAGGGTTACATCACTGGCGTAGCTAAAGATGTCGAATATTTACTGGCTCTCAAATGCTAAAATTAATTTATTTCCTTGTTGGTCAGATGTGAACAGTTTCTGGAAATTAAAATAATTCAATTTGGTTCTCTATAAATGACAAAGTACAACAAAACACATTTCAATGAATTTATTGGGGTTTTTTTTAAAAAAAGAAAAAAAATCAGCATGTTACTATATGAAAATTAAACCACATTTAGTAAGAAAGTAAATCCAAGTGTACGCTTCCTTTGTGCCATTGAAACACTGAAAATATATCGAGACTAGATTTAGTGGTTCTTCAAAGCACACTTGAGAGTTGATCATTGCTCCTTTTAAAAATCAAAACGCATCAGTCGAGCATTTACTGATGAACTTCATGTTGTACTACAAACGCATTAAAATGAGTTTCCAACCTTCAAATACAACTACACTGGCTCATAGACTTCATAAAACACAGTGACAATAAATGGGGTCAAATGAAATGAAACCTTCATATCAACATGATCATCATATACTGCACATAAAGCCTTCATAGAACACTTTCTGAGCAAGAACTTGGTGAAAACTTGAGGTGATGGGTATAACTTCAGGATAAATTATTAAACATTGAGCAACCACATCAAAGCTATAGCTGCTCTGTACCTTCACATGTCAGTAAAATACTGTGTACAAATGACAAAGTGAGGCTGATGGATTCATGTGGAAAACCTTTAGGAACAAGACAACTGGCGGAGAAATATAAAGCAGATGGTTTTAAATCCTGCTCACTGCACTTTGGTAATGATTCCGTTTCACTTCCTGCTTCAACTTCTATCAGTGCTTAAAGAATTAAGCTAGTTATCTATGACTGCATAATGATATCCTATACAGGCTGAAATAATACAAAGGGAGCAAAAATAACTTTTTAGTGTTAACAGAAGGATGGGACCATTGACTTAGTTTTAGCATCATTTTAGTCTAGTCAGATGAAACATGTAAACAAACGGTCCCTCGATCACAGCTGACAAGAAACTAATAAACAAAATCTATAAAACCATTAAAGTAAAATGTTGTCAAGGCAACAGGAATCTCTTAGTGTTTCAGGTTAAAGGTGCAGCGCAGGACCTCCTCCTTCTATAGTTATATCGATGGTAACTACAGGACAAATTTATGCTCAAGTTGTGTTTCTTCATGTCTGGGAAAAATGGCATTGATGTTTTTTTTTGTTTAAAAAAATAAATAAAAATCCCCCCTCTTACTTCTTAATTAACCCCAGATCACAAATCAAATCTCCCACCTTCACACTAACAAGGCTTTAGCAAAAAAAAAAAACACTTCATTACAGTTGGTCTGAAAGGACCGAACAGATGTGAGCAACCAGAAATAAATCTGATAGAAAACATTAAAAACAGCATAAATCTGTAAAAGTCCTTTCAGATGAATTTCTGATTTACCACAGATTCTATGTAAGCAAAGACACAGGGTGACAAGATATTTGTGGGAACCCAGCCGGCATCTTCTCCACACTGACTGGCCAAGTTCCGACTGTAGCTGGATTTTCTACTCCCTGTCGGCTTCCATTACAGTACTGTGCACTTCCTCTTCCTCTTCTTGACAGGTGGGGGGCACAGGACCGCCCTGATGGCTTCATCAAAGACTGTTTTAAGGCCACGCTGCGTCAAAGCCGAACACTCCAGGTATTTCACTGAACCTGATGGCAATATAAACACATGAATGAAAAATTAGCAAACCAGCTGGGATTTTACATGGTGGGATCATACGGAACAAAAATACTCCATGATGTTTCTTCCCCCAAAATTACATGTGTGCAAGGTTAAAAAAAACAAAAAACACATTTGATATGAATTAATTAAGACTGGGGACCAGTGAGCACTGTCCGGGCAGCCCCCTTGTATTTTCTTTTTCTTTGAAATACCAAATTTATCGACATAGGTAAAATGATATCAGTTATCGTTGTAAATCTCGGTATCGGTAAATTTACGATATATCGCCCACGCCCTATTACATCATATATTATAATCCAAAAACATTTGGCAAGAACTATTGTTACATTCTATTTATATTATTGACATATAATGACAATAAACTTTTAATTAACCATGTAAATACGGCAATAGAGTTTATCAAACAGTGCAGGTTAAAATGGACAAGTAAGGCTTCTTATTCTTTGAATAATTTTAGGCTCTTGCATTACCAAATTATCTCATGGTCAAAGAACTTTAGTTTCATTACTATATATTTTGGCTGATAAATGTGTCTCACCTTAAGAGTGCACATGGTTGAATTTCTATATGTTGTAAATACAAACTATTTTTGTTCTGTACGATCCTACCATGTATCATCTATGATGATGTACTATCATGTTTTTAAAAAGTACATAAGCGGAGCTACAACTAACTTATTTCTTTAGCCATGGCCAAGCCCTGAGGGTAGATGATGGGTGAGAGTTTCTTCTCTTTGAGCTTTTCGATGGTGTCTTTGTCGTCTCTCAGGTCCAACTTGGTGCCAACCAGTATTATAGGCGTGTTGGGGCAGTGGTGTCTCACCTCAGGGTACCACTGCAGAGGAAGGATAGAGATTGTGACTTGTAGCATGGACAATGTAAGAGCAGTGCTACTTCCATGGCTGCATTGTGACATCAAGCAGAGACGTGAATATCTCATGTACAACCTTTCTAACATTTGTGACAAATTTTCATTTTACTTTCATTCATACATGAATTTTGCATCTTTAGGGGCATCGTCATGAGAACTAGAAATATACTTCTTTTTTCTTTTTTTTTTACCCACAGCTATATTCAAAGTTGGGTAAAAAAACAAACAAACAAAAAAAACTGCAGTTCTTGTTATTAACCATTTTCATCTTAAACATGATAAATGATCAAGTTAGGCTAACCTGAATGGTTAACTACATATTCAAAAAAAAAAAAACAGACTGTTCTCACCTTGGCACGAACGTTTTCAAAGGAAGCTGGACTGACAAGTGAAAAGCAAATCAGGAACACATCCTGAAAGGGAAAATGACAAAATAAATAAAGAAAAACTTAAAATCAGCAGTTGCATTAATATCTACAACTTCACATGGAAATTAATCAACACTAAGATGCTTAGAATAATCCCAGAGAATACAAAGTGTTGCTAACTCACTCACTAGATTCACTTGAATCTAGACTGGTTTTGTTGGTTAAACACACACTGACTCTTGCTTTCAGTTCTCTACGAGTCTTTCACACAGAGGCCAGATTGTTATGAAGACAAAGAAGGCAAACATGAGCTGCTTTTCACTTCCTTCAGCCCTCCTCCAGACAGTGTATAGGTACTGTAGATACGAGGCTCTACTCTGCTTAGAGCAAGACTCTGTCTTCAGCATTAAAACCAAGAGAATACCTCAGAGTCAATGCTGGGAAAGTGAAGACACTGTTTGTGCAAACATTGTCTGTTTGAGACAAATCTGCACAGGACATTGGACAGAGCTGGGCAGTTTTATATCAATTGTGTGTGTCTGTGTACACATGTAGTGTGTATATACATACTGTCTGTGGGTAAGACAGTGGCCTGAGCCTGTCGTAGTCCTCCTGTCCTGCTGTGTCCCATAGACCAAGGTTCACTGGTTTCCCATCCACCATCACATTAGCAGAGTAGTTGTCGAAGCTGCAGGCAGGAGGGTGAATATTGGATGATGAATTAAAATGAACTTTATTTGACTTATTGTTAATGCTGCTTTATTTCTAAGACATTAAAGAGATGCACTTTGAGTCCATCACCTTTTCTGGCTGCATACTCATTTAGTATAACCATTTACTATGACTACAGCAGTGTCTGTGCATGACTTACACAGTGGGGATGTACTCTCCAGGGAAGGCATTGGTAGTGTAGCTGATGAGCAGGCATGTTTTACCCACAGCCCTAGGAGGAGAAAGGAGGGAATCATGAGAGCTGAAGACCCTGGCTGTATTTGCACTTATTTTCACTTCCTCCATACTAATAATGCATGCCCCAGTAAATTGCAAAAATCAAGTATCTTTGTATATTTCATGTGTATACCATCTTGCCTCACAGGTCAACCGGTCAAGTCAGACAGGTTTAATGTCAAACATGTGTCATCTCTCTTTGTAGTGCTGAGCACAACAGAACTAGCCTCTGACTTCACTCTGGTTCTTCAATATAGCCAATTTATTCATCAAATGTCTATTTAAAGGTTCAAAGTTTAGCTGATCCTCTGTGGGAGGATTTGGAAAGCTGACAGCACAAATAACATATAAAATAAGAAATACTGTAAAATGTGAACAGTATATTTTTAAATGAATCACAAAAAAAGGAAAAATAACTGAAGCTGACAAATGTCCTGTTTTCATCACTAACTTTGTGCTGCTTGCCACCATTTGTGGCGCCTTCTTTTACTGTGGATTAATGACAGCAACCACTTATCCCGAGGAGCTTAATGTGATATGAGCATCTATTGACATTAATATCTTGGATTTAGCTGCATAGTGAGACCACAGCATTACTGTGGGCACATTTTGGTTTCGAGATTGAAATGGCGAGTGACTCACATGTCACAATTTTAGTTTGGACACAATTTTTGTTTGTTTTTACTTTGGTTAAAAGATTTAAAGATGTGATATTATCGGTTTTCATTTAATTGAGGAGCTAAACCCCCAAAAGTTGTGAACTATCATGCACCTATATACACCTACATGCACTATACATAGATATGTCTGACAAAAACATTAGGTTGGGAATTCTCTTCTCCCTTTGACCTGCACCTTTTGCTTAAAAAATCAAACCAATAAGCGGATGCTCAGTAAGTTAAGAGGAAATATGATGGCAACAATCCCAATAATTCAAATCTAATTAAAAACACAATTTTTCCAGAAATACAAAACTCATAAAAAGGTAATTTTTTCAATCCTAATTAGTAGTCTATTCACGATTCAGTGCTGACAAATGTGATGTAACAACTTTTTTCTTGTTTTTTTTTTTTTTTTTTTACATGACAGAAAAGGATTAACCATCATCAATTTTTATCATCAACCTGTAAGTGAGAAAAACCTTTTTGTCATACGACAACCCAAATGAAACATACCGACAAGTTTTTGTTGACTTGAAGGCAGCTTTTTTTTTTTTGCACATTAATGTCAAAGGAAGAGAGATGCCCTGTGTACTATCAGGTGTGATTTTATGTATTTGTTTCTAAAAGTGAAGACAAGTATCAAAAATTTGATCGAGTTAGATGTCCTCTCTTAGGGGGTATGATGGCAAAATAAGCTGGAATTCTGTCAATACGTTGGAGACACTGAATAAAGTTGTTTTGATAGGAGTTAATAGTAATTTTTGAGAACAAAACGACAAAATGTTACGCAACCCAACAAACTGTGGTTGGTGAAACAAGGGAGGCTGCTCAGCTAATTTTCTGACAAAGATGCCAGAGCTTTCAATCATTAAACCTAGAAATCTTAAACAACTACTTGTCAGCACAGTATAACCTGCGTCATGTCTGATAAATGCCATGCTGTGACCCTTTCAGTCTCACCAAACCCAGTCATGAAGATAAATCTGTGACCCAGCTGGACCGACAGCAGGCACAACAACAGCTGTTGCTGGCATGCTATTTGAAGCTTGTTAGCAGCTAGCCAACTGTTGCTAATTGGGTCAACCAAAACAGCTATGTTAGCATTAATTCGTTACAACGCGGGTCAAACGGTGAAACCAAACAGGTTATAGAGAAACTTAAAAAAAAAAGAAAATTACTTGAACTTACCCGTCCCCCACTACCACACACTTAATGGCCTGCATCGGACGGCTCGGTCTCAGTTAGCTTGGGAAGCTAACGGCAGCTAAAATAAACAGGTCCCGGTGTTTTACTGGAAACTACAGTGAAACTGAACAAACAAGTCTGAAACTTTACAAAGTCGCTGCGGGAATTATCGGACTCGCCCTTCCTTGTCAGCGGCAACACCCTGGTGAAACTCCAAAGTTGTAAACCATACAGGCAACACCCAGGAGAAAAAAAAAGAAAAAAGTCCGGAGTCAAGATTGAGGGAAAAAAACGCCCACAGTTGGGAAGCTGAATCCCTGCGAGTCACATCCGGTCAAAACGCGCCATCTAGTGGTCATTAACCGCAGGTGTACTCAGGTGTTATTCCATGACAGTTATCACAGTCTGCCAACAGTATGTGGAGAATGCAAGTGGTTTGTAAATACATGATGAGAATGATAGTTATTTAATAGAAAAATATAATGTCATATTTTTTTCTCAAATATGGTTGTAAAATATTATTGCTGATTAAACAAAAACTAGTTTTCCACAAACTGAGGAACAGACTAACATTTTCATTATATGACAAATCGAGGGACCCTCTTTTTTTCCAAATATTAACCCCAATTAAAAAGGTTAATTGCAAAAAAATACTTGGAACTGTTTCAAGGATTTTCTCTCTGGATTTTTATTGTTGAAACAATGAGATTCAAAGTACTAAAACTCTTGTAAACTGTAAATTGTACAGTTAAAAAAAAATTCCTGCTCACAAGCTTAATTTTTACTTGCTGTGTTTATGTATCTATTCATGACAATTCAATGGTAAAAAGTTTTGTCTCCAAACTCTTTGAGATAATTGACAATTATTGGGAAGATGTGGGATTTGCATTCCAGTAAACCACCACAACCTTAAGAAAAACATAGCTGAAGAATAATTGTCTAAGAACCAATGAACTTGTAGAAGATTTCACATTTCACCAAACTAATGACATGACATGGGACATGAAGGGGGCATGCAGAAAGTAAGCGACGTATAATATTTTGGATAAATGATACAAACGGATAAAACATGAGGTTAATTTTGCAAAGATTAATTATTTGCAACATTATTGCATATTTATGCATGATTAAAAATATTAAACAGTATAATAACTTACTGTTCTGACAGGAAGTACTATGTTGAAAATTAATACTTCTAGTTTTGACTTGGCTAAAAAGATAACATGTAAATGCTTCTGTAGCATTTCTTGAATCAGACTGTAACTGTAATCTTCGCTGTTACTTCTAAATAATTTGTACCCGTTATTTAACACTGGAACACCAGAGGGAAGTATTGTACACATTTACAGTTCAATATAGGATATAAAACCTTAAGCAAAACTATAATTTTGTAAGCATATACTGCTCTCAATGTCTCTCCACTCTTCATGTCTGCATAGATTTCATACTGGTAAGCTGAATTTTGGATTAAACAAGTCATTAAAAGGATCGACATCAATATCATGGGGGGTAAAAGCAGGGGAGCGAGATTAATGAAGGATAAGCAAAGCCATTGGCAGCACAACGGGGAGGCTGTAAAGCACTGTGGGGGGAGTCAGGCTGCAGCTTCTCTGTATGTCAAACTGAGAAATGGACTGGATGAGAAATCCTCCCTCAGTATCAACACATCAAAACATATTGATCATATCAGATGTTACAAAATGTGGTTTCATAATGCTGCATGTTGAGTCCTGCATTAAATGATGTCTAATTCATACATATTCAATTAAGACACTAAATCATAATAGACTTTGCCATAATTATTTCAACTCATAATGCCAGTGCACGTGACAGCAGTTTGGTTATAGATGATTCGAACATTGTATACATTGATTTGGATACTGTTTGTGCTTTGATCATATAAATCCCTCTCTTTCCAATTTTGCTACTGGTCATATATAAAATTTTCCATCTAGAAACATGGCATTGGTGTTGATTTTCTCAAATAGCTCATGACAAAAAAGTGAATAAACACATTTTCCCCCTTTAACAAACATTTAATTTTGTTCATGCTGTCCTGGTTTAGATTATTTCCTTCACTCGTGTTTATTATAAACATTTACATTTATTGGATATGCTAGATTTGTGCACTGAAGAAGATCTTATAGGAAAGAATTAGAAGTTTTAGTGAAAGTATTAGTGAGCCTTTATAAAGCTAACATATTGATTTCTATAGAAACATCTGGTTGTGTTACAGTGTTTTCTTCCAATCAAATCCAATCCAAGGCAAGGCAAGTTTATTTGTATAGCACACTTGAGCTGCACAAGCTGCTCAAAATAATGGACAATTCTTCACATCCTCTACACACCACAGTGAAGAAACAACAGAGTGTG
>JAOXYM010000023.1:16075116-16090108 GCA_028567055.1 Leptatherina wallacei
ATTTGAACCGTAAACCGGTGGAAATTGATAAGATATCTGAGCGGCAGCCATTCATGTGCAGGATATAGACCTTGCAGGATCAAAAGCCCCCCAACAAGACTGTAAAAACAAGGATAAAATTAAGTTTTTTGGGTAATCTCTCGTATGACAGGGGGCTCATCTGCTGCAGAGGTTTTTAATAACTTGATACAAATGCTGAATCTACAGTATCCACATCCTTTTGGGGAAAAAAAGGAAAAAAAGTTGGCTTGCTGTGTAAAATACAGATAAAAACAGAATGCAATGATTTGCAAATCTTTAAAAACCTGCCTTTAATTTAAAAAAAAAGTCACTAATCTTATTTATCAGATCCTGAAAAAAAATTACTTAATGATTCAAATTGTGAATTTCTATTCTGTTAGGGTTCTCCAAGTTAAAGAGATTGTTCAGGGGAATGTGCACGCACAACTCATGTAACCACAGCCAAATGCTTTTTAAGGGAAGATTTTGCCTTTTTCAGGAAGAAGCAGCAGAAAAACCTTTACTGTCCTGCTTACAATCCAGACTTTTCACCTATTGAATTTGATGCATGATGGTTTCCTTAATCCCTAGATATTTTGTAGAATGATGGTTAAAAAATAAAGAAACTCAAAAAACATTTTCACCTTTCTTAATTTTTGTCAAATTTCTCCAAATAATTGCTTCTTTTTTTTTAAAGACTCAAATTATACGCTTCTTCTAAGCCTCTTACTATGAAGTTCTATGAGGAGATTTTCTATAATTGTTGAAAAACATAAATATGTTAAACACATCAGTGATGAATTGGCCTGAAACTGTTAACTCGTATATCAGTTGGCTGTTATTGAGACAAATCAGTGAGCAGCATATCACGGGATGGTAATAGTCGACGATCCACTGAAGTATATTAAAGTCTGAACTTGTTGAACTGGGTTAAAAGATTGAAAAAAATGATGCTATATGGAGATTAAATATGATATAGTGTCTCTCTTGACACCTGGTGTTAATGCGGGCCATGACATTGGTATTAAGTAGTACTGCCTTGACAGTGTTAATTATTATTAACGCAGAATTTCAACCCTCCCAGCTGCATGTAACCCAGATTACTGCACACACACTGGCTGCAGCTCTGAGTCAGATATTATATGCTCGTATGAAAGTACACACATGCAGTGTGTTCCTGAGCTGATAATCCAAACTGTCTTGTGGGCTGAAGTCTGTAAAGCCAATGTAGTGTAAACAAACGGCTATGGTCTGATAACGGTCTGCCAGTTAAATTCAGAGATTAGCAGAGCCAGGGGAGATACTCCTCTGAACTTCCAAGTTTACACGCCTCTATGATCTATCCTCAATATGATAGGAAACAGGAGTATTTAGTTTTTTTCCCCCATGAATTGTACTGTGCTTATTCACTGTCCCCTTACGGTTTCTTTTACCATTTCTTTAGACACTCAAAGATAATAAATATGATATTTTTTGTCTAACTGAAGAACGGTCAACTCTTCACAAGCAATATCGCGTGTGCTGTAAGCAAACTGCTCATATAAGGCCAGTCAGAGAGATAACAGTCACTTAATCCTGTGACAGGAAGTCAGAGAGCACAGAGGCTCGTTGTGTGTGCAGCCAATATTTATCATAACTTACCATAAACGTTAAGACAAATGAAGGGCTCTCAATTGCTTACACACACTCTGGCTGACTTTCATGCGTCACTTAACATTGTTCACATGCACACTTTGATATGCTGGTATCACAATACAAGCACTTGGAGCTAATTCTGTCTCTGCCAAACACCTCCAGCAGCTGAAGTCAAAGCTGAATCAAGAGAAGCTTGTCAAGCCAGAAAATCCTAGAGCAGATAGCTGAGGTGCAACTTATAAAGAGTCAGAGGTACTATATTTATCTAATATTTATCTGTGCAGGGAAAAATATAGACATCTTCCCTCCAAGGTGTTTGCTCAACTAAGTTCACAAACAGTTTAATACTTCAGACTATAGAAAAAAAAACATGTCAAAGCCATGTCTCTGGTCTGAGCTGTTATTTTAAGCTGTCATATATTTTTTTGGCATGCACTTTACGTTCTCATGCTGGTACGTTCAGCATGCATGCACAACATATGCTCAAAGTGGGGACTTAAACTTGCTCTACAGTGGTGAACCAATCTGAAAAACAACAGGGGACAGAGCCAACAGATGCCGCCGTATTCCTTGGGATTAACAGTATGTAAACAGCTAATGCTCCCAAAGCCACCTCTCCGGATACTGAAGCAGTATTACGAGGAGCTTCAGCTGATGACGAGATAAGTGTCTGAACCGTGCAATCTTTGGTAGATTGCAGATGTGCAGGCGTATTTTGTACAGGTGGATCCAGTGAATGATTGGAGCTGCTTGGTGAAACATTGTTTCAGAAATAATCTGCCATCCTTATTTGTCTGAAACATCACAATGTGTGTGTGTTACATGCAGATCTGAACAGCAGCAGCTAAGGATTGTTTAAAGTCACCAAAGCCAGTAATTGGTTATTTATGTTGAATAAACCACAGTTAAATCTGATTACTTTGCTTTTATTTCTGGGAAAGGGTCAGGTGATAGGGGTGTGATGAGTCAGGTAAGGACACATAGTGGCGTGTTTCAGTTTGAAAACTTCCGTCTTAGTGGAGACCCCTGTGTCTTTTCTAGATTAGTAAACCAATACATTACTATGGTTACATGCTTTTTTGCTTGTTAAGTCCCTTTCTATTGCCATGACTTGATCTTGACATGATAATCTATCACAAAATAATGCTGTTTTTGCTCACCGTCTGTTCCTAAACTATTTCTGAATGCCCATTACTTGCCCATTAAGCAATGATGGCAAATACAAGAACACTGAGCAGCCAGAGAAGCAACTGTTCATCATTAAAGGCTGACTGGAGCACAGGTGGTGAAATGCCTTATCTGCTAATTGGGAGGTTGGCAGTTTGATCGTAGGCCCTCCACATGTCCTTTGGTGAGACACTGGATCCTAACTTGTTCCCAAATGAGTTGAGTTCCATGCTTGTCGTCTCAGCCTTCAGTGTTGTGCGGATGTAGAGCTAAGCTAACGCTGAAACTACGGTTTTACTGAGTCTTGCAAATAAAATGAATAGATTTTAAAGCTTTATCAATGTGCAGTTAATTCTAAAGCTGAAACAGAGCAGCCAGACCATCCTGCACAGAAAACACTGCACTTTTTTTTTTAGCTACACTTAGCCTACCTACAAACTGAATGCAACTATAAACTGTACCTCTGTGGGTTGTTTGTAGGACTCAGCTGCAGCGCGGGATTCATTAGTACTTGTTTACTGCACTCACTAATCAGAGCCGGCGCTTCTCTGCTCAGTTTGCATGCCACAGAGCAGACAGGGCCGGGCTTCAAAATGGATGAAATCAGCAACAGGCTTGAAAATGTTTTTATTACTCGTGTCTATTTTTAGCATCAATTGTATAGCTGGATGGAGAATTGGAAAGTATGCAGAAGCTGAAATTGGCTGGGAAGCAGTGCTCTTCAAGCCATGGATTGTAACAGTTTGGTTTTCTGTATCCTCTTTGATCCCTCCATCATGGATTACAATGAGGTTGTGTTTAGGGTTCAAGGTATTAAATGAAAGGAATTAATCTTTTTTTATCAAAACATTCATTATTTCCAACTCCAGTGCAACTTGAATGAAGATGTCTGTACTTACTATGCTATGTGCCATATGTTTATGGTTTCACAACATGCAAAATGTTTGCTTTCAGGAATACAAGCTTGTTCTAACAATATTTCCTGTTTAAATGTTGCAGTTTAAGTGTCAATCAGCACTCTTCTCTCTATCTGACCGTGGGAAAAGTTCAATGAGGAAGGCCTTTCCTTCAATTCTCTTGCTTTTTTTGGACTGAACATAGGAGTGTGTGCTAGAAATAACAAGTCATATCTGACTGCAGCGTTACTGTTTTGTCTTTAAAGACCTGTTCATGGTGCACAAAAGCCAGTCTGTGCAGAATCACAAATCCACGGCCTTCCCTTTTAGTTCATTTCCTCTTGCAATTCTTCCTCGCCATATTTTCTGCAATAATCTCCTTCAACTAAAGAAGATCTGACTGTATGCAATTATTTCATATCATATTCACTGAAGCAGGCATGAAACCCAAGACAAGAGGGCTTTGGGGAAACCTGAATCAACACACTGTACGTGATTTCTTGGTGTGTAGCACTTCAGTTCTGAAGGAGATTAGTTGGCTGAAAGGGAAAGTTGGTGTAATTAGAGTATGGAGTTTGTTGTGGCTGTAGGGTGAGTGTGTGGGAGGACATCAGGCTGTCTCTTGGGGTAGATGTGGCTGTGCACACTGTGGGAGGCTGGCTTAAAATAAGTGGTTGGTGCAGAATGGCTTGTAAGAGGGCACACAGAGCTCAGCCCCCCCCCTAGTGTATCTCATGTAGAATCTGCTCATGAAAAGTCTGCATCTGAGCTGAAATGATTACTCTATTAGTAATCTAATGTTTAATTGATGAGAAGAAATTTTGCATGCAGCAGTTCGGGTACCTGGAGGCCAGTGAAAGTGTGCCAATAGTGCAAGTATAAATGAATCTCTTCTTCACGTCTCTCTCTTCTTGTGTTTTTTGAGTCTCATAAAAAGTCTCTAAATGTTCACTACTGACTTGGGACAGTTCCAAGATTGTTTTCACCAATTCTCATGTCTACAGAAAGTTTTAAACTATGTGATTTTAAAAAGCCAATATTTGTCCCAAACTGATGCTGACGGCTTCAGCCATGAACCTCAGCCACTCTTATCACTGTATTCTTAATTTTTCTGTGATAATAACCTTCATAAGATACATTTTTATGTTCAAAAAGGAGTGAAGTTAAAAGTGATATGCTGAAAGTCTGGTAAAAAAAGGTTAGCAATGTTGCTAAACAGCATGCTAATGTCTGGAGATGGTTAATGGACAATAAAGCAAGAGAAGCAACTTGACTCTGTTTAAAAGTATTAGAATCATCCTTTTAATAACTTAGGTTGGTGAAATATAATTTTATTAGACCTAGGATGATATATTTTAAAGAAATCTGTCACAACTGGAATTTAGACAAGCTGGCTGTTTAATGCTTCCAGGTAAGATTAGCTAACTGATGATGCTTGTCCAAGTCAAGGAATTTTTTTTTGGTTTAGGAGTTCTCACAGTTTGTTCTGGACATATCGTCTGGGCAGAACCTGTTGCTCGTATTAGTCTCAAAAGAGTCCTTTATCAGGAAAACACATAATATAGTAGGCCTGACCAACCGAGCATATGTCACAGAAATGGTTTCACCATCAATGCCACTGGTAGCCACTGGTAGTAAACGATCTAACAGGCATTTTGCTGGCAACTTATACTTGCTTGTTCTTTGATGGAACAAATCACAATCCGATAACCTTATGGTGAAAAAGATATGGTTAAAACAACCAAAACGTGTAAAAGCAGAGGACTGTGGGTGTTTTGAGAACACAGAGGATTCACCGAAGCAGTCTATTGAAATTTCACTAAAGGACTAAGCACTTCAAAGGATCTTTGACATGAGAACAATCCTTTGGTGAAATTTGATTATGTGGCATCTTAGAAAAGCAGCAGTGACAAATCCTTTCCAGACTTTGAGAAACACCTTATATTAACCTTACAGACAAGATGGAGATTACGATCTTTTAACTTTTAACCAAACTATTCAACTTTTCTTTGAAACTGACTGAAACCAGACCCAGTGTACCCCTTAGCTGCCTCTATCGTTTGCTTCCATTTGAAGATTACTTATATTTTATACGTCTTTTATTCACCTGGGTGCAAAAAGAATTTCACCTTTGTCATAAAAACATGGAGCTAGATAAATTTTACTCCTCCAAATGCCCTACAACACCCCAGGAACCTGACATAAATGTCTGCTTTGGGTTACGCAAATGTGTCTCGTGTGTTGAAGCAGAGGCGTTAAAATGTGATAAATTGTTCTTTACTGGTTGACCCAGTAGGCAGGCTTTGTTGTTTAAAGGCTTATGGGGTGATTTGGAAAGAACAGAAATTCATTTTGACTGCCAAGATTATGGGTTTTGTTGTGCAACATTAGAAGATTAAACATACAATGTATTATACCACATGTAACAAGACAAATACACAAACACACAGACAGTGGCGGGGGCATGATGTGCAGGGATTGAGCCGGGGCTTGTAACAAACTGCACTATTTATGTGCTGAGAGGAGACTACATATGGAGCTGATTATAAGAGAGACTCTGGAGTCTTCCCTAGATGTTCCCATCTCCATGGCAGTGTGTGTGTGTGTGTGTGTGTGTGTGGGGTGGGGGAGACGAGAAATTGTAGCTGTTTTGTCAGTAAGGCAACATTTCTGTTGTTGCCTAGAATTATAACTTGGAGTTGAAAGGAGGGGAAGCCCTTTTAAATGTGAAACAGGAGAGACAAAAAGGCATTGCTAATGAAATGAGTAAGCATTTGGGAAGCAACAGTCTGACAGTAGAGACGCACTATATTTAAGGAATTTACGCCTAATGTCAGTGGAGGGAGAGTTAAGAGAAGACACGGTCCAGCTGACCATACGGATGGGAATGAACTGGAGGGAGGGGCTGGGAGGCTGCAGGGTTTGTGTGTTTTTCTTGGCTGCTGCCTTAATGGAAAAGGAAAATGTCCAGCTCCCTCTCACCTTAACTGTAAGAAGCACTGGTTGGTTTATAACCACTTTTACATGCAATGAGCCAACACTATTGTAACTAAGGCAGATGAAGTGACTTAAAAATGGAAGGTTTTCTAAGTATAATAATAACAAAAACAACTACATACCAGCCATATCCTTTAAACCTGTGGCGCTTTCATCAGCATAGCTGTCATTAGACACTCTCGCTCCGAATGAATTTCTTGTAAATTGTGATTGTAATATTTTCAACCCATATAAATGCCAATAACAAAAAACTGTAATAAATCTCTGACCATCCTATAAGAGGTTAAATAAAAAGTGATAGCACTATCTCGTCTCATTTCCTTCGCCTCTTTTCCATGTCCCGATGTCCTTTTCTACTGAAATTCGAGGAGCTCATAGAAAACCTTTGATCCAGCAGGTGGCTATTGAATATGTTGATATTTAGCATAATTCACCTATAAGGACTTCACTGCACTAAAAGTCAATATCAAGAGAGTACAAATACCTCGACGGTGTGGGTGGTTTCCGAAGCGTTGCAATCAAATATTGTTCTGGTTTCATAGTGACTATAATCAGGGTGGTCCACCAAAGTCTGTGTTTTTGCAGGCAGACAGACAATCATCACAGGAACGTCCTGAACATCTGAGCAGGCTGAAAGCTGACACAGAGGTCCTGATAAACAGAGCTGTACAGAGAGGTTTGAAGTTTGTTTCAATCATCCATGCTGACCCTTTGCGTCCATGCTGGTGTCTACACATATTCAGCATCCATGGAGATTTGAAATTGTGTTCTTATCCATTGTTGTATTCAGAATGAAAAACCCTCATACTGATTTAAAATATTACCCTCAGGCTAGATATCAGTCACAATATTTGAAGCCAATATGCTTATATCAGATAAGAAGAACATTCATTTTGCTTCCGTCAGTCACCTGAACTTCACAGGAAGCAGCAGCTGTGTCTTGTAGGAAATCTTCTCGACAAATATGTCTTTCAGAGTGAATGACGTACATGTTTTCCATTCCAGTTTGTTGACACTGAGATTGTATACAAATGAGGTTAAAAACCTTTAAACATGGAATTTTGTGATAATGAAATAAAAGAAAAATGTATTTAATAAAATAATCTAATAATAAAACCAAGAGGCACCAGCCATGCAGAGGCAGGAATGCATGGAGTTAAAGTCTAGCATGTTTATCAGATTTAATGTTTATCAATTTAGTTGAGCTTGTTACTGTTGCAAGCTAATTTTTAACATGAATGAGCATACATTATTCTGTGTCTGTATATGTATTTTTGGAGTAAGTATGAATTTAATGGGGTATATACTATAAAACATCAGAAAAATTGACAAAATTACAGAAAGGCTACCATTTTCCACCTTCTAAATAAAATCAAGTATGAATTTTAATTATTGCAAGTAGATTAATTAACACTTTTTATCGTTTGGTTCTGATTGGTTTGCTGCGTACAGTAGTTAACGAATATGCAACCGGCTGCAGTTCTGTTCATTAGAATGGAATTAATTAATGTAAGTTTTCTGTTTTTTCATTAACACTGCATTCATTCAAAATGAAGTTGATTTTTGTATTTTACTGTTTCCAAGTTCTGTTTAAAAGTGGAAAATGATCAGTGATCTGTTGGAGTGAGTGAACAGGGAGCTCCTTGGAACATGCTCAGCCTGTGAAAGCCCCCCCGCCCAAATGCCAAAGGAAACAGTCTTCATCGCAGTCATTCTCAGGCAGATCAAATATTCAGATTATGGTTATTTTGGCCACTACCATAAGTACATGCAACCCATGGATTTATCAAATCAAATATTGACATAGTGCTGACTCTAAGCAGATGTGTGATATACGGAGGATTTCATGTACAGACTACCTCCTATTCAGCCACGCACTTGCACAAATGCACTCACAGCAGGAGGTCCCACCCAAAAACTACAGATTAACCAGAGCAATCAATGTGGGGGCTCTCCAGCTACCCAAGCCCCAGATTCTGCTTGTGAACCCAGAGATTGTTAAAAACCAGAGACCATATAAGCCTACCCCCCAGATCTCTATTCTCATGCAAAGGCTAGTACTGATACTGCAGAGTCTCCCCAGAGCCCTCTCCCCTAACGGCAATCCTCACCCTCAAAAGAAAGTCAAGTCAATTTTACCCTCTCCTTTGGCCGTAACTGCTGCTATTTGACTGCAGCGCTGCCCGCCACCCCAATTCCAAAAACCTATAGGGGAAACACCGTACGGAATTATTACTAATAATGCAAGTAATCTAGATACAGTTACACTGATTAGAATAAAATTGTTTAGCATGCAGTCAGTGAAATGAGTAAAGCTGTGTCAGCAACATTCATGTGCATGCTTGTACAGTCCTGTGAACATGACCCTCACCCCCTGGGTCCTAACTCCTTTCACCTTGCATTGGCCCCTGCTCTTGCTGACATCTCAGCATTCCTGCTCAGTGTATATGCAAATAACTACAACAGACTATGTGCTGCTTATTGGACTGTTGCTTCATTTCATCCAGCATCACAGAGATAAAGTTGGTTAAATTCGAGCAGTTGTTGGTCAGCGAGAACATCTGTGTATATGTCTCATTTCCGCTGTGACAGACTCGTTCGGGTAAGGAGAGTGTGTGGGATTAAAGCCAGCTGGCTGTGGTGTATTTGCACTCATGTGCGAGCCCGGCCACATGTCTGTGTGTCTGTGTGCATGACCTGGGCTGTAAAGCAGAGCACGCCTTTGTCCACACTAAGAGGGATTGGGGACAGCAGGCTTCAGATTAGGGTCTGGATCCAGAAGAAGTTTCCCTGGCTTTCCTGCTTCTTTGCATGTGACACACTGAGCTGCAAGGCCAAGCCTGGTAACGGGGTTATCTTTTTTTTTTAAAGCTCATCCACTTTAAAGACATTGTAGTGAGTAAAGTCGCAGGTTTAAAGCCAGTGAGTCTGGGTAATGCTCCTTTCGCTCACATGACTCAGTATGACTGGGACCACAGCCAGCGTCAAGAGATCGTGGGACTCAACTGTTTTAGGGAAGTCCTTGAGTTATAGCCAGGCAATTAGATTTTTTTTTTCTGTCTATGTTAACCAACAGATGACATGAATATGTACAGACATGACCAAACTAAACATTGTAAAAGTTATTAAACTGGCTGAAGTAGACTGGTGGCATTTCCTGCATTAGTTTAAACACCATTAAAGCTTTTGGCTCCAGTGGGTGGTCAGGGACATTTGTTAGTTTTGGGTGTGAAGAGCAGCAGGGGATTTACTCTGAAAAGTAGATTTTGAGGGATTTTTGTTTTTAGGGGTAAATTGCCAGAGCCTCTTGTTCTTAGGGACCACATGTTGGAGTCTAAACCCTTTCATGGCATCACGCCATACAGTGGATTTCTATGTAAGACTAAAGTTGTCCCCTGATCTGACAGTCTAAGGTCTGCCGTTTTCTGTGACTCGCATCATAATTGATTTTAGTTGATTATCATTAAAACATGGCTATGTTTGCTTTGAGCCAGTACAAATGGTAGCAACCAGCTTTAGCCTCACAACTCTCTCTGTGCTTGCTGAAGACATTAACTAATTTCCTGAGTTTCTCATTGAAGGTCACGGGGAGGAAGCGTGCTAATAATGTGACTGGTGGACCACCTCTGCAGAAGAAAATCTATCTGAGTATAAACATTGATAGTTGGGACTTAATAGCCTCCTGTGTAATCAAATGTATGCTTTCAAAGACCTTAGAGTGTTTGCAGAGAGACCTGGATGGAAGGATAATGGTAATCTTATGCCAGTAACAATTGTGGGTTCTTATTAAAGTGAGCACCCTCTTCTTTTCATTAGATTTGGAATGAATTAAGATCGTAATCATGCACATTGAAGCACTAGTTGGACATGTCCATTAGCTAATGCACAGCTTTGAGCTAATGGAAAACAAGGGGCTCCCTGCTGCTTGCACATCCTTTAGCCCTGGGGAAATTATGGAAAAGACAACTTCTATAGCCTGCAAGAATGAATTTCTGTCATTATTGATGTTTTTTATTTTTTATCATTTCTTTTATAATATTTAATAGCTTCACATGAATTGCTTTGTAGGGGACTAAAAAGTGATGTTTAAACAAAAAGATCTTTAAAAAGAAATGTTCTTTTGCCAAGTATAGCACTTAGACAGAAGCTTGGCATCAGACAAGTGGAAGTTACGGGAAGGATTGTGTTGATAAAGCAGGTCAGCGAGGTAGCAGGGGGTCTGATTATGGAGGCTTGTGAGAGAGAAGGGCTTTCTAATTAATCTGTTGAGGGACTGGAGGTCAGGGAAGCCTCTGAAGGACGGAGGTGATGTGTTCACGAGAGGAGGAGGAGCAGGTGAACAACATGTCAGGGTACAGTGGTTAAAGTATAGTAATATTTTTACGAACTGTTGGTGATGTACAATAAAGAAAGGTGTTGCGTCAGTCGATTGTGGATCAAAGTTTTATCAACAGGAAAAGATAGTGATGGATGGAGACAAGCTGTTTATTTAGGAGGAAAAATGCAGTTCTGGTGAAATGGTTGCATTTGTGTAGGAAAATGGGAGAATTAGCAAAAGTTGCCAATTGTCTTTGTGAGGGATTTGAGACAGATTATCGTATCTTGTGCACTTTCGCTTGCATCCAAAATTTACTCTCAGTGATGCAGAGGAGTGGATTTAGCTGCAGATGTGATGGATTTCATAGAGCTGGATGTTGTCTGCATTAAAGTGGACGAGGAGCCCATGGTGAAATATAATGTTTCACTAGGGACAGGTTGTGGAAGACAAATAGAAGTGGACTAAGCACCGAACCCTGGGGAATGCCCTGGGACAGAAGAGCTAAAGATGGAGAGCTGTTGTTGCTAGATTAACCGATGTCTGCAGCATGATGTGATGTCAGCTAGGAGAGGGCATTAGCAGTGATATTGAGATTAATCATGCTTACTGTTATTGAATAAGAAGATTGATTGCTTTGCTTAAGCAAAATCCAAAAGATGTTCAGAAGATAAAGACAACATATATACAGCTTTAAGAAGCTGGAACCAGTGTCTTAATATCTTCGCTTTAAAAAAAAAGATAATGTGATTAAGAATCTCTGTTTTCCAGCTGCACATCTTTGACTCTAATCAAGTATTGTTTCAGTTGATGTTAACAAACATCAAATAATCTGTAACTATGTAAGATTAACTTTCTTTCCTGATAATCACCTGCAGCTTCCCCCTGCATGGTGATGGGGTTGGACTCTTTTGGTGGTTTCCATAGGAAACTTCTGAATCTGTGTTCCTAAAACACATGTTGGTATGCTTCAGTTTCAAGACAGAAATACTGTCATGGCTTTCACTGTAACACACACTATGGATTGTCAAAGTAGAAAATGTGACAGATGGGGCATTAAAGGATCAACAGCTTCATTAGGAGCTTTATAGGGTACATTTATATGTATTCAAGCACTGCTGTGCTTTGAGCTGTATGCTTACATTAGTTTGCCAACATCCTCATTAACCTGCTAACATGTTCGATTTTATTTGAAAATATTAGCTAATTTCTACGCAATTAGATGCCAGCAATACATCTCACAAACTTTGTAACAGGGTGATGTTTAGCATTGTGTAGCATTCCCTCTTTTAACAACTGTCTGTAAACATCTGGGAAGTTGCTAGTTGCTGGAGTTTTAGGAGATGAATGTTGTCCCTTTCTGGTCTGATTGCAAAAGGAAAATTTGTCTGAAATTGTTCCACAATTTTTAGATGCACTTTTTTGCAGATTAGTGAACCTATGCCCATCTTTACATCTGAGAGGCTCTGCCTCTCTGAAATGCTCATTTGATACCCAGTCATGTTACTGACCTGTTGCCAAGTGACAGTATTAAATGTCTGATGCTCCTCCAGTTGTTTTTGTTTTTGAGCAAACTGCTTTCCCAGCCTTTAGTTGCCCGTGTCCCAACAATTTTTTTTTTCAGATCTTTTGCTGCCATCAAATTCAAAATGAGCTGATATTTTTCATAAAATGGTAAAATGGTTCAGTTTCAATATCTGATTTGTTTTTTAGTGTTCTATCAAGAATGAAATTCTGTTTTTGGGATTTGCAAATGATTGTATTCTGTCTTTATTTATGTTTTACACAACGTTCCAACTTCTTGGAATTGGGGTTGTACATTGGACTATTGCTTTAAGTTCCTACTGGGAAAAACATTGTAATGACAAATCTAATCAACTGTTGATGTAATTGGGTTATAGAGTTGGACAGATGGACACAAGTTCCTGTGTACATTTAGCATACGTAGGTCAAAACTTTAGAAATACTGCTCAAGTAAAGCATTAAAGGAGTTCTGTAAAACAGCTCTGAAACTTTTTGAGAGCACTAATTGGCTTTAAAACATTTGGAGTGCTTACAGTTGCATTACATAAGTAGGCAGCCGGAGGTTAGCAACGCTAATTAACATCTTTATTTTTTTATACTTTCAGCCATTGTTCACTGGTATCCCCTTCTGCTGTCTATTAAAAACATGGCCCATAAAGGAAATCCTTCAGCCCTCTCCCCTGTATACCTGCCCCTCATCACCGTTCTTCAAGATTACATAATGAAGTCAGGAACCTTTTGCCTTATTTGTAATACCTTAAGTAGCAACACTTGGCTGCCTTGTGTGCAACTCTTGGACTAAATGTGCCTTCCTCTCAAACCCAGTGACCTTGTTTTACTTTAATTGGTGCAGATTCCTGCCTGTGAGAGAAAACAACAAGTGCTGTTATTTTTTTCTTCTTTTGCTCCAGCAACACGTAGCCACAAATATGTGCAAGATATTAAATGTACCACTTTCCTGTCGAGAGGTTTGCATTTTCTGCTTCAAAGCTGGCTTAATGAAGCAAGATTGCACAGGCCCTCTGTATTTCATGAAGATGGAGAAGTGTGCATTGGGCAAAATGTAACAGGGAGAAATACTGGGAGGAGGAAAAGAATATGAAACAAAACTGAGGCGGAAAGATGAGAGGGAAATCATTCTCTACTCTTGCTCATATTTGCCCAGAGCTGTAAAACACTCGTGGCGGGGGAATCGGGGTCATAGGCTGTGTTAAATTGCCAAATTCACATTTAATGAAAGAAAACTTAATCTGGATTAGTTTTATTAATAGCATATTCCCCTGAGCTAAATGGAGAAGGAGGGATGGAGCAAAAAACACTTTCAAGTGGAATAATTAAGGCTCCTCGCCTTCTTTCTTCCCCCAGTTAATTAAGACAAACAGAGACTCTTGATTTACGCTGTTGGAGCCAAACAAGGTAAAAGAAGAGCAGCACTGCCTTTCACGTCACTGTTTGATGCAGATGGTTTTCCATTTTGGCTGTGAGAGATCAGTCTGCAGGTACCAGACTGGATTGAGGGCTAACTTTTAGATCAATCCTGCTACTTAATTGTGTTCTCATATTTCATTTCCTTTGTTTTTATTTTTCAGTGGGGATACAGGAAGAGAAAATAGAGATGTGAGCTGTGCACAAATGAGCTTTAAAGTCCGCTGTGTTTTTTCCCATCGTGTCTTTCAGTTCCTGAGGATCTGTCCCTGGAGGAGAGGGATGAGCTGTCAAACATCCGACGAAGGAAGAGAGAGCTGCTCGATGATATTGAGGTGTGTGTTTGTGCTTATGATTTAAACAGTGTGCTCAGTGTATTAGATGGGTTGAGATTAATGTCAGTAGATGGGATTATTTGTCAGCAGAGCATTTTTCTTAGAAATAACATGCCAACATTTTAGTCAAGAATATCTGTTATTGTGAATAGCAAAAACACTAAGCAATAATCTGATTTAAAAAAGGCACAATAACAGATGACACGTTATTTTCTTTCTCATAATTATCACTGCTTTAAATGCGTATTATCTTGACTACATCTTCTTTTTGTGTCCTGAATTTGCAGATATTTAATTTAATATATTCTTCTCTTTAATATTTAAACATTCATTGTCCCACACAAGCCAATAAAAAAAATCTACTCATCCCATGCTTCACAAACGAGGAGTTTTACTCTTTTCATGAAATTCTTATTCTTTTTTAAGCATATCTAGTTTATCTGGGTCAAATACTTCTATTTAACCTCAGTGGTCCATAGGACTTGTTTCAAATATGCATCACACAGATATCACCTGCAAATTTCAGATGCTGAATTTTGTGATTAGATAACAACAAGAGTTTTCTGCAGCACAGTAATACAGTGCACCACCGCTCCAGAGTCTGACAAATCTTCCTGAAAGTCTATTAGATAGATAGATAGATAGATAGATAGATAGATAGATAGATAGATAGATAGATAGATAGATAGATAGATAGA
>JAOXYM010000023.1:16090128-16122575 GCA_028567055.1 Leptatherina wallacei
ATAGATAGATAGATAGATAGATAGATAGATAGATAGATAGATAGATAGATAGATAGATAGATACTTTATTGATCTCACAGTGGAGAAATTCATTTCACACAATTATTATTATTTATTAGGCGTTTTCTGGATTTCCCTTGTTTCAAGTTGATATCCAGATTAAACAGCCATATAATTTCTTTACAAAGTGAAAAACAAACCAGCCCTATAAAAATGTTTTTCCACCTCCTCGACCTTTAAACTCCAGAGCTTGTCTGCTGCAGCACTGTTGGCTTATTTGCATGCTATAGGTAATGCAAATAGACCAGCCATGCATCTTTGCACATCCAGCTTGCTCATAAAGAAGTATTGAACTTTCCATTGCAGCCGGTTCATCCTTGTTCCCGTGTTGCTCATGCTTTGACTTGTTTTAACATTAACCAGAGAAAACAACTGGTGGTTGTTTTGTTCTGTTTCTCTCAGAGGTTGAAGTTTGAAATAGCAGAAGTCATGACAGAGATCGAGCAACTCACATGTGTCGGAGAAAGGTGAGTCAATTCGGTCATATTTGTTCTGTTTCAGAATATCATGCTAACCTGGATTATATATTTGCTGTATTTCCCGACTGACTCAGTGTGGATACTTTTCTTTTTTTTTTCCAGTGTCTAATTGGCAGAAACGCTATAATGCCAGGGCTAATCAATCATAAAGTTATTGAAGTATTAAATATCTATCAGCTGAATAATTATCTGCTTATTTCCATATCCTATTAATAGTTTGAGCAGTTCAGTTATATTTTCTGTTAACTCTGATGTATATTACTAAAAGGTTATCTGGTCTAAACGTTATTTCGGAGTGGAGTCTGCTGCACATCGACACCTATAAATTTACATTGAGGGTATACTGAATGCTTATTGTTACATACCCTAGCATATTTATACTTGTGTTGCTGTCTTTTACCCGTGACCTAATTTCTACAGGACGCTTTCACTTTAACCAGTCGCCATTTTAAATAAGAATTTGTTCTTAATGACGTTGAATAAATGCGAGATGAAAAATAGATAAAATGCTTGCTCAGTGCTTAATTAGATGAGACTGTTAAACTTTTAGATTTCTTTCAAAGGGCCTTAAGAAGGCTTTGTGGAGAAAATTCAGCCTTGAATCCCTTATCTCTTGACTTAGATATTTTTTTAAAGCAGATATGAAGAATCTACCAGCCTACTTAGGATAAGATTAATTTATAAATTGTAAATTCATCCTTAATTTTCAAAAATCTCCAGGGAATATAAGAGAACGTAACTTGTGTAATTAACAGATATGTTTCGGCTTTAATTCTCTCATCATTTTCTGTACTCGCGTCCAGACATACCCGTTTATTTAGGGGTTATAATTTGCATATTTGACCAGAAATGCAAACGAACAAAGCCACTTTTTGTTGTCTGACATTTGGAAGCAGATATATCTGGACAGTCATTTGAGAGTTACATCGTCATACCAACCATTTCTATTCATATAGAGAAAATTATTGCTCCCTGAGAAATGTTAATGGTTGCGATTTTAACATTACAGTTGTATCTGTTTTGTCCTTTTTTCATAATGATGATGTTTTAATGATGTTGATTCATTGATAAACATTCATGCTTGTCAGTGTTATTTAGTTTGACTCAAGCAAGTGTCCATTTTTATGTTTGTGCTCCAGTAAAACATCCCAGAGAAACAAACAGGTCGCTATGGGCAGGAAAAAATTCAACATGGATCCCAAAAAGGTACAGCTTTTTAATCTTTGTTTGCTTTTTAAAAAACTTGACACTTCCATTACAACCTCCAGGGTCTCAGCTGACTTAAACTGAATGACTGCCAGTGTTGGAGTGAAGAACGACCCACTCTCAGCTGTGAAATCCTGTCATATACCATCAGCCACCCGTGACTGCAATGAAGAGCAATCCTGTTTTCTCCTCTTCCTCTCCAGGGAATTCAGTTCCTGCTGGAGAACGACCTTCTCCAGCACACTCCCGAAGACATCGCCCAGTTCCTCTACAAAGGCGAAGGGCTCAACAAGACCGTCATCGGAGATTACCTAGGCGAACGGTGAGACAGAGCATCTGTCACGTTGGGGGAGAAAGTCCTCCTTTCATGAGATTTACTCCCCCTCTGTGCTATAAGAAGGAAATTATGGCCTGGATTTGCTGATTAAAAAGGGAGAACATAATTGAGCCTCCGCCAGAATGAATCTTTAGGACAGTGTGGGTGTCTTGTCATGGTAAGTCTGTCCATGTGGACTTATAGTTGGTAATAAAACGATCATCCAGCTCCTTTCGATGTCAGGCCAGACTGCTGGGTAATAAAGAAAGAGGACAGTCCTGCTGCTGTAATGCTGGAATCTGTCTAAGATAGCTGGAAGATTTCTGAGATGGATGAAGATAGTTAAACATATTTGAGTCAAGAACAAGACAGAGAAGCCACAAGAGGAGGAGGAGGGAAATTTTAGTGTCAAAAAAGTGTACAAAATAACCACCAATTGAGTCATGAAATTTTAATCTCTTCATAATCTAAAACACACTTTCCTGCAGCAGGATCAACTCAGCAGATATTCATGTTTGGAGCCTCTTTTCACTAAAGAAAAAAAATTACTTTATCAACAAAAACTGAGATAAAGTTTCACTCTGTGATTGATAGATGATCGTTGAACATCAGCGAACGATCAGTGTGGAAATGTTACAGAGAGAAGCAGAAAATGGGCAAGAATGTTGACGAGTTTGTTTTTGAAATGGGTCCTGACATGTCAGCTTAACCTGGGGTCATTTTATTTAGGATAGTATCAACTGGAGAAGTTTCATGGAGATATTAGTTTGTTAAAATGTATTACTCTATTAACCTCAATCATATTCAATATTTTATAGCGCAACTTTTATACATTTACATGAGTTCATTCTCATGTGAAATGTGAATATTAGACTATATTTATGTGGAATCTAGCCATAATAAGTAGGTTATTTCTAGTTTATTTTTGATAAAGCTGAGATTGTATCTATATATTTATATTCTATGTAAATACTAGCCCTTTGTGGGAACTTTTAAAAACAGATATTGCACATAAAAATGCAGACATATCCCAAAGATTTATCAAGAAAGGTAACCCATAAAAGTTGGATTACTCTAAACCACTTTAAATTATCAGCAAAAGGTTTTCACATCTTTTTTACTGTGTTCGACTCCTATTTGGATGCTTTTGGATCTTGATAAAATTTGCCACATTAACCAGAGCCCCAATGTCTCCGCATATTCAAAATGGCAGGTTTCTATTCTAGTATCTCTAAATAGACCTTTGCCTAATAGTTTTAGCAAAAATCTGATTCTAATTATGTGAAAGCAGCTGTCAATTAAATATTTCCTCTATCGCTCTAATATTTGAGGTCCCATAAACTTAGCACATAAAGTAAGGAAATTTCAGTTTGGTTGATTATTTATCCCCATTTATACTGCTAATTGGTGTTGCATTATACAAAGTTGGAAAGTCTGATTATTCATGTCTACAACAAGGTATAACTTGTAAGGATTGTGCTTCTGTTGCTTGGTGGATTGGATGATGGCACTCTCCCAGTCTAATAAGGAAAGAACAACACACATTGGCCATTTTTACACTCTATTTATTTTACACTGTAAGGTACCTCAGTAATATGGAAGATCCATATGCAGCCACAACAGCTTGGCACCTAATCCTCATGTTTTAATGTGAGATGGCATCCCATTCCTCAACCAGGAGTTGTTGAAAGTCAACCAGCATGATTGTGTGGTCACCCTAGCACAGCGGTGTCCAGCTCCAGTCCTCGTGCGTTTCGATGTTTCCCTGCTCCAACAAACCTTACTCAAATGAATGAATATGCAGAACTTCATAGTCTGTTGTATCCATTTAATTTGATTCAGGGTTGGAGAAGGGAAATATTAAAAACCTGTGGGACTGCGGCCCCTGAGGACTGACTTTGGTCACCTCTGCTCAAGCACATACAGCACACCCAGGCTGATCCCAGAAATGTTCGCTGCAGGTCATGCCATCTTTTCCACTCCCAAATTCTGGAGGGAGTCTGTGATGATGTTGGCTCTGTGGGGGAGAGCATTATCATCCTGGGCGATGGAGTTAGGTCCCAGATTCTGGAGATATATGGGATCACCTTGGCTCCAGAATCTCAGTCGGTCTGTCAGTTAGGTGCCAGTCATACGTGGGACTGTTAAACACCTGACAGCATTTTAAGCTCAAAACAAGAATGAACAACAACAGAAGAATATTGAAGGGTTTTTGGCACATTTTTAGGGGGGCACTATCCACATGTTTACATGTGTTTCCCATCCCACAGAAGCATGATTGTTACAAGTTATACCTCATTGTAAAGGTGACTGGTCAGGCCTTCCAATGATGTATATACTACAACACCAGTTGGTATTATTACAGGGGACAAATTATCAATCAAACACAAATTTCCTTTCTTTCTGGGCTCAGTTTAGATGAATCTTCCAATGAAAAAAAAAAAGTAGCAAATCAAAAGCTTGAAGTGGAAAAATTTGCTTAAGTTGGTTGAATTGTTTTGGAAAAGCTCAAAATGCTATATAGTCATTGACATAACGAGTGTATCTCACTTATGCAACCACTCCAAACATGCAGAATGAAACTTATCAGAACTGGTATTCAGTAGCAGGATTCATCTAGCATTAGCAACACATTATAAGTTTTTTATTAGCAGTGAAACCAAGCAGTCGAGAGCTTGAGCAGGATCAGAAGTGAGCAGATGCAGCCAAGAGAGCAGTGGTGATAGAAACGAGGCTAATTTGCATATTAAAACTGTATCTCTCTGCATAATAAATAAAGCAAAGGTGTAGAATGTCTAAACTAGGGATTATTTTAATGAAAAGTATGTTATTATAATGATGAGTTTTGATGCTTCAGTAATGCATTGCAACAATTCAATGTATTTTCTAAATAAGAGAAAATAAAACCCAAATTATCTCTGTAAAATCTGAATTTAGCAGAAGGTAGATCTATTCAAAAGCAGGTGCATTCACTGTAACACTGGTAGGTTCTTATGAGGAATCTACTGACAAAAGAAGCTTGTTTATTGTGTTTCAATGTTCAAGTGCCTGAAAACAAGACTCAAAACAGAGGCGCTTGCCCTAGCTTACACATATAGAATATAGAAAATCACAAATCAGCTGTCACTTTTAGGTAGCAGAGTGTCAGCTGGTGGCAAATGTATGCGCATTTTTATTTTTTTGCCAGCTGCGCTTCACATACGTTGGCGATCCAAGCCAGACATGGGCCTTTGTTTAGGATTTTAGCTTTCTGAATTTAATGTGTCTTTTTAAAGAAAGTAAGTTGATCTACTGTAAAAACTAAGTGTAAAATTCAAGAACATTTGACTGTGTTGCACTTCATTTTCCTGAGTATAGTTGCTGCTTGCAGTTGACAGTTGTATAGTGAAACACACACACACACTGACAGGATGGTGGTGGTGGTCTCTAGGGACTGCTGGCATTGCCACTAGGCTTAATGCATGGGGAATCATCAAAAGAGGCCACCAACCCACTGGAAATTACACTAAACACAGGCTGTGGGTTTACACTCAGTAATTATCACTAATTAAGCTTACACAAGAAGTAGGAAGCTATCATTACATGCTGATGAAGATGAAGAGAAGGACACAGGAGAGGAGGCTGGTGGAGGACAAAAATAACCAGAAGGAAAATGTTTTTATCTTTTCCATATAAATGAACTTTTTCCCAT
This sequence comes from Leptatherina wallacei, assembly GCA_028567055.1. Taxonomy (NCBI): domain Eukaryota; kingdom Metazoa; phylum Chordata; class Actinopteri; order Atheriniformes; family Atherinidae; genus Leptatherina; species Leptatherina wallacei. The sequence goes on from JAOXYM010000023.1 coordinate 16,095,881, forward strand.
GCAGTGTTATCACATCGAGACATGTTTATTATAATTTTTTCATTTCAGCTTTGCAAACAGCAGGTCACATTCAATCTTACTGGTAATAACTGTGTCTAGAAATACCTTTATGTGTAACCCTCAGAGGACGGGAGTCGTTATATTTGCCTGGCAGTACAGTATAGGACGCAATATAGCCAGAAACACAGAGTATGCTTATAAATACAAATAAAAGTATATATAGCTCCCACTCTCCCTAAAACTCAATCACAGAATGGTTTTTGCAATGTGAGTGTGTTTAGTTTCTTGTAAGACTGCGTTTTCAGCCTTTCTATAGTATCTTGCCACATAAAACACAAAACTTTAAATTCCTGGTTTGATTTGAACAATACACAGTGAGAAGAGTTGATCCAGGCTCAGGATCATGGACTCAGCATACGGTAAATATGATCAAAAAAGCTCTGACCACAGTCTGAGAGCAGTGTTGACTTTTCCTCTGAAAACTTTCAAACAGCCAAATAAACCTTCGACAAAAAGGACCCTGTGTGAGGCCTTTTTGCTGTTTTTCCACCAGTCAACCCCCCCCCCCCACACACACACACACACACACATACACACACACACACACACATACACACTCACACACCCATTACCTCAGTATTGGCCAGCTGTTTAAACTCTTTCCAGCCCTGCAGAGCATCTGATAATGATAAAGGGCAAAAATATGAAAAGAATGCTAAAGAAAAATGCTTTCCTGGATTGAATATGACTTCCCCCACCCTGTCTTCAGAAGAGTTATGACATCTTTTTACTCTCTGAAAACTTTTAGCTTGATGTAGAATGATACTGAAAATTGTTTTTTTTGTCTTGTTTTCTCCATTAGGGATGACTTCAACATCAAAGTACTTCAGGCTTTCGTGGAGCTTCACGAGTTTGCGGACCTGAACCTTGTTCAAGCGCTACGGTCGGAAGATTGTTTAATTAACATTCAACCAAAAAAAAAAAAAATCAATATGTTTACAAAAGCTACATTGTGCTCACCCTGACACCTCTGTGTTGTAGGCAGTTCCTGTGGAGTTTCCGCTTACCAGGTGAAGCCCAGAAGATTGACCGTATGATGGAGGCATTTGCTTCACGCTACTGCCAGTGCAACCCCGGGGTCTTCCAGTCCACAGGTCAGATGTGCAGCAGGTTCATGCTAATTTTACCCTCACACAGGCCTTCACAGATGAAGTCCAGTTTATCTTTGTTACCATCTTTTTCTCCAATAAGGCAATCAAAGTCAAAGCAGCTGAACATGATAGGTGCTTTATGTTTTGTTTGCCTGTTTTTTTTTTCACAGAAAGCACATTTTTTTAGTTTTTTTTAACACAAACTGTCACCAAACTAGCAAGGAAGGTATATCATGAGCAAAAGAAGAACCAATTGCATTTTGGTGTGGATATTGATGACTTAAGAGTTGCAAAATAGCACATGGAAGTTGACAGAGAATAACACCCTCCAATTACCAAAATGTGTTGGTCTGACCTGATTTGAAACTTAATGTTTTTTAACAATTTAAAAAGTATTAGTTTCATTTCACAGCCAGTGTTTTGATCATTTTGGAACAGTTTGCATTTCTGTTATCGCCTTTTGGAGGCAGAATAATGATAGTAAAAACTTTAGTCATACATTTATTACATTTAATTTCTACAATATGTTTTTACATTACCTATGGCTCACCTAAATGATCAAATATTGCCATTAACTGTTTTATACAGTTGTCAACTATTTACTTGTTATCTACTTCAGTCTTTCATCTACTACTCTTTTCCTTTTTTCTGTACTTAGGCTCCGCTAAGTGACAATGCTGACAGTAAAACACAAAAGTTTTGTTGCATTTTTTGCTCTTGTTTGCACGGTAACAGAGTTTTGGGTGGACGAAACCACAAAGGTTTGAGAACAGGCTGAATCCTGTCAGTGTAAACGTGAACTTAATTCTTTTGGGGATGATGACGTCTGCCATTTTTGCGCTCAGGGTCTGTTTACACCCATGAGCAGCATGACAACAACCATGGCGGACCTCTGTGTTCTGTTTGTACTGCTGAATCTTTTTAAGTCATTTGGTCTCTTAGAGCAAAACCTCTTTCTTGTGCTACATTTATGCTATAAGTGAAGACACACACAGTAGATAACATGCACCAGCTAATCAATACACTTCTATACAAGCGGAGGGTTACCAAAAGACACCTCTGGATAAGACCAAGTGTTGTGTCTTCCGGTCTGATGAAGAAGTAGTGCACACATGGGTGTCTCATTGCAAAGTTTCACCAACCACTACAGGTCTGGCATACACACATCATTTACAATCCTATTTGCATTTTCAGTCTGCATTCCGCTGTTGTGTAAATTGATTTTTTTTTAACACGCAAAGTTTTGGGTTCGTGTGGAATCATTGTGTGGGTCTTTTCTGCTCCATGCTCTGTCCACACTCTCAGTCTCCACATTTATAGCTGGCTAACTATATAATCAAATTGACCTAATCTTTCTGTTTACGCACTGTAAAATGAAGGGCACCTACCCCCTGATGTGGTAAAACTGTCCTCACAGTGTTGTCTATGCACATAAGAGCAAAGTGTGCAATCCAATATGTTGTGTAAAGCCATCACTGACAAGCAGCCTACTCTAATGTGCCAACAGATATACTGCCTGAGGGTCTCTAATAGGATGACCTCATTTTTTTAAAAATACATTTCAATCATTAAGCCATAAGAGTTACTGTAACTACAGTTCAATGTGGATTTACCAGATTAAAGTGCAGATTCCAGTTGGCCAAAGCTTCTGAGAAAACAACCACCAACAAACAAGGATCATCCATTATTCAGTAAGAATCCACCTGGCTGAGTGATACTTGGTCTTGGTATAAACAAAGCCAACGGCTACATCTGTCAGTGAATAATTAAAGAGGTTTTGGAGCAGTTGACCTTTTTGTGTACAGTGCTGTCACAGGTGTATGTGGTCCCATGGAGGCGGCATTCTCTAAATCTTGGTAATCTTTAGCTTAATAAATCAGCTGATGATGCATAGCTGAGCAAATACTAATGCTTAGAGGTAAACGTTAAAGTAATCTAAGCTTGGTGTACAAATTATAGGCACATTTAGGATAGAGGCTTATGAATATATTTTTTTAACCAATCAGTTTTTCTTTCTTCAGCGGCCCCATGTGCACATAGGCAGCCATGCATGTTCATATATGTGTCTGTGTGAGACAGTCAGTTGGGGGTGCAGGGTAAAACGTCAGCATGGAGGCTTGTCTGTGACAGTAATCACGCACTGAGCCCTGAAAACACAACATGATCACAGAGCTTTAATCATGATGAGCATGCATGAGAAACCTACTGCCTCGTCCTGCTCATCAGTTTTCTGTTTTTGACTACGCTGACGACATTCCTCTTGCTCTTGTGCCACTTTCCCCACAGTGCTGTACTGTGTACAGAGCTACTCTTTTTTTTCTTTTTCTTAACAGGGGGGTAGACAGACAATAGGTGGTACAGGACCAAAGTGTGTCAGGGAAAGCAGACAGACAGAGGGGGATGAATGATTAATTTACAAGCAGCCACTGGGCCGTGTCTGAACATTAACACACAGCGGAGAGCCTGTCAACCCATCATACCAACATACACCCACACATCTGGTTTGCATTGGCTGTATGGACTCTCTATTGGCACAATGCATCACCCTACCCATCCACTGTATACCTAACCCCAACCATAGCCAGCTCTTGAATATCAAAACCAACTCCAAAATCCAGTACACAATAGCACTTTAAAAATGGAAAATATCAACTCCCTCCAGGCAAAAGCAATTAAATTTCACTTAGTGAACTTGGCTTTTCACCAATTTTAACTCTATTCATAGGATAAAAGATCAAATATGTACCTGCAACAAAACCTTAAAAAGAAATAAAATCTCTCACTGCTGATATCAAACAGTAACATCACCAGAACAAACTATATCTTTACTCTCCTTATTTGCTACTCTCCTTTCTTCTTCTCTATCTGATTGACTGCACAGGAGATTGGGACAGAGAGTGACATACAGCAGCCCGTGCATTGCCTTTGGTCCCTTACTCAAACTATTTTGCTTATTGAACTGATTTGGGAGGAATCATCAAGATGAACTCCAGTCTCTAACTGTGTCTGAATTCTAGCCCTGACCCTAAAACCAAATCTTAAAAAAGTATCCATGGGGACAAAATTGATTGGTGTTTGGTGTGTAGTCATATTGTTGTCCCTGTCTTTAAGGAAAAATAGATGCACACACAATATCTCTCATATGTATATAGAGTTTTTTCTTCTTTTTTTAAATGCAGTCAGAAATTGATATAAAAAAATACAATTCTGAAAGGTAGTGTACTTGCAGCATGAAGAAGGTCTGTTATTTCTGTTACCTCTCACCACTCACTGAGAAAATTACTTTAATTTGCTGTTAAAATCTATATTAAGTAGAATAAGAAATTAATTACTATTACAGTAGTACATGTGGTTATGTTTAAAAGGAAATTCAAATTTTTAAAAAAGATAATAAGGAACACAAAATCTTGTTGTATGCTGATGATGTGCTGTAATATAGAAAAAAAAAAGTTCCACTACATATGCCTCATTAAAGCCATAAAATACTTCTGCTATAATTGTGCTTTGTACACATTTGCTGTGTGTAGAAACGTGTAAATACATCATACAGTTATAAAGCTGAGATTTAAATAATATATATATTTATATATGCGAGACATTTTGCAACACAGTGACATCAACACTAGAAAGAATCAACCAAAAGTCACCACTTACCCAACTCACAAAAATGTTTTCATTGTCAAAATCCCCCAAATTAAGTTCAGTAAAACTTTTAGCATTATTGATATGATGATGTAGAATAAAGACATTGCCATTGACTTTCAATTGAGACACCAATAGAGCCTGCAGTTGCTATCATAACTAAACTAGGGCTTGGTAAGACATCAGGCTCTGGACTGATGCGGACAAGAAGCTACAACCAAAGCTGCAGTGATCTGAATAATTATGTATCTGTATATATTATGTATACATCCAGACAGAGACTCTGTGTGAATGTGTTATCAATGCTGGAATGCTTTGAACCCCTTCTGTTTCAGATACCTGCTATGTGCTGTCATTCGCTATCATCATGCTCAACACCAGTCTGCACAACCCCAACGTCAGAGACAAGCCCCCCGTGGAGCGCTTTATCTCCATGAACAGGGGCATCAATGAAGGAGGGGATCTGCCAGAGGAGCTTCTCAGGGTGAGGATTTGTCTGTGTGGGTGATTGATAATGTGTGATGCTTCTGCCTCACATACTCTACACAAACGAGGCATGTCCTCCCCTGTTTCCCAGTTAGATTAATAGTTTCCCTCCCCTCTCGGCAGAACCTTTACGACAGCATCAAAAACGAGCCCTTCAAAATCCCAGAGGACGACGGGAACGATCTGACACACACATTCTTCAACCCTGACAGAGAAGGCTGGCTCTTAAAGCTCGGTATGTACATTCAGAGCCGCAAATGTAACCCAGATTATGCTAATTAATGTCGGCAGAGCCTCTGTATCACTTTTAGGAGAGGTTCTTTTCATTTTTTAGGTAAACTATGCTGCATGTCTGTTTTCATTTTGGGCTTTCTGGTGGCCATGTGGAAGGTTGATGAGTCCTGGGCAACAATGACTGTGATTGTAATGCAAAGCATACGATGTATGACATGTTATAAAACTTTAAAATATGTTTTCTGAGGATTAAAGGTTACAGCCACATTTAAAACAGCACATTCAGGAGCTGTTCTGACTTTTAAGTGCTTCATCAATCATGTAATGGTTTTCAGGTTTAGTTCAGATTGTACCCATCATATCCATGAATGTCAATGCAATGTTGGGTTTTCATCAATTTATTTGAACTGTTTTTACATCAGTCAGAATTCAAGATGTAAATTCTTCAGTTTTCTTTAAACAATCTATTAAGTTCAACAAAATTTCTTTTTTTGGAGTAATGGACTTTACTTTAAATCACAGTCTATATATTTTTGATAGCGTTGATGTCATGACTTCAGGAGGGCCTCTCCAAAAAATGTATGTTTGACTGGTTTATTTCCATTCCACAACCATCTTCAATATTTGATTGTGGAGTCATCTGACTTCTTCAGCCAACGGTCAGGCGATGGCGGCCATATCGGCGCAAAAATGACATCCAAGCTGTTGTTTTTCTTTGGTAACATAAACAGACCAGACAGATGTTGCTCAGCGGTGCGTCACTTTTATGCTTAGACACATTAAACCAGAGTTGCAGAAATAGCCCGGTAATAACAGTGTCATGATAAAAAGTCAGCTTCTTTCTCCCATTCCACCTCTGTACTTGTGCTGTACATCATGTGTTGACGTTTAAGCCCTCCAGTGGATGGTTTGAGGGTTTTTTTGAGCAGTGTGATGTAACTTGACTGCTTCATTATTCCTCCTACCTTGTGCAAGAAACCAAATCAGGTGTTGATCTGTCCCAGAAAATGACATTTCTACCACCATGCTTAGTTATAGTTTAAGAAAATAGTAGATCGGTCATGATTTTGGACCCAGGCTCATTTTTGCCTAGAAAACTGTCAGTCTCTCCATCGTGGTTGCTAGAAGATCTGTGATTTTTAACAACTGGGATGTTCCTGTACTTCCATCATCTTGTGATCTCTCCTCTTTGTCTTGTACCTTCTCATTCTTAGCTAGTAGCAAGCTACTACTTTCAGCTTCTCTATCCGCCCTCTATCATGGTGATCTGTCTTTTTCCAAATCCTTCAGTGTTATGTTGGTTTTGTTTCTCACTCCTTTTGTCTCACTTTTTGTTATGTTCTTTCATTCTGCTCTGTGATGGCTGTTCCCTCTTAAATCTTTGTATTAGGAGGTAGGTAACATTTCGCCCTCCTCCATCCTCCCAGTTCACCACAGATGCCCTCGTACCAGCATTGGCTGTCATTATCTCTTAAGCGCACTGGGCCCCCGAAACATGCTAGCTACCTCATATAATTGGCTTGTTGTTTCAGAGCTGTAAGAGGACAGATATGTTCATTAGCACCGTGAGGTGATGGGTTATCTCATTCAAGAGGCAAGGCCAGTTTGAGGTCATTGATCTGCATGGGGATTGGCTGCATTCCTCCTGTGGCTTTGAAAGAGGTTGGATGATGCACGGGGCATGTCTCGGCTGGTGCACACAAAGAGCACTAATTTGTATACCAAGACTTATACATGTCCTAGACTAAAAGATAACAGTCTTAAAACTATAATGCATTTCACTAAAGACACTAAATCCTGGATAAGTCATGGATGTCAGGGCCATAAAATATGAGTAATTAATACTATTTTTGTTTTAACAAGAAAAGTCTTTGTTGTTATTTTGTTAAATCGTTGTTCTAAGCTAACACAACACCAGATGGTTTGTTGCTTTCAGAATTTTGACAACTTTATTGATCCCTTTGGGATCCCTCAGGCTTGCTAACCAAGTAAGCTATTACTAGTAATATAAGTTGATAACGCCACATTACGGTCTGTTTGGCACACAGACACTATAGTGATGTACTTACTGATAGATGTTGGACGGTACACTGTGTGACTGATCTAACAAGACACAAACTGACCAGTGCATAAACTATTTATTACATCAAAATGAGCAGTTTTTTAGTTATTCCTGGGTTCAGTTCCTCCAACCATGTAAGCATAAATGCATGTTGCAGCTTGTCCAGCTTCACATTTTTCATGATAACATAGAAAACTGTATGAAGTCAACCGGATTTCTTCAATCAAAACTGCTGGATTTCATATGCTAGAGGTTTTGCTTTTCTCTTTAAACAACATGAGCTTACATTGCTCTACAATAAGTAAAACCTTTTTTTCTTGTGAATTCCCAGAGACAAACATCACGAGTAAGCCGAACAGGTCACCTCACGCTCTGCACCAGTAGAAACTACCCTGCCGGTCGTTCAGCTCCTTTAAAACGCACTGCCATGCTCGAGCTTCAGTGAATGGCCTGCTTGGGTTTGAGCTGTGGGAAAACATACTGACTGCAGTTTGGCTGGTCATGCAGAGACATAAAGAAGACCCTTACTCCTTTTCATGTCTTCCTGTGTTCCCACCCTGCAGGCTCTTGGTACATTTCACTGCCCAGTCATGATTCACTCTCTCTTCCAGCTTCACTTGCCAGGTTTTTATTCTACATTAACAAATTCTCCATTGGGTGCAGCCCCCAAATAGGTCTAATGAGGGAGGATTTTTCTTCTTGTTTTAGTTTTGATTCTGTTGCATTACAGTATTCAGGAAGGTTTGCTTCTGCACTGCTCTGCTGCTGTGAAATCCATGTCTGCGCTCTCATAAGACTGTGCTGTTAGAAGACCTGAGCCTGCTGTTGTGCCTGAAACGATCATCATCAAACTTGGACAGCATGTCAAAAAATGTGGTTCTGTAGACACTTTTAGAGTATATTTCAAAGGGCAGTGAGGTCATAAAGACATTAGGCACCTCTGTCAGTAACATCATGTCCTTACGCACTGGGAAACAGTCAGTGCTGGATAGTAAAGTACATTTACTGAAGTACTCCTTTCAGATACTTTACTTTTGTATTTCCATTTTCTGCTGATTTGTTCCTCCTCTCCACTACATTTCAATTGGGAATATACAAGTGGTTTATACATGTTTTAGATTGAGACATCTTAGAAAAAGCAGGACGTCATTTCAGATCTAATATCTAACCAAAAAAAAAAGAGATTAGAAACTAAAACCACTGGCAGATTTATGTCAGAAAGTCATTTCTTCTTTCCCTGATCTGTAATCCTTCAGATTCCCCAGGTGTCCATTTTTATAAATGGTCTGCACCACACCATCAGGCAGTAGTAAGTAAAGGTTCCAAATTCTTCTTAGACCACCGTTAAGAGACTTGATTAAGTCATAAATCTTTAAAATACAGCTAATAATACAAGAAGGTAATATAAACCTACACATTTTACATGCAGCCTAAGAAAAAATTAACATAGCTTTCCAAGTGTGGTACAGTATCGAGGCTATTTAGCATGTGAAGCCTTCAAGTTGATAAAGCAAGAGGTCATTTGAGTAATTGTGACTAGAGGGATTTATAAATGTAATTTCCTTTAGTTATAATATACATAATCAAATCAGCCCAATTAATATTTTTTTACTCTCGCTTTTTTCTGAAATATTTATTTTATATACATCAGTGATCAAACTTCATCAGATACATGCAAACCGGGGAGGCCCTGCAGTAGATATTTATGATAAATGCCATATCCTGAGGATGACAACAAACATGTGATTGAGGGGAGATAAGCAGCTCCCTGCCCAGGCTAGTCTGTTGACTACATGAAAGTAAAACCTATAGATTGTGCCTCTAAATTCTCTTTCCACCTTAATGATTAAAATGAAGCAGCTGTGCCTGTTTTAATTAAGTCGAATAAAGATTTTGGGTCAATGATTAAATTCTGGATACGACTCTAGTTTTGAGTGTAGAACAAAAATCTGGGTCATATGAACATTGCATATAGATGGCATTAGTAACGGCTACTTTGTGCACATTCCACACTGTCAGCAAACATGTTCTTATGGTGCACATGTTGCACATTGTACATCGATCGAATAGGTTAATTACAGATTGCATCACTCATGGTGTAATTAACAGAAAATCCAATAATCCCAATAATCTAGTTTTATCTGACAATGCAGGCAGATGGGCTGATCGCGCCTCTTTTGATAGTTTCTTCCTGATATCACGCAAACATTCAGGGGTTTAATTGCATTGTAAACAAGTAAACTTTTAAGTTTCTTTGCAACATCAAGAGTCTTTTTGATTTGAGTTCCTATAACTGGTAGCCATCACTAGTCAGACCACCAGTGCTCCCTTCAGTTCTCCCACGTGCTGTGTACGTGTCTGAGATTTCTCCTTGAAGGTAACACAAGGTTCAACTGTCTTCACACACACACACACACACACACACACACACACACACACACACACACACACACACATCCTCCTCTCCCTTGCACTCGCCTGCAGGCATCAATCTCAGGGGAAACGGGGGGGGGGGGAGGGAGCAGGAGGAACATCTAGCCTTATAACACAGGGAGACGATGATCAGAACCAGATGTGGCACGTGGAACTGGGGTCTCCTGTAGGTTAGCTTCTACATGCACAAACACTGTCAACCCTTCAGTTTCAGCTCAAATGTTGTCGCATTTCTCCCCAACAGGCGGCCGGGTGAAAACGTGGAAGAGAAGGTGGTTTATTCTGACTGACAACTGCCTCTATTACTTTGAATACACAACAGTAAGTAGTTCAATTTGTGTGTGCTTCTATCTAATGTTGAAACTGTAGTTGTAAGAACAGGGTTTTGATCGGCTTTTATCAGAAAAAAACAGAATTATGGCAAAAAAAAAAAAAAGCTTTTTTTCTTTTTCATTACCGTTTGGCTAAATGATGATGCAATTCATTGGTTGCTGCATCCTCTGGTTGCTTGGCAATCTTATTATGACAGTAATGGTCATGATTTAGATTTTTATCTTGTCATTCAACACTCCAATAACGTCAAAATGTCAAACTCTTCCTGTTTGAATTTACACCTTTAGATTGAAGTGAAGATAAATTATTTAAAAGGCAATCCATTCAGTCCATACTTTTCTCTTTCTCTCTCACACACACACACACACACACACACACACACACACACACACACACACACACACACACACACTCAAAAGTCAGAGCACAGGTCTTTGCCCAGCAGGTTTACTATTTAACAGATGCAGCCCCTTCGACCGCAAGATGCAGCCACACTCCAGCAATTAACATGAGGCATCATGGGAAACATCTGCTATCTCTCCCCCCCACCAATTAAAAAAAAGTCAGGAATTCCTCAGCACACACAAATGCATGCTGTGGTGGTGGTGGTGGGGGGTTTGCGGCACACACTGAGCCAGCTGTGAGCAGCTGTCCCTGGGCATTTCCTCCCCTTGCTGTGCCCCCTCATTAGAGGAAAGATGACAAGCAGGCCACAGAGTTGTTCCTCAAGGTCCACCCCCACCCCACCCCCCTACCTTAACACTCACACACTCATATCTGGGCTCAGCCGACACGATGCGTTTGGAGGGGTGGAGAGTGTAGGGTTACCTCTCCCTCGGGCGCTGTCCCTTACATGACCAGGACGAATAAAAACCTTTCAGCGTGCTTTAACTTTAAACACACCTTTAAATGCACTGGGGACATGAAAGCTGTTGCAGGAAGTCGTGTTGCTAGGTCATCTTTTTGACAATAATGTTTTCGATTTATAATTTGTAGCTGTTACAGTCACTATTTTGATTGAAGAAGACATGACAGGCAATGCTAGCACATCTGTGGTGCTGATGAAGGGATTCATGTTTCATCTGAGCCCAATCAGGCTGCAAACAACTTAATTACAATCTTAAACACTCCCAAAACCAATTGAAATGAATGAAATGAAAAATACTTTATTTATCCCTTTTGAGGGAAATTATTCAATTTATTCAATTTTTAAAAGTTTTATTTTATGTGGCATGATGCTGTTGTTATGAGATTTTTCAGTTCCTCTATTTTAGAAGTGTGTATTGTTGTAGCAAATTTCACATCCAGTATGGGTTTATATGGTGCGCCTCTACCAAAACAGTAGAAAAAGTATATTAAAGATGGGGCATGAAAGGAAAATTATGTCAGTAATGAATAATAATAAAAAAAGGCAACGTAAACATACAGCACAATATAAAAGCTTAATAACGAGCACCTAAATTTTCTAAATCTAATTTTATGTACAGCATTGCTTCGCTTTTTTTTTCTAATGAAATCTAATATATTTATGTATTTATTTATTGCATGGCAAAATGATCATTTATGAATGTCTTGTATATGTCATTTTATAATCTGCTTCATATGGGATTGATTTGTTTATATCTCTTTGTTTTTATACTTTTCTGTGTTGCTTGTGAATGAAGCTTCTTACCCCTGCATAACAGGGGTTAGAGACCATTAGACGCATTCACAGATAGCTACTATCTTGAGGCCAGATGTTGGCATCTCTTTGATGTCCTACAGGGAAAATACTGGTGGGAGACAGAAACAGCAAAAACAAAAAGTTAAATAAATTAGTAAGAAAAAATATAAATATTTGTCTTTGAAAATATAAAGAAATACATGTGTGCAAAATAGATTATTTTATTTCTTTTGCCCCCACATTTGCTGATCTACATATTTATTCTTTTATTTATTCCACTTTTTTTTTGTTTGCATTCTTTTTTTAACAGATGTTTCATTTTGGATATTTTTCAGTTACAGGATCATTTGCGATGGCTTTCTAAGAAAATTTCTATAAGAGCAGGAGACGTGTTTGGACAATGATCTGGGCACAATCCCTTCTTCATTATGCTCCCTCTTTGCACACAGACTCTGTCCTTGTCTCTCTCTTCGATGGCAAATCCATGTGCTGAATGACTGATGTGTTGATGCTGAAGGTTGTTTTGTTTGTGTCCTCAGGATAAAGAGCCTCGTGGGATTATTCCTTTAGAAAACCTGAGCATCAGAGAGGTGGATGAACCAAGAAAACCTGTAATGACCAGTTCTAGCAGCTCTCCTGTCCTTCTAAATTTCTTTATTTTCCATAATCCAAAAACACAACAGTTAGCTTATTTATTTATTTATTTTTTACTAAAAAAACATGTATTTATTCCCCAGAACTGCTTTGAGCTCTACAACCCCAACCACAAAGGTCAGGTTATCAAGGCCTGCAAGACGGAGGCGGATGGGCGGGTCGTCGAGGGCAACCACGTAGTGTACAGGATATCAGCCCCGACCCCAGAAGAAAAGGAGGAGTGGATCAAATCCATCAAGTAAGAGACGGCGCGTTAGTGTGGATCCATTTACACTTAGAGGGCACTTAGCCAACGCCTGCCTGCTCCCATGGGGGACTTTCTCATGCCTGACCTTGACACTGAGCAACCAACACACACACATGCACACACGTGCGAGTGTAATCGATGTACACACTCAGGCTGGTGACTAAATGCGACTCCGATTCTCACACTTCCATGACGATAACACTCCGAGGAGATTCCTGCTCTGCTGGATAAGGTCACTTCCCTTTGACTGGAGCTCAACAAGCAAAGAGAAACACACACACCTCCTCGGGCTCTTGCTGCACACTTAAAAGTGTTTTGGCAGCATTTACACCTACATCCCATCGCTGTCTTGTTATCCAGTAGGGAGTGTGGAGGTGCTACTGTACATCGGGCCAAGTGGGTTATAGATCACCTGACTGGTTATCATCCACTCAGCTTCAGCTTCATTGCACAGAAAATGATATAACTCAATCTTTCCATGCTCTAATGATGTTAAAAACCTCTTAGTATTGACAGATGTGTGTCTGTGTAATGAAAGTGGTGGGATTTAGCAAGCATCTTGTTGTGGAGAAGTGGGAAGAGGTGTATTTTTCATGGTTTGGAAGATTTAGAGTGGGTGGACCTTCTGTTGATTAATGTCTTGTGTGTTACATTATGTGATGACCATCTTTTTTTTACTGTTGGGTTAATAATGATCTCAGACTAGACTCTGCAGGACGGAGTGTTCTGCTGCAGCTGACCGGACGGGTGAGGTGGCAGACTGTCCTGCGGTCAGCAGATTTCACACACACACTGTCCCACCTGACTCATCTGCAAGGCTGGAGACTTCTGTTGTTAACAGTGCTGTGCACGTGCATAGAGGTCGTCTCTGCACGGCAAATTTTAGCTGCCGGTAAACCAGCTAATTGCTCAGCGTTTTTCCCATCTGACACCAATAGCACATCAGGGTAAAGAGCTGTCACTTCTAAAGAGGTCATGGGCTCACATGGATTTACACTCAGTGCAGCTGTAATCACCCACCTTTGCATTTATCCCTGATGTAGCTTCTCACAGTTTGGGTTTTGCAGTCAGATGTGTTTCTATTTTATTTCAGTGTCCCAGTTAAGCAGGAAGCAGTTTTCAGAAAAAAACATCTTCAATAAAACTTGTGTTTAGAACCCTTACAACACAAAATGTTAAAGCCAGCAGCTCACTAACAAATTTATTGCATTGGGGCTAATGGAGGTTTTAACAATTTGAAACCCCCAATGAACATCAATTTATCTGCCTTAAAGGGTAAACAGGCAATTTTCTTCAGCTTTTTATTCTTTTTTTTTATTACATTAAAGTCAAGTGTGGGATTTAGTGGCATCTGGTGGTGAAATTGTGGATTGCAACCAACAGAATGATGGCATGTTGAGATATCCGTTTGACAGCAAAGCGACATTTATGTGAAGAATTGTTTTACAAATAAAACAGATAACCATAAATGTCATTTTGTTACTCGTTGACGACTTACAAGCTTGAGGGTCGGTGATTTATTTCCCACTTTCATCAACAGAACACAGTGCAGACACGAGTCAGGACGCAGTTTTTGCTGACATTTAAAATTCCTGTTCAAACACTGTTGACAATTTACACCTTATTGTGAGCACTTGGACACAGTTGTTAATCTGCTCTTCCATGTGTTCTTCCACAGAGCGAGCATCAGCAGGGATCCCTTCTATGACATGCTGGCCACCAGGAAGAGGAGGATAGCCAATAAGAAATGATGACCGCTCACCTTGAGCTACGTATTTCAGCCGCACTTCTGTGACCAGGACTACTTGTGAATGCGTATGTCTCATCGGAGTCACAAGGGTCTCCCATTTGTTGTTTAAGGGCTGGAGGACAAGCAGCAAATGCAAGGGAGACTTTATGAATCACTCATATTTCTGCCTGAAGACTGCAACTCAGTTCTTGTCTGACATGAAAATAGAGATTACTTTTGGTCTGGCAGAAATGTTGAATATTAATGTGGACTAGGAAATAAGAAACTGGGAATAAACGCTTCACTGAACTGGACATGATGAAGAGACAGCCAACGCTGTAATCCAAGGATCTTATTTGAAGAGACCGCCTTCTGCTGGACACATGAGGAATTGATTCTACTGCACTAATAATGCAGTGCACTCTGAAAGCTCAGTATCGGTTGCTATGTACTGCAGTGTTCCTGTCATCCAGACTTCCTGCAGGATTCAATTTTTTTTTTTTTTACCTCCTTTGAAAACTACAATAATTCTTTGTTGCAAAAAGCCTCAAGCTTATCACTCAGCTGGTCTGGTTGATAACCCTGAAGTGACTATCTGTTCCATTTCTAATTCAGCTCACCTTTAGATCAAATGCTTATTTACAGTTCTCTAAAATGTTTAATCTTTGACTGCAATGGAAAACGGGTTTCGAGGATACTCGTACACGATGGACTGTAACGCCACATCTTAAGTAACCATGATTTTTAAAATCTGTAGTTAACACTCACCTGAAAAATATTTTCAGTATTGAATCCACCTTTGTGATCAAGATTTTTTTTAAATTTATTTTCTTGTTTCACAAATAAAGACAGCCCCAACTTACATTTAGCATGTATAGTATATAGTGTACATACTTTTTTTTATATATATATATATATTTTGTGTTTATGTAGCATGTAAATGATGGCTGTAACTTTTACCCGTTTATCTTTTTAATTCAACATCAGCAGCTTGTAATAGTGGAAGAAACACATTGTGCAGCTCATTGTGGAGCACAAAGAATACATGATGCTTTATCATAAAGGTAAAAATGCTTCAAAAAAGGTGAAAGAAATAAGAAACTGGAACTTTTGAAACACCACCAGTGTGTAGACTGACATCTGAGCAACCCAGAGCCACAGATTTTTCTATTAAACTTGGTTTGATCTTTGTTTGGAAAAACTGCTCCCAAATACTTGGTTGTACAACCTAAATTAAAATAATTGCTTATAATCCAATAGTGTTTGTGTTCATGCAAATTCAGCAAGAAGTCCTTGACTCATCATCTTTGGTAAATTCAAATGTGGAAACAGTCTGAAGAAGAAATACGTGAGGTGAGTCGCCTTTTGGATCCAAGCAGATAAAACTGTGTGTATTTAAAAAAAAAACAAAAAACCTTAATACAGAAGATTCGTCAGTTAATGTACTACATTATAATTTAACTGGTGAAGAAAGTTTGTTCAGCGAGAGGCCTGAATACAGTCAATTCTCTAGAATACAAAGTAAAAAAGAAAAAAAAACCACATCTCAATCAGCATCTTCCATTCATTTCAACACAGCTTGTAAACAAGATACAAGAACAAATTACAATTTCCGACATAACCAAATGTATTTTAAGGCGTTTACCTTATACAATGTATAAATTCAGACATGCTAAACTAAGAAGATATAACAGCAGTTTTCTCAACTTTGTTCTGCAGTTGAAAAAGAAACCCCCACCCCACCCCCCCAAAAGCAAACCCATTTAAAAACAAATCAAACATGAGAATCCTGATACAGGATTTTTTTTTTTTACATATAAAAATAACTGATAATACAGTTTGAAATTAAATTCACAGTATTTTTTTATGATGCTAGAAGACACAAACTGTATATTTAATTAAAAAGCTAACAAAAATGGTCCACAGCCATGATTAAAAAAAATGTTCAGATGCTTTTCTTTTTGAATATTTTAAAAAGAAAAGGACGTGAGACAGAAGAATGACCCAGAAGGAGACCTCATGAACGGAGACATGACAGAGAGTGAATCTGTGAGTCTTAGGCTTCAGAGGGAAATGGAAACAAAGACAGCAAAAAGGAAAATAAAAAAAAAGCTGAGAAATGTTCTCAAGTCTGTCCAGGGTTAACATGGAGGTATCAGCCAGCTAAGTCTCGTCTCCACCACTGCACTCATCTGTCTCATTCATAAATATCTCCTCTCTGTTAGTTTGACCGCACCCAGTGAGATCAAAGACAAACACAAAAACTCAAAACATTGCAACTCTGTAGATATGGTGATATCTTACACTTTCAAAAAACATGATGCCTTTCAATTATTCTCCCTTTTGTTTCATTCTTGTTTGAAGCAGGTGGAAAACCGATTGATGTTAACACGTTTTCAAGTCCTGAGTTCCACTGAGCAGCAGCTGACATGTTTAAGCTCCAGGCTTTCTCTGTATTTAACCAAGTATATATTACTATCTTTCATCTTAATTGTTCAATAGGTGACAGTTATTGACAATAGTAAGGAGAAATACGGCAAATCAATAAACAAAAGAAGTACTTTTGCACATTTAAAAACACTTTAGTTGTGGTAAAAAGAAATCAATATATTCCCTATGAAGAAGCACCACTATAAAAAATTGTTGATATCATTCCTCTGCTGTTGTTAAAATGGTGTAGATGGGGCTGGAACGACAAAGAAAGTAGAGACATCATTAAAAATTTGTTTATAAAAAGGGATTATTTAAAACATTTAAACACATTTTCTGACAAACTGTAACATTTAAAAACAAAAAAAGAGGAAGATCACTCACAGAGTCTGTGTTTGAGGCCACGGGAGGATCAATGGGAGTTACCATTGGTTCGGCTGTAACCATTTCCTACAAAACAAGATGTACACTTTAAGTCAATAAGCTCTATGGGAAGATTTTGGAGGTTCAGTCTGAATGTGAAACCCACCATTACCTGTATATCCATTGTGGTGGCGGTGAGCTGAACCGTTTGAGGGTGGGGTTTGACGTGAGGGGTGTAGATGGTCCCTGCTGCTGTCACTGTAGTCTGTGCGGTGACGTTTATCAGATGGAAAGCCATTGTCATGGTCAGAGTCTTTACAGTCAGAGTAACGTCGTTTCCGACTTTCCTTTTCTTCACTGCTTCTGTTCTTGTGGCTCAGAGCTGCATCTGGGCTACGCTGCTCAGGATCGCTGTCCCTGTGCCGCCGCCTCTTCTTCCTTTTCTTTCTTCTTTCAGTTGCTCGGTCTGAGTCTCTGTCTGAGCTACTAGGGGAGGAAAAAAAAAAAAACACACCATAAATACACAAAACTAAATCAGGATTAATAATTCATTAATAAAATGTCTAAAACGTCTATCATATTTTCAGAGAAATATTGACAGATCCTTGTGCGTTCTTGCTCTGGCTCCGCCAACGCTGATGTTCAGAGCTCTGTACAGTGATTTTCTCACATGCCAAGAATGACTGAGCACATTTAACTCCCAGCCATCTCACCCATGAAGTGGCCCGTGTCCAATGACAGGGCTACAGGGTATTTAGAAAATAGCTATCAGAATAATATCTTTCACTTTAAGTCAGTCTAAGGAGTAAATATGTTATTAATATGGTGCAGCTTGAATTTAAAAATATCTGTCTCCAAGCTACAACAACGGGGCTACCGAGGCTCTAAATACAGTCGTTTATGAACACTTGTTTTGGTTTGAGATATATATTTATTTTAATGGGTAATATCAATTTACAATTATTATACTGAATATTTTTTATAGAATTAAAGCTTCAAACCATGTTTGCGGGGTTAGATAAAACATAACCAAAAACAATTATGGGTGCAAACATATTTGTATCAGACAATTTTACATCAATGTTTGGGAAGATGGATCTGTACATTTCTGGCACACAAGTATGAAGTACTGCTGTATTCATATGTTGCCTTTAATGCACCTGGGTACCACCATCACTTCATGAGTACTCCAAATAAAAACAACACATAATAAGTGATGAAAGAAAATCATTTTAATGCTTGACGTTTTGCTGCTGGTTTACTTTGCTTTTACTTTGATTTCAGTGACTTGGATGTGATTTCGTAAGCAAACCAATCATATTACTGTCTTATTGTGGCTTCCTGCAGCTATGATGCAAAGTTATCAGTAGACTTGGATTTGGTTAGGTGGCTTTAGACAAAACTGTGTCACGGCACGGTTTTGTCCATTTCTTTCCGACTAATGGTGCACAACACGGTTTACGGTAAACAATAACTGTGGTATAAGGTCAAAAAGTTTAATACTATATCAATCTTTGCCTGAGTAGTAAGGTGTAGTTTAAAAATAGACTTTTCTACAAGTTTAAGGTAATTGAAAACGTGAAATGATTAGAGTACTCTTACTGGCTTCTAACACGTTAAGGTTTGATTGCACTTACAGAAACAAACAGTCAGCATCAACTCTAGAAAAACTAATTTCAAAAGAACACGTTTATTTGTAATTGTCAAGTTAGTTTTTTACAATCATCTAGGCAATAAAATACTTTTGCAAAAAGTTTTTTTTAAATGTCCAGCTATTGTAAGGATTTCAGAAACCATTCTGAGAGTTGTATATCATCAAATATGAACTTACAACATGAAAACAGAAGTTCATTGATGTGTTAGAAAAACTACTTACAACCAAATCTTATAAATTCAACAGATAGAGTAATTAATCGGTCTATATTTTAGATCAGCATTTCCTGGTGCGAAGATATCTGATGAAAATGCTCGTTAGTGAAAACTGAAAGGTTTTGATGCAGTCTGAGGACCAGTAGCGAGGAGACTCTCAATGATCACATTCCAACGTTTTGTATTCCCTTTGTCTGAGAGAACCGCTTTGTCAGAATGATGCTTTTACATAAATTTGTCTCTCATCTTTAATGTGTTCTGCTCTAGCTTTCTAGAATAAGTTGCTTTGGTGATGATACTGTGTAACTTTTGACCCAAATATTTTTCTTTTCTATTCTACCGTAATTTAGCAGATGCTTTTGTTCAAAATGACTTACAACTGAAAGTGAGAACACCACAAGCAAGAATTCAAACAAGAGGGGACATCATGATTAAGTGCTAGTCAAACTGTTGAGTCCAGTTGGACTCAGGTGCTGCCGTGAAGTGCTGGAGGCAGTGCCTTTTATGTTTTTTTTTTCTTTTTTTAAATAATAAATATCAAATATTAACCTAATGTGAGTAATAATGGATGCTTTCTGGGGTCAATATACAGTGCTTGATGCGTGTCGGCGCTCCGAGGGGGCCTGCCCTCTTCAGAAATTGTAATTTTGCAGGAGTGGATCCGTCTCTCATGGGATCATGTGGTTTGCTTTACGGCTCCCCCTCTATAAACACAGAGGGTTCTGCTTTCTGCTACTTTTTCTTCTTCTTCGAACAAAAATTTGTAATGAACAAAGTACGAAAATGAAAATGGTGTCTGAGGAGGCCAGAAAGAGAAAGCGGGAAAGGGATCGCTCCAGAGGAAAGACACAAGTAGACTGTGGCAAAGAATTTGCTCATTGGAGTCTGATGAAGGAGCAGTGTGGATGCAAAACCCACTGTTTGCCTCAGAACAATGGCAGTAAGTGCCTGATGAGCTGCAGAACATCCCAGTCTGTTTCTTTATTTTGCTGTTTAATAGAAGCTAAATGTGGCTAGTTGAAGCTAATTGGCTACAGACCAAGGCTAACGTTACACCCTAAACATTTAGCGCATGTGAAGTGGGGCTGGTTTGCATGCAATAAATGCATTTTCTATCATTCATAAAAATATGAAAGTAGTGACAGAACGATTAGCAACTGGCTTGGTTTAATTTTATGGTTTTCATACGCTGTTCAACAGCAAGTAGTACTACTGTAATGTCCCATAAGCTAAGGGCTAATGCTGATGTTTTCATAACATGTTATTGACATGAGTTCTGCCAAAGATACTGCTTCATTCGATACCCAAAACTATATAAAATAATTTATAGTAATATTTTTGGGACAATTTTTGCCTGAATTCCTGAAACGGAATTACTTCACTATCAGCTGGTCAAAGTGGTCTGCAAATACGATTCCAAAACACGGATTACTGTTTGATTTTGCGACAGTGTCCTGTAGGAAGTTACAGGTTTAGTGCCCCTAGTGGCCAAACGTTACACAGTATCCCTTAAAACAACCTTTGTAATGTCAACCCTATGTTGAACCTGAATCCAACTTTGTGATAAATGCCCAAAGATTTCTGTACATCATCAAAACAAGTTGAGAGGGAACAAATCCTGACAATCACCAGAGTGATGAGTTGTGTCAAACAACCAAGTGTGAATCATTCTGTACAGCAAAGCTCGAACATCAAAGTAAACTAACAAATCTGTTGACGTATTTCTGAGTGGAGCAGAACAATCAGTTGGCATGAATGCACAAATACAGATACTCACCCGCTCTCATGGTGCTTGTATTTATCTTTTGACTTCTTCTTTTTCTTGCTTTTTTTGTGTTTCTTAGAGCGGTGAGCTTCAGAGCTATCATCTCTCTCCTTTCTCTGGTGATCAGTAGTCCTCTTGTGACTCCAATCCTCCCTTTTAGGAGCAGAGTCAAAACTGGACAGGGGAGCCCGTGAGGGAGAGCCCTTGGACTTGTTTTTTTCTGGAACTGCAGCAGGGGATGAACTCCTGTCTTTTGAGCGGTAATAGTCTCTATCCCAGGCGCTCCTCTTTTCCTTCATTACATGGGATTCTTGACTATCCTGCTGCCACCTCCGACGGCTGTAAAACTCCTCGCGGTGGGGGAGATTGTATCCCTTCCGCTCAGTATCCACATAAGATCGCTGGTGGTAGTGGCTGTAATTGTAAGAGCGCCTATCACGGTCATGCTCCCTTCGGTCACGATGACGCTCAGGCTCCCAGTCCTTGTAGTTACGTTCAGGAGGCAAACGATCTTTGTATGAGCGATGGTGATCTTGTCTGTACCGATGACGGTCGCTGTTACTTTCTCGCACCGGACTCCTGTTCCTGTAGTGTCTCTCCCTGTCCCTGCTATGATCAGAGTATAGTCTGTCTCTCTCCTCATCTCGAGAGGATCGCCTTTCATTGCCTCTAGAAATGGGCTTGGACACACATTGCTCCTTGTTTTCTGTATGCCCCTCAATCACTTCTGATGGACCATTGGTCTGTGAGGAATCCTTGTCTTCATCCACACTTTTGCTAATATTTTGTAGAGCTGAAGATATTCCACCGGTGCTCTGCGAGCAGTCTGGCTCAGAGGATAAGGCCGCAAGGTTGACATGATGCCCAGAAGAAGCAGATTCTCTGGATGCAACAAAATCTGTCTTAGTAGCAGTAGCTGGAGGTGAAGAGGTAACAGCAGAGGATGATGTTTGGTGAGGCAGGGGTTCAGACAGAGTTTTAGCCCTTGTGTCGCTTTCATTAGCAGCAGGATGAATGGTCTGAGAAGAACTGGTCTCAGATGAAGCAGATTCATGTGCCTCTTTGCTGAAAACATAAGAGCTGCAAACAAATGAGCAAATCTTTATATCATTTAGATTTTTTTGGAAGCAACATGTTTATATAAAGTCGTAACTGAGTAAGAAACAAAGCCAAACTGTAATCCAAGAAATTAGGTTCATACAGTAAGTCCTTTCTTTATACTCACAATTTGAAATATGTGTATATGTTGTTTTTTCTTAAACAGTTTAATGTGGATTAAACAGTGGTTGAAATAAGTTTTTAACACTCAGAAAGTTAATCTTACTTTGGTTGACTGTGGTCAGTGACTAGTCCATTAGCAACAGCTGTGACAGAGGATGAAGTGCCGTGATTGCTGCTGGAGATCTGAGGAAAACAAAAAAAGGGAAAGAAAAAGGGGGAAAAAAGACATGTTTATTAAAAAGGCCATTAAACTATAATTACAGCAAATTATTAGTACATTCTTACAGGAATTTACCTTCTCAGGTGTGTTGTGTCCATTCACTTTGTGGTGTCCAAAATAGTGTCCATTTTGGTTTGACTTGGAGACTCCAGAGGTTGGTCCGTTTAATTCATTGCCATTATGGTGCACTCCTGACTCCCCGTTGGTGGTTTTTGGAGAAGTAGCACAGAAATTTACTGTGACATTACTTCCCTTAGACTGACATTTAGACAATCCATTTTCCAGAGTGCCATAGTTCTCCTGGTCCGATTCTTCCGAGGACTCCTGGCTGTACGGCACCAAGAAAGATGCTCCATTGCAACCTTTGGAGTGATCACCATTACTGCAAGACATGCCATTAACATGGTTAAGCTGACGAGGAACAAAGCGAACATCTGAGTGGATGTCTGAGGTAGACTGAGAGGAGGATAAAGAGCTGGAGGAGGAGCTGCTTGCAGAGGACGGCTGGCTGAAAGAGGATGGTCGGTTCTGTTTGCTTTGTCCAATAAAAAATGAAAGCTTTTGTCGTTTGTCTTGGTCTGGGATCATCGTGGGTCTACTGACTGAGTGGGAGATGGACGAGGAAGCCAGTCCATTACCAGGTTTCCCCAGCGCACTACTGCTGGTGCTGGCCTTTGAGTTAGAGGAATACTCTCGCAGAGACCCATTCCCATTAACATGGAGAGTACTCTGAGAAAACAGAAGAGACACAAGTACATTCATTAAGAATCCAAATCAGTCTGGTCGCATGCTTGAATCGGTAATGGCCACAAAAACTTAACTACCCAAAGTTCAAAGACTAATATGAAAGCATTTAACATTACCTTGGTCATGTGTGGTGGCAGCTGGGGACCTATGAAACCAATGTTGTTGTGGTGGGCAATGGTATTGATGCGTGGTGTCACTACCGGCCGTGGAGACGACTGACCAGAGATGCCTGGGTTATGGCTCAAGTTGCTGTAATCCCCAGCTCTTTTCACATCAGAGGATCTAAGACATGACAAACATGGACATCAGGAAAAACATTTCACTACCAACACTTAACTTCAGGAAGATGCAGATATCCCACCCAAATAAAAAATAAGCTCTTTTTTTAAAGGAATTTATCAGTTTCAATAATTCCTTTTGGCGTTGAATTGCTTTTAACCCTTGGATATAAAGTTTTGACGATCAACAAATGACTGTTGTGGGAAAGGGTGTCTAAGGCCTAGTTTACACTACAACGCTGCTGGAAATTTATGCATTTTTTTCTCCTTTGCGGGATTGAAAAAAAACTACATTTACACGACGGCGGAATAAATCTGATTGCCGTTGACACGACACATCTTGAGTGACTACGGTGTAGTACGTATGCCACGCCTTTAGATGGCAGTGAAAACTAAGTTGCTAAGGTACACACCATTTTTATACTAGTTCCTACTACATCCTCATTAAACTGGAAGACAACATCTTTGCTGGCGACATACATGCTGAATGATGAGTACCTTTTGTTTTAAGAGACCAAATAACTTGAAAAGATATAGCAGCACAAGAAGAACACAGGAATTTATAATGGTTTAACTTAATTACAGTTTACTCACTTAATGTAAAAAAGAATATAGGCCTGCTGGTTAAGGACAGACCGGATGTCGCTCACAGACACAGAAGAGTCGTTCATCTGATACCATTGACCGTTGCTAGCCTGGAAGACATGCAAAATCAAGAATGATACCATTTATGACTCCATATAACCAGTTTCTGAAAAGATTTCAAAGTGTACTATATATTTGTTCATGCTTAAGTGACACTAACATCATAATCACATGATCAAATGTGTGTCATGGATCCTAAACTTTTAGAAACATATTTTGCCTGTTATGCTGTCAGCTCAGATCTTAATGTGTTAAGGCCTACTATATGTAGATATTCTTCATTTAACTCTGCTGCAGTGTGTTCTTGGTGGAGCACTGAGTCAAATTTGTATGTGTGTGTATACAACAGCAGTGTCGTCACAAATCACAATAGTGAGTTTTATTTTCCAGTACCTTAACATAGCAGTAGTAGTGTCCAGCATGACAGCTGAACCCAGAGTGAACCAGTACAGCGAACAGACCGTAGATCTGGGCCTCCCCTTGAGATTGAGACATGAAGGGCCGCAAGTCCAGGTACTCTGGATATTTCACATCCTGGTAAAAACAAAAAGAAGCGGATTCATTTTTTAAAAGACCATCAAATATATCTGTTCAATATCAGCAGCACATTACGAGCTGCTCCAGCTCTTTACAATGTCTATGAGTATTACAATAAGCATTTGTCACAGTACCTTAGTGATTTTTCCTCCAGTAAAGTTCGCAAATCTTTTGAGTGCAAGGGTGAGCACATTAGGGCTGCGATGGATTGTAAATCTCTTTGAGGCTGTGACCATTTTTTTGCATCTGAAGAAAACAAATGTTCAATTTATTAATTAGCAAAGTAATACATTAATAAAGGAAAATTTATACATTTTTCTTTTTTATTTACAAATGTGTTTTACTTGGTGCATTTGTAGGCATTTTCACCATCCAGCTGCTCTGGTTTGACAAACTGCTCCAGAGCTTTGGGGACAGTGGGAGCCGTCTGCATGGAAAGAAAAGTCAATTTGGATGTTTGCAAAATTTCTGATATTTATGTATCTACAAAAAATGCAGAAAACGTCAGCTCCACAAATAAAGAATAAAGTTGCAATACCTTAATTTCTAATGTTATATCCAGAAAAGGGTCAAAAGTATCCGAGACAGCTTTGCAGTTTAAACACTTTACTAAAAAATACAAAAACAAAATGTCAATTTACTAGTCAGCAAAAGTGGGAAACTATAAAAATGTGTATTCATATAGAAAATACGACTAAAGATCTAAATTCAAGATAATTTACCTCTGGACCTAAGGTACCCGCCAAATACTTGATGGATGAAAGTGGTTGCCTGTGTTTGCCTGTCCAATCTGTCACAAAGATAAAAATAAGAATTCAATCGGTTTATCAGGGTAGGCAAGGCAAGTTTATTTGTACAGCACATTTCCAGTACAAGATTCAAAGGGGCTTTCCATTTAACATTAAAAGTGTAACAGATGGTGCAAAGAAAGCATTAAAAAGTATAAGAAAAAAAAATCAGCAAAAACCAAAGCAAAATTATTTTTAAAAAAGAAAACAAAAAAAACCCCAAAATCCTAATTCAAATTGATTTAAACCAAGATAAGTTAAAAGATACCTAGTGGATTTCATGCATTTTTTAGTACATGCCTTGTTGCGTAATATAGACTATTGATCTTCAATACCATAAATTTTGTGAGGATTTTCCCATAACAATGCTATAGGACCAGTAGTAGGCGCATGAGAAAAGAAATATTTTTAACCAGGATTTAAGAGTGTCAACATTTGGTGAAAGTTTAATTTCCACTGGCAGTTTGTACCACTTGTTTGCAGCATAACAGCTAAAAGCTGCTTCTCCATGTTTAGTCTGGACTCTGGTCTGGACTCTAGTCTGGACTAGCTGATCTCAAGTCTTTGGATTTAAGAGCTCTTTTAAGGTTTATATTCGCTGACATATCTGATGTATTCTGGGCCTAAACCATTCTGAGATTATCGGTAGAGACACATTTCACTGCTCCACTGTTTCAATGAAGATACAAACATCTTTCTGATTATATGTTAAAGAGACAAAAGGAAAATGAAAACAGAATATTCTAGCTGACAAGCTACAAAATCTGACAGCTCAAGTAGGAGGAACAAAATTGAGGAATAAAAGTAAGATCAAATAGTCCAGGCCCCTTGTTAGTATTTGCAGTAGAAGAATCAGCTCGATTCCTAAGGCTCTTAACAACACTTATAGGGCATTTTCACCCCCGGATAGTCCAGGGGACTGTTTGATTGGGCAGGAAATTCTGGAAAATGTTGCACCTTCCTTTCGTTTGGTTTGCTTTCACACTTTAGTTTACTCAAGCAGACCAAACAACCTGGAAAACATCATGCAGTCACAAAAACTGCTTACTAGGGTGATGTTCCACGAAAATATCACTTACGAAAAAAGAAATGGACAAGGGTTTGTTTGTATCTATCTATCCATTTACCTACCTACCTACCTACCTACCTACCTACCTACCTACCTACCTACCTACCTACCTACCTACCTACCTACCTA
>JAOXYM010000023.1:16126300-16142726 GCA_028567055.1 Leptatherina wallacei
AAATTGTTA
Organism: Leptatherina wallacei; assembly: GCA_028567055.1. Lineage (NCBI taxonomy): Eukaryota > Metazoa > Chordata > Actinopteri > Atheriniformes > Atherinidae > Leptatherina > Leptatherina wallacei. The sequence goes on from JAOXYM010000023.1 coordinate 16,126,310, forward strand.
ACATTTGTAATAAAATGTTTACTGTGTGGGACCAAGGTAAGCGTATTAAACAGCTTGGACCCGTGCATTACACGGTGCGCGTCGTGGTGTTGTAGACTCCGCATCGTGCATTAAAACCGTGTAATGCAAGGGTCCTCGTTGTTTAATCCTTACTAAATGAGCAAGCTCCAAGACATAAAAGCAAATGTATGTTTGCATGCTATATTCAGATGCCAGTAAATATTTGCTATTTAGATGACAATTAGATTGCATGTAATAAAAAGTGCATTGGGACATAGATGTGATAATTACATATCACTATAAACAGTTATGTTTCTTAATTTGACTATAGAGAAAGACCAGAAAAAAATGAATAGAAAAAGGCAAATCACTTTGTTTCTGAAAGTAAGATGGCTTACTTGAAATCCTATAAAAATACCAACTGCGTCACACGCTCAGCGATTGATCTTTAACTTGCTTTAAAACTGGATGAATTATGTAACTGGATGAATGAAGGCACAGAAGCAGCAACACAACACCCACAAAACCAACTGTGTAACACTTGAGCAAAAACATGTAAAAATCATTAGCTTCATAAATGCAGCCATGAATGATTTTTAAAATTGAGAGATAATAGCTCTTTATTTAACTGAAAAGTATGTAACTTAAATGTAGCTGGTGATAAAAAAAAAACCTTGAATAATTTAAACTCTGTAACCTTAAAAAAACCCAGTGATCAGTGAGAGTGATGGATGTATCTGGGTAAGAAGACTGGTGGATTAATGTTGATAAAAATGCTGCAAACATCATGCCAATAGCTTGCCATACAAGCCTGTGGGGGGCACCTGTGGGGTTGCTTCAGTAGCTCAGGTCTAGGTTCCGCAACCTTATGTGACCAAACTAATTAGGTGAATTAAAAACATGTATGTACCGAATGGCAGGTTTCTTCTTCAATAGATTCCCAGCCCCCCACCCCCTTTTCTCCTGGTCATAGGCATATTCCCAGATGACAGATCCAGGATTCATTGTGAAAGAGTAGTTCAGGGAGCATGACATCAGTTTCACATATACACAACTCCATTTTTGAGATGTGCAGATAAAGAAGGAGAAGTCCGATTACTCCATTATTAATACATAAATCAAAAGGGAATACAGCTCAAGACAGAAATTAATGCTACGACAATGCCCAAAGAAATTATGCAAAGGTAATTCTGTAACATTATCAAAGATATAGCTGGTCCAACATGACAGGGTGTAAGATTTTTTTCAGATCAGATAGTATAAAAACAATTTCAAAATAACAACAGAAGCTATATAGTTTGCCTTGTCATGAGGCTTTTTTTTTTTTTAATTTGGAGATAAAAAACAAAAAGAAAATGGGGATAAGAAGCAACTACTTTTCAGACATTGTTATCCTGAGATATAATCAGTGTGCATCGCCCTTTCCACTTTGTGTAGGGAAAAGATTACAACTGGCCAAAGAGGTTTGTGTGTGTGGTTGTACTGTTTAACTAGATGGGTTGTGTAACTTTGAGTTTACTGTGAGTGATAAGAGCATTAAATGGCTGAGCCCTGGTCTGTAAACAATACAACCTCCCAGCTTTGAGACACATACACTAAAATGTAGCTGATAAAAGGCCTTGCTCCTACCTTGGTCTTTGGGCCGGTCCACAGAAGAGGGTGTACTGTTGTAGACAGCAGCACCAGGGGTTGGACCAAGGCAGCTTCCAGAAGACTTTAACCTCGGTGAGTCACTGGGCATAGTGGGACCCACTGTCCAACTGCTGGAACAACTGCCATCCATCCCCACGTCTCCACTAGTGAAGGAGGATCGGTTAAATCCGACTGACTCGTGGTCAGACTTTTCTGAAGATCTGTCAACTATGGTCATTGTTCATAGCTGCATTATGGACAGAGAAACAACAGTATGCAACTTTATGATTTGCAGAAAAAAACAGGCACATCCAAGGTTTGATGTGGTTTATTTCTGCTTGAAATAAAAGACATGCACAAAGGTATTTGAAATACAACTATCAACAACTTACTTCTACTTTGGCATATCCAAATACATGTTTAGAATACAACAGCTAAATACGTTTGCAAGAATATAACAACATCACTTCAGTTAAATGCACAAATACAATAATATAAGTCAATTTCACACAAAAAAACAAATTTTCTCAGATTTCTTTTTTTAAACAAAACAAACAAACATGACCTTTAACAATTACGAGATAGCAATTACAAATCTAAATAACTTTTTTTGTTAACAGCTACTTGTTAATATTATGGGTCAAAACACTAAACACCAAAAGATAAATGGTAAGATCTATTGACAAAAACCTTTAATTATACCAAAGTATAATGTCTATTGCTAAAATGGTTTACTTGTACTTGCAAAGTCTCTAAATAAACCTTATAACTTACAGAACCCAAAAGGGGAAAATTTCCTGGTCGGAAACACGTTTCAAATAGCAGCTGTTCCCTCCCACCTGCTCCAACAGACTCACTTGCATTGGTTAACGGGCGGTAGCAAGGCCTTTAACACGCAGCGCCATTCAATTTCAAGAAAACACGCAGTAAACTAAAGTTAATGTGAACGATTTGTCCTACACGAAATACTAATATGTGCTGCTAGCCCCTGGAATTGAAGTTCAATGGTATGACTTGTGACGAACAATTCGCTATCGAAGCTCACATCATAAAGGAAACGAAGAATGGAACACATAGCTACAGAAAGCAGCTAACATTCGCTCGTGCGGCAATATACTTACTAAGGCGGCTAACAAGTAAGCTAGTTAGCATGCACAATGGGCACTGACTAACATGGCGGAGAGACTCATAGCTACGAACTAGCATCTTTGAGACATTTAAACGGTAGTAAATTAAAAGTGTATTTAATATTAAACGTGTAGGCCTGATATAATGGGCGTCTAAATAGACGAGAAAGGGGGGAGGGGGGGGGACTCGACACCGGTGGTAGTGTTTGCTCACTGCGCTGCTCTCCGACATGACATAGAACCGGTGTAGGGCTACTATAGCAAATTAAAGCGACTAAAACCTACTAAAATACTTCGACTGCAAATTTATTGTTATATTAGTTAGCAAAGGCAACTCCTCACTCACCTGTAATCTGTTATGAATACGTTAATACCAGTTTTAAATCCATTCCGTATTTCCAGCGGGTGTCCGGCGGTGAACAATGACGTAGCTAATTGCCCCACGGGTACATCCGGGTACCTGCCATGAAACGAGGTTTCTGATAGGTCCATCCGACCAGATCTCTGCGAGGAACGTGTTTCGGGAAGATCCGTCGCACGTACTTAATTCTGACCTTAGTGTGCATGTACAACCCATTACTTGAGCTTTGTACCAACAGAATTATTACAAGTGGTCTTAACATCATTATTTGAAAATATCCGTGATAAAAGGTAGTTTTCTAAATAGATTACAGTGTCCAAGGCATTGTCATGTCCAGCAGTATTCCAGTATTCCCTGTATCCCCCGCTGAAATCAATGGCCAACCATTGATAGAATGGCTGCAAAATTGAAAAAACAAAACAAAAAAACAACAACAAACAAAAACACTTCACACACCATCAGCACGGTGTGTAGGTCACCTTGCCCAACTTGCTATATGTGTCACAGATTTCAAAGCAAGGCCTCAAGCGGTCAAATGTCACACTGCTTCTAAAAATGCCACCAGATATATACCTGAAACAGCTTTTATTGAACAGCTAAACAAAATTAATTTTTTTTTAATGCAACCTATATCCAGAAGTACAGGACACACTGACATGCCCACACACACTCAGCCACCTGTACGGAGTGACAAATCCAAGTACAAAAGTGGCTGAATAAATTAAGTTTTGTCTTAAGATTTTGTTTTCCAGAGGTTCAAATCTTCTCCAACTCAGAGAAACTAACTGTGACTTGGGAGCTCTGAAGCTGACTGATCTGCATCTTCAGCTGCAAGATTTCTTCCTCCTGCTCTTCAACTTTTCTCTGCAAACCATGGATTACCTGAAGGGGTAAAAAAACAAGATGGTAATTGTTATAATAACTTGCACTGCAAGTCAAGTGTAAAAAAAAAAAAAATCTGGGCCAAACAGATAGTATTTGTGACACACAGTGTAGCAACACTTGCAGTAAAACTAAAAGTATTCATTACAAATGTTCCTGAGTCAAATCTACACGTCCAAGTGTAGATTTTATATCAGTCATCTCAATTAGTGAGCCTACACCCTCCTCAATGAAACTGCTCCAGGTGCTGCTCTTTAGTACTAGATGTATTTTTGACTGTCCCCACCACTTCACATTGGATCAGAAGTATGGTGGAACTCATTCCTTTTGAAGCAATAAACTTGATTTTTTTTTTTTTATTGTATAGAACTCCTTTTTTTGTAATACATTAGAGAGGATGGACCTCGGGTTCTCCAGAAAGGTCTCTATAATGTAGCATCAACTGAAATATCTGAACTCATTAATGAATGGCCTTTTATTTGTCTGAATACATAAATTACTTAATATTTATTCATTCATTTTAACTCTTTTTTTTAAAAATGTTTATTCCTTGTTTTTACTCCTTTTTCCCCCTCTTGTGTTTGTGAGGAAATGTTTGTTACTGTGGGGACAAATAATGATGTGTAAATACATTCTATTTTTATAATTATTTGTTGTTATAAAATGGGAGCTGATACAATTATGTATGATGATTGAATGTATGATCTTAATTTAATTTAAAAAGAAAAAAGTAAAAAAAATAAATTAATTTGAAATTGGGATAAATATGTTGCCTAACAAATTACTTCAAAGTACCATGTCTTTATTGCAGAAGAGTTCACTCTGTAGGAGCTGGTTGGCTGTTGGCCGAACACTGGGTTCTTTACTCGTCAGCTTCATGATGTACTTCGTCAGAACTGGCCATCTGTGGCTGAATGACTGAGGAATTTTCCCCTCTCTCAGGTCACCGAGGATCCGGACACGCTCCATCTCTGTCCCAAAGGGTTGGAACAGCTCAAGAGCCAGAACTCCAATACTGTACATATCTGACTGGGAGACCAACATTGATCATCTTATTTATTACCATTTTTTTTTTTATATATATCTAGGAAGAAAGATAACACTACTAAATTCAAACAATAGAATATATCTTCTTAATAAATCACCAATAACGGATGAATGCATCATAATGTATTCACATATTAAATGATTTTGTGGAATTTAAGTTTTCGTATAGTTAATATGATTACCTTTGAATCATAATGGGCGCCTTGAAGCTGTTCTGGTGCAGCATACACAAATGTGCCAACACCTGAAGTATGTCGGGGATCTGCAAAATGTTCAACAAATGCCACTTAGAAGCAAATTATGCCATCTACTGGCGATTCTGAGTCACATTGTGTTTTTAAAATATCAAGTTACCAGTGCCTGGAGATGTGGTGCTTTTACTGCCATCAACTATTATATACCCACAGGCCAAACCAAAGTCCCCAATCCGAACATGGTGGTCGTGACCATGAAGGAAAATGTTCCTTGGCTGAAAAAAAAGACAAAACAAATCAAATCGGAAAAGAAAAGAAAAGAAATTACAAATAGTCATATCAATAATTTGGTGTACAAATGCCTCAAGAGTTTGCATTAATGTTAGCATGAAATGAAAAATACATTATTCTTCCCACATACACACACACACATACATTTATATATATATATACACACAGATAAATAAAACATTATAAAATTATGATTGTTATTATCTTGTATTATATACTATATTTAATCAGTTTCTTATAATATATTACTTTATTATCTATGGTATTACATTTAGGATAATCCCATCTAATATTACACTCTCCATGTCCATGTGTTTCTAACACTTTTTAACTCATTATATTACATGACAGTCATGCACATCTTGGATGAAGCCATTGAAAAATAGATGTGAGTCAGAAAATCTACTTTTTACAGTGCGTAACAATATTTCCTTTCCATAGGAAAATAGTATACCTTTATACATTAAAAAAAAATATGTAAACCTGTAAGTTACTGCTCTCCAAAAAAGCAAAACAGTGATGTGACACAAACAATGCAACAAGTGAGTTACAGTAACTGCCTGAAAGAGTGTCACCAGTCCCCATAATTGGCCCCGAATGCAGCAAGAACTTATCAGTTTTAACAGAAGGTCTGTACATCAAAGTTAGATGTGCATCTCTCGATCCTTCCTGTTTACAGCAAGCAACAGAGACAAACCACAAAAAAACAGAAGTACTAGTGTGAAAACACCAAACACAGAAGTAGCTGAAGTAGATTTCAATTTTGCTGGTAAGAGCATCAAAACTAAACTATTGTCTCAGAAATGTTAGATTATCTGAAACGAGCCAGGATGACCAGACTTAAAACAGTGTACATTTTCTAAACTAAGAAGTACAGAGAGCAGCGTGACTAAGTTCATTTTGTCTACTTTAGTTTTAAAAGGTAAGAATGTATTTCTTTTTAATCAGACCGAAATATTTTTGGCGATGTAATTACCTTGCCATGTTTCAACTGGAACCCCAGTTTTCTTCAGGAGCATCATCTGAAGATAAGAACAAGTCACGACAGATGGCTGGGGTTGCAGTAATGACAGCCAAAAATATTTCTGTCTGTTAAAATGAAATACCTGCCATTCAAAGCACAGAGAGCAGTAAGTCTGCAACACTAGGTCATGATGACGGAGCACAGTAAATGCACAGATAAGAGAGGTAATAACGTCGACTATGAATTCTACAAAGTGATTCTAAATGAAGACTTGAAAAGCATTGAAGATATGTCAAAGAAGTACGGGAGCAACTTCCTCTTAAAAGTATGTCTTTTAACTGGAAGAGATTTCTGGAAGGTAAGTGTAATTGTCTTTCTTTTAAGATTACTTTTAACCCTCTGGGGAGTAGGGACATTGTCATTTTGATCCAACATATCAAAACACTGGACCTAAAAATCACACAAAAAAAAACACAAAAGCAGAGCAGGCAAAAGTTGAATTTATCAGTCAAAACCATAAACATAGCTAATTTTCATAACTGAATGTAAATATAGATTTTAAATTTTTCAGAAATCATGTTCAAATTTAGAAAATAACTGTGAAAAACAATTATTTACATTAAAATGCAAGGAATACCAAAGTTTTTTTAAAATAAACTAACAACTATCCTCCTTATGTGGTGCTTTTTTCACTAATAGGGAGCACTGTTGTTTGAAGTACTTGTGAGTTTCTGTTTGTTAGCCTGCTTCCTAGAAAAGCCTGTTTTTCCTGCATCAAACGCCCATCAAGCGTGCCGGTAATACACATGTAAAGTGCATTGTAGATTTTCAATCATATCTCTGGTTTTACTTGGTCAAACAACACCATTTAATTACTAGTTTATAGTTCCAAGTCTGTCCTGTTGACTGGAGTTCGAATGGAGACGCTTTGTTGCTGTGTCTTGCTGCTAGGTTGTCTGAAATCGGATATGGGATCTGGACGTCCCCAGAGGGTTAAGAATTGAAATGTGTTAAAGTTGAACTTCACCTCACAGAAAAAGAACATGGACAGTTACACACCACCTTAAGGAAAATCACCACATACGAATGCATAATTATAAAAAGAGAGAAAAAGATGTGTCTGTGCTCAGAGACAATCCTACAGTTTATAAAGGATCATGCATGACATTCATGTAAGAAGCTAAACTAAAACTTTTTTTGTTCTCTTTTGAGGGCTGTACCACCTATCCCCTTCATCTGGCTGCATCTCATAGAAGACTAAACAGCATGCAGATTTTATTGTCAGCAGGAGCTGACACCGAAATAAAGTATGGAAAAACATGGCTCTTATCAAGAGTGTTACATGACACTGTTTCTCTCAAGAAAAAACAAACAATCTAGCTGAAATAGTTGAAGATTACTTTCATCTGGTTAAATTCTATGAAACAAATCAGGCCAAGCATCTGTTAAAAGTCATATTTAATCTAGCCGACATGAACACTTCCTGCTCCAAGTAAACCGAGTACAGTGATATTAGTGGTAATTGGTTCCTTTTACCATAAAAAAAAACTGTAATCTCTGCATTTGCATCACCTTCTCTGACATCCACTGTCACAGGGACAAATCTGGTAAAACTCCATTACACTTGGTGATACCCGGCTGGATGAGGATAAAGATTACCCGGGCAAAGCCTGACTCCAAGTTCGGAACAGTTGTGACTGGAGGGCATAAGCAGGTAGAGGCCTGTTTACGACTTCTCTGTGAGCATGGAGCCAATGTCAATGCACAGGTGATGAGTCATTCCCTCTAGCCTTTTTCTAAATGTCTTTTTACAAATTTATGATCTGGGAAACACAACAGATAGTTAGATGTTTATCATTTCAGGTAGAGCATTTCTGGTAAAGCGGTAAAATCTTTGGAATTTAAATTTATCTCAAAACATTCTGTCTTCATGGTTTGTGCTTTGTTGGGGTTTCTCTATAGGTGGAGGATGGAAGTCGCCAGACAGGTCTCCACATTTCGGTGCAGTATAGGGCGCTCTCTGCTGTCCAGATTCTCACCAGCTATGGTGCTGATGTTAATGCCTTGGACAGCTATGGGAAGACACCCCTGCATATGGCTGCAGGGATGCTTGATAAGGATATTATCACCAGCTTGATCAGCCAGGGAGCGGATATCAACATGGTTTGTATTGTCCTTCTGTGGAAAATACTAAAATCAATTAAATAATTTGATCTTATGTTTTTGCACCCTGTTAGTGGGTAATTCTAACATAAAAAGCAACCTAAGTATTAGTCATTCAGCTGAACTATCTATTTTGTTTCTACAATAAATTAATACATTTGTATTTTTAAGGGGGTGCAACACTCTGGAAACACTCTTCTTCACCTAGCTGTGGTGGCAGTGGCTACAAAGACCACTAAAACTGTTGACAAGGACATTAGTTGCATCATTGAGCTGCTTGAGCAGGGAGCAAACCCCAACATGATGAACAAGGCTGGAGTGACACCTTTACAAGAGGCATGCAGCATGAGGGACAAGGAACTGGTGGACGTCCTGCAGATGTACGGAGGCAACATTAATAAGCTGAGCAAAGCAGGGGAGAACTGTCTGTTCCTGTTCCTGAACCATATACCCAAAACACCAAACAGCTCTCTGCTGACAAAACTCCTCAGCTTGATCTCCCCACTGACAATCTTTGACCAGAATGGCCGCTTGCCTTCAACCTTGACACAACCATGTTTCTTTAAACTGAGAGACCAATTACTCAGACTCGCTCAGCCGCCAAGGAGACTTAAAGATATTTGCAAGCGCGACATTTATCTGAAATATGTTGGAGGCAGGAATGAGGAACTGAGAAAAGTCCTGCCTGAGAGGCTGTATGACTTTGTCTTCAACCACTGGGAGATCCAGCACATCACCTTCATGGAAGATTGTGAATGACCGATGTGATGTAACATATTGCCGGCACATGCTTTTAAATTCCTGCTGCAAACTCCAAGGACAACCATCATTTTAAAAACTCAAACAAACAAACCTATATTGATTAAATAATAATAAACAAACCTTACCTTTAGGTCTCTGTGCATGATTCCTCTTGAGTGGATGTACTCCACTCCTTCAAGTATGTGTCTCAGCAAACTGAGTGTTTGTTCATGGTCGACACAGTCATATGGACCTGAAAATGTTTAAGTGCAATACACCTATCAATACAAAAAGCACCGATATGTACTGGTGGTTATTTGTAAATTGTGAGACACTGATAACCAATCTGAAGCTGCATATTAACTTTCAGGAAATGTAATTATCATTTTGGCAAAACTACACTATAAAGGGGTGTCAAAGGTGTAAAATAATTACAACCTTGGATTGGCCATTCTTTGGGCATGGTATTTCTTTCAGATATCCAATCCTTTAGTGAGCGCTCACACAGCTGCATCTGGATATAGAGCATTAGGTGGAACTGTACCTGCACATGAAGAGGAACCATGAATGAAAGCTTTACATCTTTCACGCCAACATTTCACACTTTTTTAATTCCAGTGCACTTTATAACGTCAAGATTTATCCTTCTACAAAGTTCTCCAATTCCTGAAACTCTCTTTAAGCAGATACCTCTTTAGACTGCCTTCTTGTATGTTTTTCAGCCCATTGCTGATGCTCATTGTCGATGAATGAGTTGTTGTTCAGTTCAATGCTACTCTTGCTTGACGACTCCTCTAAAATGGCTGACTTATCCAATTCCATGGCAGGACATTTGGAGCCTTTCGCTGTTTCTCGCTGTCCCAGAAACACACAAGGGACGTAGTTCTCTGGGATGCGACGCATCGTCTTGGGACAGACTACCTGTCCCTCCCGGGCTGAAACCAAGGCTTTCACAGGCTGGGTCTCTGATGGAGGTACTATGGCACTTGAAGCAGCCTCGGCTGGTGCTTGATTTAAGCTTTGGAAAACTATAAAAGAGCTGGCGCTACTGCTGTCAAGGTTTTCAGAACTGTAAATAAATTAGACGGATTTAGCATTGCACACATACATCGTGCGTAAAGAAAATTGCAGACTAAACCCAGGTTAGTGCTGGGAAATGGTGAAAACTTCATGAGTGACACCAAGCCTACCTCTCTTTTTGTCCAGGAGATTCGAGAGCAGGAAGGAGAGACTCAGGATCTGAAACAAAGACGGTTTATTTACAGAATAGTAAGCATTTAACAATTTGTAAAATGTAATTTTATTTCAGTCCAGTAGTCAAAAAACACTCACATGCCACTGGCTGAACATGTTCCATCCATGCAGTGTGATAACCCACAACATTAACATGCTGCAAGCTGGACAACACTTTTACTTCCCTAAGAACCTACAGCATGTAAAATGACGTGATTAGTTCAAATGTATCAAGGAATAATGCTTGAGTAGTACTCCATAAATCTGCAATGGCTCACCTTCATGCAGTCTTCCTTTGAGACCCTTTTGATAAGAATCTTCTTCACTGCATAAAACTGTCCATCCAGTTTGTTCCTAACCTACAGAATTATTTAAAAGGAAATCATAATTAACTTAAATCTACTCAAGGGAGTTTTGAAAGAATGAAGAAAAAAATTGTTTGGCGCAAAAAAGAGTGAATCACCTTAAAAACATTTCCATATGATCCCTTCCCAAGCCTACAGATTTCTTCAAATTCACTGAGATACCGTGATGTCTGCGCTTGAAACAATTCCTCCTTAGGTCTGCGGGTAGAAAGAAATATGTTTTATTATCCATTTAAAAGTTCTTTGGGAGCAACACAGAATAAATACTAATGTAAAACACTTTACCTAACAGCAGTATTAAGTGTGTTTGTGCTGAGACGATGGCCCTGCTAAAACAAATCAGAGGATGAACATCAAAAACATACACAGTTTGGATTGGTTCATTTGTAACCACTCAATCTGTATCTTTCCAACTATGTCCACTACATAAAAACTAACAGCTTAACCATTACTACAACAAACATCTTAGTGTATACAGCAGTGAGTTACCTGTTGGTACAGTGAGGAGCTTGCAGCATTAAGTAGCTCAGTGAAGGCCCGGTTGTGCTGGAGTCTGATTGTACTGAATTCATCACTTATGGCCAAGGGGGACAGGAGGTTCATGGCAGATAAACGCTGACCAATGACTGTGAAGAGAGTAACAAAATAATGCCAATTTACCATGGGGACAGGATGCTAGACTAAGATATATCTACAGGGTTTAAACAAAATCTCACTTTTAAGTAAATACCTTTAAACAGCATACGCGAGCGTGCTGGGTTGCTTTCATAGACGCAGCACAGATGTTCTAGCAAAGACCCAAGGAGAAGGTGGTTTGGGATTGCTGATGCAAACTCTTGGATGGATGTATAGGGCCTACCAGCCATCAACAGCTCATGGCTATTATCCGAGTCTGAAGCTGTGCATACAAAAGGAAAAACACAATACGAATTACGACTCTTTGTTTTGAAGTTTTAAAAGACTGTTGCTGTACAAAAATAGGAAGTCTTTAGTTTGAAATCCAATACCTTACCTTCTTCAATTACTTTAGCTATCATTTCCACAATGTTTTTTTCTCCTAGGTCCATTTTGAAATATGAAAACCCTTTTGGATTGATAACACGCACTCCCAGCTATACTAATGATTTCTCACCTCAAGTCCAAGCCATGAAATGAGCTCATCTTGCTTATACGTAAGGGGTGTGCACAACAGTAGTGCTTATCTGCCATGTCCAGCAGAGACAAGCCCCCTCCACCTACTGCAAACTTTACCAAGTTGTGCCAAAACAAGAGGGAGGGGCCTTCTGAATTCCTCATTCTTTACTGTCATGTCCTCATATTTCAAGATCAGTGGTGGGTCATAGCTTGTCTAGTTAGGATACATGATTTTAATGTTAAACAGATTTCATCACTTCATCCTGATGATGCATGATGAATCTGCAATAGCTAGAATCTTACTTTTTTTGCCACTTAGCTTTGAAGCAAAAAAAATATCATGATATTTATAGTTATAATAACCCTTATATAAAAATGAATACAATATTTTTCTACCAAGTTGTGTGTAAACTGTTGCTCAACCCGCACATAATATAAGTAGAAGAGTCTGCACATTTTCAGGGTGAAGAACATAAATCATGAGACCTTACATGTACTGATAATGGCAAAGGAGACACATAGACTGAGAAGCTGTGAATCAAACAAGCAGTCTTCCTAATGAAAGATGACACCTCTACATCCTGAGTTACAAGACTTTATGCTTGTTTTTCTATAATTGATTTTGATATAAATACTGGTAACCAAGTTCGCTTCTACTGTGCAAGTACACATTTCTGGTTGAGTTCTCTATAAATCCCCTGCCTCATCATCATGTATCAACAGCAGAAATGTCAAGTTCATCCTCCTGTTCCTGGTTCTGCTCATTCCTTCCACACCCTTACTCATGCAAGAATCTATAAATGCAATAAAAATCCCCATACAATAATTAGCTTCACTAATTATTTAAGTAGCAACAGAACGAATATAAACAGACTACATCATGAAATTCTTGTTTAAAAATGCAAGCAGTGATCATAATGAAAAAAACTGCTTCCATTAATTGGAAATGATCTGTCAAAATTTCAAGAATGTTTTTCCACATTTACAGTTAATGGTTTCTTGTTATATTTGTTGCAGTCACAGTTTTACGTGGAGTGAAAAAAGTCATCCTGCACCACAAACTGCAACCACGAAAGTACACCAAGAACAGAAAGCACATATTCTCTTCCTACCTTTATGGATCTTTTTATAGTGGGAGTGGTGCATATAAGGTAGCATGCCTAATGACCTAGCAGCTGACTGTCTTGGATGCTACTTTCTCTCGCGAGATCTTGAAAAATTGTACCTGGCAACATGTGTAAAATGAATGTGGGATAAATGAGACCAATGGGCGAACAAACATATATTAGTATGTTTAAAATAATAATTAAACCGGGAAAAAAAATTCTTACTATCAAACTGGACTTCCTCGTCCTCCTCGCTGGCCAAACTTAACAAGCTTGTATTACTCTCAATCTCCTGTTTCCTGACAGGTTTAAGTTTACGGCGAACCAACAGGTTGGTGCTGCTGCCAGAACATTCCTCGGAGCGCATGATCCCGTTGTTGGATGTTGGACTAAACATTTCCTAAATTAAATTATAGATTGGATAAAAGAAAATTCCAGCTACCCCATGTCTGTTCTGAGATGCGCCCGGCTATTCGGTAACCTCAGGTTGTCAACATTTACATGGCCGTTAACCGTCAATAACATAGGCTTTCAGATAAAGCGTGAGAGAGAGTCCCTCGGTCAGCCATGAGTCAAGAATAGTCGATAGACAGGGACCGTCATGAAGCGTGTGTGCTGCTGATGAATAATAATATAAATATAAAGGTTTTTTCCGCAAAGAAAAACTCTAATTCGCATACAAGATATAAGTTTTGATATAAAGTACTATTATAAAGCTTAAAAGGATTGGGAATACGATGTCAACAATAGATATGTTTAATTCGCTTTTTAGTTATGAGGCAATTGTACACGAACCCTAGCCCCCCAACATCCGGTTGGCTCGGTGACGTAATTCTTCAAAGTTTAGTGTAATATGAAAGGTACGAATATTGTCAAAACTTGTTTATTTTGTTTAAGCTTTCTGTTATCTGGAATACTTTTTTAGTAGTTTATTCCCCCTCCCTTTTTTCCCCTTCTTCTTTCTTTTTTTTTTTTTTTAATGCGCATTTTTGCGCAAGTGTGATCCCGCAAGCAACGTGCTCAAGCCGCGCGGGAGTCTGGACAGTCTCACTTTTGTGTTTACAGTTATGATGTGGAGAAAGTAAATGGAAATAAAGTAGCTTAATTTGACTATAATGACTGCTGGTACCCCTCTCTGTATTTGACAGGGTGAAATGTCAAGCTGTACGGACGTCAGTCTCTCTTTGAAGATGTCTGATGATTGGTAAGCTAGCCACATGAGTCTGTATTTAACTTGGTTTCAGGTTGTTTTGTTTTTGCACCATCCATGCAAATATGCTATAGTGAATATTTATGACGTTATGGGCTCCCGTTTATGCGCATTTAAACCTGGACCTCATTACGCTCACACAAAAAAAGTAGAGCTACGTGCTTAACGTTTTTAGATATTAAGTAAAAATTAACTAAACTTTAAAACTTTTCAACACATTGATTTTTCCACCAAAACCTTAAAAGCGCAAAGCAACTTGAGATCAACACTAAAGCAGTTGTATCCATTCAGGATTACTTCTGAAGGGACAAAAAATACTGTTTAAAAAAATATTTCAGAAATATTTTTCACATTGAGTATATCTAATCTCATCACTATATATTTACCACACAGAATAAAACACACAAGAGCTCTGTATAACATTAGATTTTTTCAGCATCACTGAGTTGGTTTTCTTTTCTGCAGCCTTGAACCTGCCGGAGCTATCAAAGCTATAGATAAACACTCTGTGCATCAAATCTGCTCAGGACAAGTGGTGCTGACTTTAGCTACCGCAGTCAAAGAGCTGGTGGAGAACAGCATTGATGCAGGAGCCACCAGCATTGGTAAGCAGCCACACAAAAAAGAATATTTTTCCACGCAGAAGGTTGCTTTTTTCTTCTTTATTTAAATTATTTATCTGCAAAATACATGTAAAGGAAAATCATCTTGCATCTCATTGCTTGTCATTCTTGTGTTGCTCTCAGTATCATATTGTTTTGTGCCTCAGATGTCAAATTAAAGGAGTGTGGAGTTGAACAACTGGACGTGTCCGACAATGGCAAAGGTGTCGAGGAGGCTAACTTTGAAGGGCTGAGTATGTATCAGTTTTCTATTTCTAGTGATTATAGATGAGGCTGATCAGAAATGTTTCAAGTGCCATCTCTTGCACCTGTTCGACAGCACTGAAGCATCACACATCAAAGTTAAGGGATTTCTCCGATCTCATTCACGTGGAGACATTTGGCTTCCGGGGTGAAGCCCTAAGCTCTTTATGTGCCTTGAGGTAAACTTTTACACATTTATTCTCCATGTAAACTAATTTATTTATTTTTTCACAACTCAACAGCTAAACTTTGCTTTGGCTTCTTGTTGCAGTGACTTGAGTGTGATTACATGCCATGAATCCAGTCAGGTAGGCACTAAGCTGGTGTTTGACCAGAAAGGCCATCTTGTGCAGCGGTCGCCTCATCCCCGGCAGCAAGGAACAACAATAACCCTACAGCAGCTTTTCTACACCCTACCTGTTCGACACAAGGAGTTCCAACGCAATATTAAGAAGGTCAAACATTAAAGGATCTAAAAGCTTTAATTCTTTTCCTATGGACAGATATTGATATTGCACTTTTGGCAGTCCCTTTGTTTTCTTCTCACTTAACCCCCAGCACATGAGCCCACCCTTTAGTAGATTACTGTAAAGGCAGTTTAGGTTTTCGCACATTAGTCTTTTTTTTATCCATGATCAAGGAATCATTTTAAGAATGATTTTATTAAAGATCAAGGTGGAATTCTTCAGGTATCTAATGTCAAAGTATTTGAAACGATTAAAACAAATCAAAGAAAAATGGAGACTTGACTGCAAGTTTACATTTGTCAGCATATTTTCCATGAATTGGAAAATAAGCAACAGGAAACAAATTGTTCCTGTAGCAACTGCGTAGATGTTTCACTTCTGTTTTCTAAGTTTCTCCTTTTTTATTTCATCAATTTGACCTCACAAATTCATACATAGCAAAACTGTTTTTGCATTCATGAGTCAATTCAGAATCTTCCACATCTGCATACATAAAGTTTCTCGTCCCTAATAACAGAAGTTATAGAGTATGGCTGAAGGAATTAAAAACATCACATTCTAGTAACCTCATTGCTAATATGTTGAGGAGGAAAAAAAAGGTAAAAGAACAGTTTAGATTCTGAATTGACTCATG
>JAOXYM010000023.1:16148181-16166447 GCA_028567055.1 Leptatherina wallacei
TGACTGACTGGAAGCCAGTGTAAAGACTTTAAAACTGGTGTGATGTGTTCAGATCTCTTAGTCCTGGTTAAAACTCTCGCTGGTGTCTTAAAACCACATTTATTGGCAAAGGAACCAGAGTCAGCCAGGGATTTTGACTTAATGGGCGGAAAGAAAAAGAAATCGGCGGCTCAGGCTGCTCCAGCGGTTCCAGCAGCAGCTGGCAAAAGCAAGTGTAAAGGTGGAAATAAATGACAACTTTTCAACAAAGTTCATTTTATGTGCCATAAAGCTTTGTCATTCACCTGGCATTAAATAGCCAAGGCAGTAACGGGAGCAGCTTCCAGTGTTTCAACATAGACATCGTATCCTGTGTGTGTATATATATATATAGATATATAGATAAAATATATATATATATTCATTTAATATTCATTTGCTAGTTTGTTTAAATCAAACCTTAGATTATTGCAGATAACATTTTAGTTTGTATACTTTCAGGTCCGTTTATCTTTGTTTTTGGATTAATGAAGAATAAATAATTTATATTGTTCTAAACCTTTTATTTTTAAAGTGCCAATAAAAGCTCCTGCTGGTAACGCTGCCACGGCCTTTTAAAAGATTGGAGAAAAGGCCGGTACAATAAGTAAAAAAATCACTAGTTGTGATGGCCGTAAATGGCCGTAACAATCATATAAAAAAACATTTCACTGAAAAGATTTCTCATTTTATATGCCTAACAACGAAATTTTCATAGTTAACAAATAAAAATGTATGTAGCATACCTCGCTGAGTGTAGTTGTGTGTACTAGTTTCGCTGTTTTGGCTAAATGAGGCTACCGTAGTTTTAAGCGCTTTTCAGCGTTACCGTGGAAACCTTTTTTGCGTCTAATTTGTGGCTGAAATACAAAAAGGGGGTGAAATGATAGAAGGAAGTGCTCTGACTAAAAGACAAATAAACAATGCTTCACCGGTATGTTATTACAAACACGACGAGGAGGAAGCGCTCGGAACAGAGAAGCCACAGACAGAGGGAGACAGAGAAACTGAGAAGCTGGTGAGATGGTCAGCTCATCTCAATACAGCAGTGGATGGAACAACTTTCAAGCTGTATGTTGACCATGATAAGGGGCAACCCGGAAACGATGGCACCTATGATCTCCAACTCGTTTACCTTGATATACAGAGGTAATTCTTCACTGATAATATTAATGAGCTTGATGTCAATAACTTACAGCTCAAAGTACAAATGTGTTCCTGTGTTTATCTGAGCTACACGTGTATTGCTGCTGGTAACAGATACGAAGGGAAAACCTGTGAAGGGAAGTTTCATGGAGAGGGTGTTGCTTGTTTTGAGGGAGGCCATACATACAAGGTACAACTGTTTTTTTGGAAAGAAGACATACTTGAAAAAAATGATTTAATTTTCTTCACATCTAAAAAAAAAATACTTTAAATATTTAACAGTTCTTTAAAACTTGTATCAGTAACCAGATGTGTTGAGAGACTGCATAAGACTTCTCTCAGTACAGCCAGTTCCTGCTGCACAATACAAGTTACACCAAACTGATTACAATGAAATTGCTATTTTTGTGTGTGTAGGGAATGTTTTCCAAAGGACTTATGGATGGACTTGGTGTCTTCACGATGGCAAATGGACTTAAATATGAGGTAGGATATGATATGGTGATGTCATAGAGCTTATATTGAGTCTGTATGTGTTAATTGCTCAATTAAATATGCATCTTTTTTTTTTTTTTTTTTTACAAATTGGTTAAATAGAGTACTTTCTGGCAGTGTTTCAAAGAGGGAAAAAAAACTCAATAAAATGCCAAAGTGAAGTAATTTTTTCATCCAACAGGGAGAATTTGTGTGCAACAAGCAAATGGGCCAGGGCACCTACACCTGGCCAGATGGCAGTGCCTATACGGGAAATGTCAACAATGGTATAAGACATGGGCTGGGAACCTACAAATGCGCCAAAAACAGTTTGTTATACAGAGGGCAGTGGCATAAGGGTAAATGGCATGGAAAGGTATGTTACACCATTCATTTTTTTTATCACCAGGTGTGATAGTTATTCCTTCTTTTTTTTATTTATTTAATTGGTTATGTCTTTGTAAGGGTATTGTATATTATAATGAGGACCAGACCTCTTGGTACAAAGGAGACTGGGTGATGAACAGCAGAGAGGGATGGGGAGAGAGATGGTAAGTTTATGGTAAGCACAACTTCTAACTTGAAGTTTGCATCAGCCTATAGATAATATCTGCTACCCTTACTACTTGACAGCTACCCCTCCGGTAACATTTATTCTGGTGAGTGGAGGAACAACATGAGGCATGGAGAAGGCACAATGAAGTGGCTGAACATGGGACAGCAGTATGTTGGGAAATGGAAGGATGGCATCCAGGTATATTTTTTTTTTTCACACCAGATTTCTGTTTTGGATATTAATCTGATGAGCTCTCTTCTCTGGCAGCATGGTCCAGGCACACATGTCTGGTTCTTGATGCGGACAGATGGATCCCAGTATTTCCAAAGCAACAGCTTCAAAGGGGAATTCTTTCAAGGTCAGAGGCACGGAAAGGGAACTCTTTACTATGCCGGTGGTGCAATCTACGAAGGAGAGTGGAAGAACAATAAAAAACATGGGCAGGTTAGTGAAATGATCAGCTTTGAGGAGCTTTGATTCAGGAACCTGCAAGTAAGCCATGAAGTAGGTCATGAAGGAGGCATAATATGCACTTTTTTCACTAGCTGCTACAATTTCCTTAAATGAAAATCCTTTTATGTCGTTATTACGTTGATGAAAATCCTGCAGGATTAGAGTTCCACTGCACTTCATTCAACCCTATATCTATATTGCTCTTTTGAGATCGGTTGTCCAGCTTTGTTTTCCATATAATTGGAAACTTGGGCAAAAATTACAATCAATAACTTTTAAATGATGATATTATACAGGGCTCACACTACCACACACCAGACAGCATTTTCCCCCCACAAATACCTACATTTTCCCTCAACTACGGTTTAGCCACAGGGACTTGGTACTGATCTATCTTCCAGGCTCAAGATAGTTGTTAAAACACTACATCAGGTTAGAATTAACACACCCTGGTCTTTAATGTTGGCCTATTTTGTGTTTTCAGGCTAATGATGAGATATGTTTGTCATACGAGCGATGTTTGACTAATCGTTACAAATTGTTTTTAAGTAATGGCAGCTCCCTGTATTTATTTCAATTTCTTTGTACAATGTACAATGACAATAAAGGTCTATTCTATTCTATTCTATTCTATTCTATTCTATTCTATTCTATTCTATTCTATTCTAATCAACCATTTGGAACTCGCACTTCTGATTTGGCAAATACAAAAGCCTTTTTCACACAGCCCGTTCAAGGTGAGATCCGTTGGTTTTCAATGTGCATTAACATCCCGTTTGTAAGTAATGAGTAAGAATTAAGGTTGAAGTTTATAGGTGTTTTTGGTTTTTAACATTATTAAAAGGTAGAAAGAATTGAAAAACAGATGATTACGCCAGAGTTAAGAAGTTGATAGGTACTCTCAAGTACAGAAAAAACACACTTAGCATATATAATTGCATGAAGTTCTTAAAGTTTATTCACTATTTGATTTTTTAGGGCAAATTCACTTTCAAGGATGGGCGTGTATTTGAAGGAAAGTTCATGGATGATCAGATGGTGATACCTGACTTGAATGGAGGCAGAGCTTCAACTCCTCTTGGTAAAAACCCATGATTTGTAGCTGTATTCAAAATGATAATAAAAAAAAAGTTATAACTTGAAATTGCATGTTGTTACAGGAGCATTTCCTCTGTCAGACTCTACTGTACTTGGGCCGGACATGAATCTGAACATAGAAAGTCTTCTGAAGAAAATCCCTGAGAAAAACCGTGCCACTGAGCGCAAACAGGTCACATCCTGCCTCTTCCTACTATTCTGTCAACATGAAGTCTTATTTCTCACTTTTGTATCTTTATCCCCGCTCCTGTCATGATGCTGTGGCTCATATATACCAGGTAGAGTTTGTGGTGCTGCAGCACGACATGGAGCTGAGGTCTATCTATAGCTTCTACAGCAGACTTGGTCACTCCCGCTCACCAGACAACACCTTCCTGCTGTCCCGCCTGCAGTTCTGGCACCTGCTTAAAGACTGTAACATCCGTCAGCATGGTGTTACTCTACAGCAGATAGACCGCCTTATCAGAGGTGAATGATGCTGCCATTCAACATCCCTACCATTTAACAGTTTCTCATTCACAGGACAGATCATTGTTAGCAGCTTAATGACGGAAAAAAAAATGTCTTTATGTTTTAGAAGAGGCCATTTCAGCAGAAATTCTCTCTCCCTTTACCCCCATGTTGCTTCATGAGCTCCTCAGCAGTCTGGTGACTGTAGCCTACCACATCTACAGTAAAGACATGATGTAAGGACTAAAATCTCTTCCAACAGATAATCATCGGTAGATCTGAATACATGCTTAGAAAACTTTCATGTTTCTTTTCAAGGTAACAAACTTCAAACTTTATCAAGGAGTCCTGAAAAAATGCTGAAGTAGTCATAGAAATGTTTAACATGATGAACAAAAGCCAGTGATATTATAGTTTAGCTTTTTCTTTTTTTTAAAAACAAACAAACCCAAAAACTCTAACGGATAAGGAGAATACCTAGAAAACATTTTAATTTAAACATTTAAACCTGAATGAAACATTTTTCATAGATAAACATGACTTATTTCTTATTTCCAGGTCACAAAAGAACCTTCTGGCTGCCTGTCTGTCCAGACTGATGACTGATGACATCCTTCCAAATGCTAAGAATGTAACAGGTATTCACACTGCATTACTGGTGCATGGGTGCAGACACGCTATGTTTGAAAATTAGAATATATGCATGACTATAAAAATGTTGGAATTGTTTGAAATATAAATAGAATAATACTTTTGTTTTTATATATCAAGACATGAAATAATGTTAAAATAGTTTTCATTCTCTTAATGCATTATTCCTGTATTTTTCATTTTTGTATTATCTTAAAATATGATAGATTACTCTATTTTTACTTTTATAAAACATTAAATAATTTTTTTTTACATTTATTCTTTTTTAAGTATCTTTTACACTTAATCTGCTGACTGTTGGTTGACTGACTCTTAGCAGAAGCTATAGAGGGAAATGGATACAGTACTAATAAAATGCACCATGTGAAACATAAAAAATGTAAATATATGTGGCATTATACTTTTCTTTATATGTTAACATTAATTTATTCTTATTTTTCTTTAATTATCCACAATTTTTTATTCAACAGGTTGATTCTTCTCATGGGTCTTCTATGACTATGATTAAGTTATTTAATAAAACTTAGATTTAAAAAAAGGGACAAAATGGTGAATAAAATAACTATTTTTGAAAGTCCAGTCCATCAGCCCAACCACAGGTTCCTCACGTCATGTTTTGCAATCACAAATCTACAGAAACTAATTCTGCGGTATACTGGTGTCATTGCTGGACTGTTAGATTGTGCTGCGCTCAGTAACTACAGCTGTTTTTCAGGCTTCCTGTTTAAGCAGCCGGACATTGCATCGGTGGCTACAAAGTACATGAAGAAGTGCTGGGAGGTGTATCAGGCTTTCTGCAGGGTCAACACAGTTTGCAGAGATGAAACAACCATGACCTGCCGACACCTTCTGTGGATGTTCAAGGTGCAACATGCTTGATACTAAAAGCACTTTGAACATCAGTTCTCTGTAATTAATTACCCCCCCACTTTTCCTACTCTCTGAAACATACCCTATAACAAGAAGGCTGGCCACAAAGGAATTATATTAAAATACTAATATTGTTCCAAGCTACATATTATAATGTCTAATAATCATTCAATTGATACATGGGGAGTTTTTTTTATGACAAGTTTTTATATGTCCATCATTGACTGTAAATAGATGTCCATCTGACAGATGTATTTTCTGTTCAGACATGGAACAAAGCTGTTTTTTCACAACCATGTCAGACAACAGGTTGAAAGCCATGTCTACTTTACTCCTACATCACTGTAAACCAACATATAGTATCTCAGAAACATGCCAGACTCAATGACTAATGTTGTGTAACCCTGGGCAGGATCTCTGCCTGTTGGACCACAATTTTACCACAACGAGATCATTAGAGATCATCTCTGCTAAGAGTGATGACCCCAACTTGTTCTCCTGTCTGGATCTAGAGGTCTGCCCATAATGTTTCCAACACTCCACTCATTAATCATTTTTCCATGCAAGATGAGGTATTAAAACAAATCTGGACTACCCCTTTCTGTCTCGCTGTTGCAGATATCATTCCTGGAGTTTTTTGAGATACTTCTGGGCTGTGCAGAGGTGAAATGCCAGCAGGTTTCTGGTGCCCTGGAGGAGGACCATGACCTCCTCAGGTTTGATTGTCAGTCCACGAGGAAGCAGCCTGAGACAGAGGCAGACAAGCAAAAGATACACACTACGAACAACCATTTCCAAATGGTCAGACTGTCCGCCTACTATCCATGTTACATAAAACTTGTTTTGATACAGCATGCAGAGACTCTGTTTTAGTTTTACAGGTCATCATTGCAAATGAGAATTGGTTCTCAATTGACTTAGCTGGTTAAATAAAAGTTATAGAGAGTGTGGAAGTCTTACACGGTAAATGGTGGACAACAGGCACCTATGAATTATTATAACAATCTTTAATATCTTAATATAGGAAGAAGTTTTCACTCCTCGAGGGGTGGGGAGTCAACATATCTGGACTGAAGACCACAAGACTCCCAAATCTGCGGGTTTGATGTTTTTGCTTTAATGGTATTCTTTGCACATCCTTGCATGCAGACATAAATTTTATAATATAAAACGACCCAGTCTGTGCAGTGATTAATAAGGAAAGAAATCATTTTTAGTGATTTAGCTTGTCATTATTTAGTGACTATATATATATATATGTATATATATATATATATATATATATATGTATATATATATGTATATATATATATATACATATACATATATATATATATACATATATATATATATACATATATATATATATATATATATATATAGTGCACACTGACTAATAGACTTTACATGTAAATCCACACTTAAGAATCAATT
Source organism: Leptatherina wallacei (assembly GCA_028567055.1). Classification (NCBI taxonomy): domain Eukaryota; kingdom Metazoa; phylum Chordata; class Actinopteri; order Atheriniformes; family Atherinidae; genus Leptatherina; species Leptatherina wallacei. Next base: position 16,155,332 of record JAOXYM010000023.1, read on the forward strand.
AAAAAAATCATCAACTGAAATGATGTTTTTTGGTCATGATGATAAAACATCTTCTGTTTGGTCTGATATTTTACATTTCTAGAGGAATCAGGCCATGAAGAAAAGCATGTCCAAACCAGTGGAATGGAGGCCAAAGACTGTAAAGTGGATCTTAGGACCCTAATGATCCATCAGTTTTTTAGCTACTTTTTCCTCCCAGCGTTTGATCACCACCAGTTAGTGACCAGAAAGATGATGAAGTTACCCCAGGAGGCCAAGAGAGATATGGTACTGTATGCATAGTAAATCCCCAGCTTATTATTGAAAGTCCAGATTATTATTAAATTATAATTATTATAAAGTTATAATATTATAAAATTTTATTGTATCATCAATTTTTATTATTTAATTTGATTATTAACACATTAACTTTATGTTGAGAAACATTTTGATGTCTAAATTACAGTATTTAAATCCATGAATCTTTCAGGACTAAGGTGGAATCCATTGATAGACATGCAAACTACTTTTCCTATATAGTTGAGTGTGTAAACTCACGAAAACATATATATATTTTTTGATACCTTAGAACTAAAACCAGTCTACGCCCTTTTTAATTAATCCCACCATGTTTTTGCTGTAGTATTGAATCCTTCCTTGTTTTTTTGCACCTGTTGTTGCACATCTTTGCAGTCAGATGTCACTAAATCCTCCATTGCTTTAAAATTTGTAAGCAAAATCAAAGCCATATATTTTACAGCATCATCAGGTGGTGTCCATACCTTTCACCTCATATATCCATCACATACATTTGTGCCATAAACTGAGTGCTCAATAAGATGTGTTGTGTTGCAGGTATAAGGGTCATGCGGAGATGGAATTGTAACCAATGATGATCAAGATTCAGTAATTCCTGAAACCTGATGAACTTGAAGAAACCATCTGTCCTGCACCTGAACCAGTCAGTGTAAAAAAACAAAACAAAAAGAAGAATTTTTTTTTTTTTAAGTCAGTAAATAAAAGCATCGACTGCATATAAATGAAGACCTCAGGCCGTTTTCTGCTTGAAACTACAACTTTATTTTTAAAACAATTTCCTGCAGCTCTTGAAATAAAAAGGGAAAGTCTTAAACTGAACATTTGGAAACACAATTTGTCTTTGCCTATATGTCAGGAGGGGTGAAAACCATGAGGTCACTCGGACACACAGACTGGCGTATCCTGTCCTTCAGATCCGGGGTGAACAGAAGCAGAGCAGATTCTGGAGTCTGGACCTAAAAACGACACGTTTATTAAACGTTTATATGAGATTAGTTGTTTTTAAAAGCCTAATTAACTTTTCTACTCATATTGAAGTTATATTTGGAAGCAAAGGAGGTGAACAGTGAAAAACTCGAACCTGCGGTGACTGGGGAGCTAACACCGAAGACACCGCTGACAGTGCTGTGGTGGCAGAGTGAGCAAACATCGTGGTTATTCCCGTGCATTCAAGCAGGCGCAACATTTTATCTAAAAGATGCTATATGCAAGTCTGGCATATGAAAATCGCCCGCCCATTAAAGAAAAGTCCAAATGATAAAATCCTGCATTCTGCACCAAGTGAACATCGTGTGCATGCACTATGCCTGTGGGAATCAGTCATACCTGGCTCTTGTGTAAGCAGTTCCTCAGGTTGACTTCTTGGACTCTCCATCTCTATATCTGTTGCCATGGGTGACAAACTCTCCCGAGGCACCGTCTCCCTTGGTGACAGGCTGCATCTCTGTGAGGGCTGCAGGTAACGTTCAAAGTCTAATCCAGGAATTTCCTAAAATAATACATTTTAAAAATCATTGCTGTCAAGCCTGAGAAAACAGCCATCCAGGTAAAACTTTTTACAATATCAAAACATCCTTTACCTCAACAACTGAGCCATTTGGTGTGTGACACACAGACTGCTGGGTCTCCATATGGACCTGCATAGCAGGGGAGGAGATGGGTGGCTGGCCAGGAGTCACACAGGGTGACAGAGTGAAACTCATGGCTGCTGAGGGCTGAGGAGTCTGGTGGACTGGAGAAGGCGTTTTGCATGGAGAGAGGGAAAGTCTTGGAGGGAGAGGGTGGTCATTATGGATTGCTTCAGCTGGTTTTTCATGCTCCTTTTCTGCAGACTTGGTCAGAAGGAGAACAGAAGTAACGTCATCTTGTGACGAGGTACCTTCTGACAGTTGTGGGGAGCTTCTCTCTGACTGGATTTCATCTGAAAGCACTTCCTTAACAGGTGAGAAACAAAGGGAACTATTTACAGCTCCCTCTCTGTTCTGGGGCAACTGAGGCATGCGTCGCTGAGACTTTGGTGCTGGAGTTTGCTCGAGGGTAAGGTGCAGTTGCACCGGAGTGTTGACAGGCTGAGCAGGAGAAGCAAGCAGAACTGGAGTCTGGGCCAATGCAAGGGACTGTCGAGTGACTCTTCTAGGTGAGAGGTATGTGGTGCAGGGAGAGCCACGGGGCAGTGCAGCAGCATTCAGACAGCTGGATCTTCTTACTGAAAACACAAACATATACAACAGTGTTATTTAAACAGTTATTGGATCTAACAGCAGGGAAAAAAAGTCCACCATAAAATAAAAACATGACATGAAAAAGAAAAAGCCTTTGTTAAGTTATGATTCTCTCTCACTTGTTGGTTTGGCTGGGCTCTCCACCTGGAAGAAGCCTCCATCAAAGACCACCTTTTCCATTGTTTGGGCCCCTGATTGGGGTTGTGACTGTTGAGAACTCGTGTCAACATTTTCAGCATCCTTGGTTTCCCTCATGGCCGCCTGCTGTTTGGCTTTCATGGCAGCTTTTACAGCAGCCAGGCGAGACTTGGCCGCTGCTTTGGTTCCTGTTGGGTTGGTAGGTGCAGCTGTTGGTTTCTGTCAAAAAGAAAGAAAGATTTTTTTAAAACAAACAAAAAAAGGCAATTTCTTAGATAAATTACAGTAACAGTATGTGGATGCTGCAGTGAAAGTTTCTAAAGAATTTTCACCTTCACCACTTTTCTTGGGCGGGGTGGGGGTTTGTGCTCCTCCACCCAACATCGGCCCTCCGCTTCTTTGAGAGCGTCAAACTTTTTGTAGACATCTTCCACCTGACAGCCCACAGAAGGATAATAAATATAACTTGTGTATTTAGTGTCTGAAACAACATTGTCCCACTCCTATGAGGCACTCACCTGATAATATACCATGTCCCAGAATCCCTGCAGGTCAGTGCAGGTGGTGATCTTCTCCCCTCGGCCCAGCTCACAGTCGTCCACCAGACCACTGAACTGGTTGAAGCGCTCCTTCATCAGCAGCCTTGCTTGACCAACAGCTGTGCGCATACGGTCTCTCACTATCAGACAGAAACAAGCATGCCTTCAAGTAAGAATAGCTCATTCAATTAATTAGATTCAATACCTCTCATGAAAACAAAATCATATATTAGGAAGACACTTAAAAGGTCACTTTTGATAGAGAAGATGCACTCACTCTCTTCTGGGATGGACTCATCTTCCACTTTAGACTCCCAGTGGACACAAAGAGCTCTCAGACGGTCTGTCTCCTTGACCATTTCCGATCTGAATAATTTACAAAATGAATAAAATAAAAACACTTCAAAAACACTTTTTAAAAAAATAATTTTTCAGACCAAGATCCACAATGGATGACAAAAAGAGAGGAAAAACAAAAAAGACACGCCACCTGAAGTATGGTACATCGTGCTTTGAATCCAAGGGACTTTCTGGAGTCGGAGATGCTGCTGCTGCTGGAGCTGTACGAGGAGGAGAACGGTGAGGAGTCTTAGGAGGAGAGGGTTTGCTGGGCTCTGCTTGAGGCTCGACAGTGCCAACAGAGTCTGGAGGAGAATTGAAGCTGGGGCTGGACAGGAAGAAAATGGTTTTTTGTTTTTGTTTTGTTTTTTACAAAAATTGTAGTCCCGATCTTCTGTAAGTATAAATATTCAACAAGACAAAGGCTTTCAGTGTTTTAAATATCTTTGACAAAAAAAAAAACACAAAAAGGCCACAGGAGAAACAGACCTCGGTGTAAGGAAGGCATCTGCTGAGCGAGGAGTAAGAGGCTCAAACTTGAAGGATGACAAGCCAGCAGGAACTTGAAAGATGAAACCTTTTGGAGCAAATGATGGTAAAGCAGCATCTCCAGACGGAGCAGATTGCTCTGGAGCTTGTTCCACTACCATGTCTTCCCCATCAGTACAGGATGTTTTCTCTGCTTCCTTCATCTCTGGCTCCTACACAAAACCGGAACAGTAGGCCAATTGATTCATAAGTCCACTGATATATTCCATTATTTTGTATGGGACATGAACAGAAAAACTCACCCTGGGGACGACAGGGTGGACTGTGTTGCTCACAGCAGCTGTATATGTTGAAGGACATGTACAAAATGTGACAATTTAAAACAGCTCAAATTTACATATTTACAAATAAACACTGGTTAGCAAGCATTAAAAAAAAATATGGGTAGTTATTTGTCAGTATATGATACCTTTGCAGTTTTCTACTCCACCAGATGGGGGGGGCAAAGGGTTAACAACTGCCATGGCCCTTGTGGTTCTTGCATCTTAAGACAGAAAGACATTTAACATACTTTCCCGAACGTTGTCCCTTTCCTTCTGTAGAAAACTATTTCTCTGATACAAAAACTAAAGATTACATTACAAAAAAAACAAAAAACACAACAGCTTAAAATCTTGTCTTGGTGTGTACCGGCAGGCTTGTCTTTAATCGCTGGAGCTTTTGTAGCAGGAAGCCCGTTGGCTGATCTGGTTGAAGCTCGTACAGCAGGTCCCGCTACAGTAGGATGATCCGACAAAAACACAGATTGAGATGCAAATACAGAAACACAAAAGGGTGACACCAACACAGTAGCTGCTCTTCAGGCATATTTATGCCCAAAGTTTTGTCCTCTTATTAGTTACCTGCACAAACTTTGCTTTTGGTGGCAGCCTGTGCAGGCTTGACAGGGGCTACACGGGTCCTAGTTGATCTTTCCACAGCAGGTTGAACTAAAGAAAGAGTGGGAGGTCACAAATCTAAAAACACACAATGCTACCGTTGACGGTATACTTTATTTGCTTTTAAAGAAAGACATCGAGCCAATTTACCTTTGTTTGCTATGGAATTTGGATCCTGCATCTTCAGAGGCTATACAAAAGAGAGAAAAACAGCGCATCAGCTATGAATCAGTTTTATCTTATAAGTTGATGGTTTACATGGAAACAGAGATCAACAGAGGATCTGAAAAAAATATCACCTTTTGCACTTCTTGCTGCTTCATAGAACGGGTAACTCTGGTGCTTTGGGTTGTAGCTGTATTCACCTTTTTCTGAAAGACAAGCAAATAGGACATATTGATCAATGGGTACAATCCTGTTTTTAATAAAAGTTCAGTTTCTGTTATCCCTCATGTCATAACATTAAAAAGGAACAAATGAGGGAAAGAGGTAAAATGCAGATATGCTTGCAATGAGTAGTCCTTCTTCACCTCCTTAAGTCTGTTTGAAGCAGCTGGGACAGCAGGCAGCAAGACAACAGCGAGGGTGTCCTTTGGTTGATAAAGGCCCGTCTTAAACACCCCTTTATGCTCCTTCTCTCTTTTCTCCTTTTCCCTTTCAAGAGCCTTCCGTTCTTTCCAGCGCTCAAGCTGCTTCACCCTCTCCTCTTGTGCTTTATCTGTCGGGAAACAGGCATGTCATAATAAGCAAGAATTACAAGCACATATAACAGCAGAGCTGCCAGGTAATCAGTGAGCTTTACTTAATGAAAAGGTGCTCGCTATGGCTGTAAGTGCCTTGTATATGTGTGCAGGAAACCTGTAGTTGTTGCTGTGATGGATAATGAGGTCATACTTTTAGCAGGTCTTGCATTATTCTGTATCTTCTCCTGAATGGTGTTTACATTGGCCAACGCGATGGAGGCATCCATGGACATTTCCAGCTCTGGGAGTTTGTCTAGCTGCCTGCGCGTGTTCACAGCTCGCTCTCGATTCTCCTTTTGGGATTGAGACCTTCTTCTGGACATTTTTACCCTTAGCATTGACACGCTGGTGTCCCGCTGCCGCAGGTGAGAAAATCGGGACTCCATGTTTAGGTATCTGTTGTAATTGGGAAGTGGGAAAAATTATGCATTGAAGGGTACACTTCATGTTAGACAAATCAAAACAGCAGCACACTTATTTTGTACTCAAGTTATAACTAGCATAAAGTAACCCTCATGTCACTATCATTATACATAAATTACTCAGTCAACAATGTTAGAAGTCATATGCCTTGAGAATATAGGACATCATAAAATATGAGAAACTTAAAAAGACTATAATTTATTTCACCATCACTCATGTTGTAAGAAGAAAAAAAAGGATGAATATTTGGTAAGACAGTTGTAATTTCAATACCATTAGTAGTTCTATCTGATTTACATGATGTCAACTTTTAAAGCCCTTCCATACAAAACTACAAACTCAGAATTAGCTTAATTAACATCTGATGAAAACTGGGAGCATATTATTTGGTTCCTTTCTTTAGAGCTGATGGGAGTACAATCCTTGAAGCAGTCCTGATGGTGAAGCTTGAAAGAGGCTAATAAAATACATGGGACATACAATTCCATGGAAAATGTTTTTGGGAAATGGCATATAGATGGCACAAGAAAAGAAAAGAGAGAAATATATGACTGGACATGTATACAACTTCTAAAAAAAATGTCTCTGAGGTGTTTCGTTTAGAAAGGTGAAAAATCACAACAATTCAAAAAGAGCAGGTGGGAAATAAAAGGTTTCTGAAGGTATAAAGCATTTGTCTGTGGTATTATTCATATGGAGAAGGACTGAATCAGTCACTAAAAACAAAGGTGAACATAAAAACTACAGTAATACAGATCCTACGTTTTGTTGCAGAGTTCTGTATCTCCCATGTACTAAGGCTAACTCATCTAATGGATCCCAACAGGAAACACCTTACTACTGCAACCAGTCTAAAAGCGACACGGTGTCGATCATTTAACTTTCAAGTGGCACAGTGAGAGCAATTTCCTAATATTCTGCCCATGAAAAATTCGTACTAGTATAGCATAGCTAGCTAGTTATTTGGCTGACGTTACAATATTAAAACGCCATGAAATTATTACAAAATACATCTCAAAGAAAATAAAGTAAAAAGCCCAAACTATGAATCACTAAACGTTATCAATAACATAAAAATGAGAAATACTCTGACCACCATACTCAATAATAACCGTTTTCGTAATGGGGTTTGCAGTTGCAGGACTACATAGATAAATACTTTATTGATCCCTAGGGGAAATTGTAAATTTCTAGTGATATTATTTGTGATTAAGTATAGAATACGTATATTAGTTATAATAGAATTACTATACTAACTTTAATGTCGTTTACAGAATAGTGGAATAAGAACACCAAAACTAGCTAAAACGGTTAGACTAGCTAAGGAGCTAACTCCCCCAACAACTATTCTCATTCAACCAATAACAAAGCTAATACTTCCTCTAGCAACCAAGGACCTACAACAGGTATTCAACATATAAACCCATATCCTACCTTTTCTTTTCCAAAAATCCACGTATGAAAACGTTATTTGTTTTTTTTACGTGATACGAAAAACTGTCCTCAGCAACAGGCAATCTCGACGAAGCCTAGGATAACAACATTCGAAATAATCATCATGGCGGGTGAGTTTTTGAAATTCGTCAAAACTGACGCTGATTGGCCGTCTACCGGACTGGAAAGCTGAGCTCTGATTGGTTGTTTTTCTTCTTCTTCTGGCTTTATTTTGTAGTGTCAATGCAAATCATTCACCTGAACTATTACAATCAATATCAAAGTGGTATAAATATGAGAGGATTGTTAATGATTTTGAACTCATTTTACATTAATTAAGCTTTATAATGGTTCTGGGACTTAATTTAAGACATTTCCTCCAATATTTGTACCTTTGTAAAGTGTCCTTGGGTGTTTAGAAAGGCACTGTTAAATAAAATGTATTATTATTTTAGTTTTGACTGAAAATGCATTCTAATTTGCATTAAGCTATTAATGTCTAATCCCAGAACATTTCGGAATTTTTTTTTGCATTTTTGTGTTAAGACAGTTTTAGTGACAATTTAACTTGTGTGTTTTTTTTTGTGTGCATTTCAGCAAAGGGCCCCGAAGAGTTAATGGGATTGCAGGTCAGATTAATCAAACACTGTTTAGCCTTGTGCTTTAGAGATTCATTCATAGACTTGTATCTCCAACATCAGACTGCATAACATGAAACGACAAGAAGATCACATCACTGGAGCTGTACAGATGCTAAAAATTGTGCACCTTTTCAAAAATGGCTCATGAACAGCAGACATATGTAACCACACAATATTAGCACAGGTCAACCTTATTAGCTAAAAAGAATATGACAAGATCTTCAAAACCAGATTCTCTCCCTTCGACCTCTACACTTGTGTTGCTAAGCTAAACCACACACACTATAAAAATTCATTTTCCACACCAAGTAAAATTGCTTCTTAATTTATTTAAAGTTAGTGCAGTTGTTTACAAACCACAATTCTTCTGATATGATGTCATCTTAAAACTATATCACTGTTCATCAAATGAAACTAGAATAAACTGCTTGGTGCATGTCAGTTTTTAAATTAATTTGACACACTGTCTCAATGTGGTGCTAAAAAAAGAGAAGTAAAGTGGAGGGCAGAAATAAGCAGTTAACAAAATCCTATAAGTATGTACAAAGAAAAATGAAACAGTTCATGTCAAAATCTGGATTTTTTTTTTTTACAATTAATTACAAGAGAAAATTACAATTTTGTAGGTTAAATAAAAAAACAAAACAAATTAACTTTGAGAGAAAACTTTTCATTATCATTGTTTTACAATGCAATTATTGCATTACGCTGATGCTGTCACTGATTCTCTGCAATGCTGACAGTTTTTAGTGTGGTCAAACAGCCCTCATCCGTCTGCTCAGTCCAAGAAGAATATGTTGTTGAACTGTGTTGCACAAAGTCTCTTAACTTCCTCTGCAGTGTAAAAAACAAAGGAGACAAAGATGCATTTAAAGGTAAGATGGATGTTAAAGACATAGTTAATTCTTTTAAGTGAAGCACTGACAAAATTTCTAACCCCTCAGATTTCCTAAAGATATTCAGCTGCACACAAACACAGTGCTTACACACAAACATGCCAACAGAATAACATGCAACATAAGTGCCCCGAGGCCCTGAACTGGATCAAGCAAGGAAAATGGATGGGTGGATGAAGGATGAATGATCATAAATATCAAGGCAGACTTGTCAACCGTGGCGGAAATTAGACAAATATACTCATTACCCGTTAGTGGAAACGTACCGTTAACTTCGATCAGATTGGCGTTCTTTTGATTCAGGATCACGTACAGCTCTCTCTGGTCTGACTTCTTGCCGACTACCCAGTAGTCTGTCATAGCTTTTACGATGATTTCCTCATCTTCATCAACCCTGGGAGACAAATTGGAAAACTATGGAACATCAATAAAAGGTAGCCAACACATCCACAGCTCCTGTACTAGACTCCAGATCAGTAAATGGCAATTTAGAAAAAAACAGTCATATAATCTGAAATATTTAAATACCGATCATCTAGTGTCCTGAATGTTTTTAGTGGTGTTTTTGCACAGGAGATCATTTTCTCGTGTACACAATATACATTTTGTGTCCTCAGATTATTAAAAAAATGACCAATCAAGCCTGTGTCAGAGCAATAGCAACATTGTATGACATTGAGTTTGAAACTAAATTCCGATTAGCAGAGTTAACCAAATTAAGTGATTGTTGTGTGCATCTGACATCCATTAAGAAACATCTGAACTAACAGTCCAGTTAATCATCTGGGGTGTTCAAGTTAAGTTGGATAAAAGCACCACCAAGTATAATAGATATGTAGGGGCTCTGGATCTAACAGAGACATCACTAGAAAGCCAAATGTACAGTTGTGCTCAAAAGTTGACATACCCTGGCAGAATTTGTGATTTTTTTGGGGTCTTTTTCCAGAGAATATGAATTATAACAAAACTTTCCTTTCACTCATGGTTGGTGTTTGAGCGTGAAACAACTGTGTTTACTCATTTTAAAATCATAATGGCAACAGAAACTATCCAAATGACCCTGATCAAAGGTTTACATACCACAGGTTTTAATAGCGCGTATTGCCCCCTTTAACATCAATGACAGATTGAAGTATTTCTTTATAGCTGTGCATGAGGCTGTGCATTTTATCAGATGGTAAAGCTGCCCATTTGTCTTGGCAAAAAGCCTCCAGTTCCCGTAATGTTTTGAGCTGTAATGCAGGAACTGCATGTTTGAGATCTTTCCAGAGTGGCTCAATGATATTGAGGTCAGGAGACTGAGATAGCCCCTCCAGAACCTTCACTTTATTCTGCTGTAGCCAATGACAGGTCAACTTGGCCTTGTGTTTTGGATCATTGTCATGTTGGAACATCCAAGTGCATCCCATCCGCAGCTTCCGGGCAGATGAGCGCACATTTTCCTCCAGTATTCTCTGATAAAATGTTGCATTTATCTTGCAATCAATTTTGACCAAGTTTCCTCTCACACCTCCCCAAAACATCAGCGTCCCACCCTGGTGTTTCACAGTAGGAATGGTGAACCTTTCGTCAAAGGCCTTGTTGACTCCTCTCCAAATTTTCAGTTTATGGTTGTGACCAAAAAGCTCAATTTTGGTCTCATTACTACAAATGACTTTGTTCTAGAAGTGTGGAGGCTCGTCTCTGGCCGTTTAGTGTATTGTAAGGGAGCTGCTCTGTGGCATTTCCATAGGCATGACTTTCTTCTAGTGACTCGACCATGCAGCCCATTTTTCTTCAGGTGCCTCGGTATTGTGCATCTTGAACAGCCACACCAATTTTTTCAGAGAGTCCTGTATTTCAACTGATGATATTTGTGGGGTTTTCTTTGCATCTCAAATAATCTTCCTGGCAGTTGTGACTGACATTTTTGTTGGTCTACCTGATCGAGGTTGGGTTTCAACCAATGACTGTAAAATGAATGGACAAACTATCCGGGAGGTTTGTGAAGAGCTGAAAAGAAGCTCATTGGGAGGTT
>JAOXYM010000023.1:16166547-16183120 GCA_028567055.1 Leptatherina wallacei
TGTCAATCAAAAGGACACGCCCCTAATTATGAAGAATTTTAAGATTAAATAACATCTAAACAGGTAAGGTAGAATTTTCACTCCCCCCACAGTTGTCACGAAGGTAAACTTGACCTATTAAACCTAAAATGGTTTTTTGAACCAAGCTGTAAACATGTTTAATTCTGCTGTGAAGTCGGCTTTTTTAACATGGGAGTCAATGGGGATCTGCTCTATTTTGCAGCCAGCACCTAGCGGAGGAGGGGGGAACTGCAATTTTTGGCACTTAAGCATAGTCTTCACGTTTCTAAGACGGAGTTTGCCCCTTGGTTTCAACATAATCCGTCATTTTCCACTTCTTGTTTGAACACTTCTGATGGTTTTCTCACTTCCTTTGAGATATTTTTATGTTCTTTTCCTGTTTTATAAATTTCAGATCACCCTTTTCTGCAGATCCTTGGACAAAGCTTTTGCTTTCTCCATGACTCAGGAAACAGCAATGTCAGTGCAGCAATGGATGAGAGATGCAAGGATCTATCAGGAGCTCAGAAACTCTCCGATATTTTATCCATACTCACTGATTACAAGCAAACAGATCACAAGTGAGGATGGTTACCTTGAATGGCCATTCAAACCATTTTGCGTCAACTTGTGTGCATGTTATCAGGCCAAAATCATCGGGGCATGTAATCTTTTGATCAGGGTCATTTGGATAGTTTATGTTGTTATTATGATTTAAAAAGAGTAATCAGTTGTTTCACAATAAAGTGTCTGTTGTCTTCATGAGATCTGTTTAACTTCTTGACATATGTTTGGTTTCAGAGTTTTAAAAGGGTAAATATAGCCATGAGCCTAAAAGTAAAGTGACAAGGTACACACCACCTGCACATAGAGAGGAACTGATAGTTACAGAAATATTTGCATTGAAAGCTGATGCCAGTCTACAGTTTGCCTCTCACATGGAAAATGGAACTTCCACATGACTACAGTCTCATGACTGCTTCAAAGGAGAGAAAGTAGGTTTTATAACAATCTGCTATGCCTCATATAGTGTGTAAAATGAAATGGCTGTCCTGAAAACAAGGAGAAAGCATTTGAGAATTTAATGTCTGACAAATTGTTTCTGTTTTCTTTGTCGACGTGTCTCATTCCTGGCTTGGACACTAAACATTGCACTTATCTAACTGAATGAATCAATTTGATGTACCTTGTGGTTTCACTTGGAAACGTCAGCAATGCTACTAACCTAATTTGTGGCAAGTTATTACACAAAGAGACACTTAACAATATCTGGAAGCATTGGTTAAGATAGCAACAGAAATCAAAACTGTACCTTGCAAAGTCACAGTTGATGTCTCCCAGGATCTTCATGAGGTCAGGATGGACAGAGGTAAGACAAACACTTGCAGTCTTCCTCATATGGATGGTGCTCTTCTCTGCCAGGTTCATGTGGTTAAAGTAGATGAACTTAAACTGGGGCTCCTTCTCTGGACTAAAAGGACAAAAAAAAGTGTACACGGAGGAAAAGATACATGAGAGAGTGAGCAAACATGTGTGTTTTAGGTGCTATACAATGGTTATGTTAGCTCGTGCTAGTGAGAAACTGAGATTCAGGATTTTAGAGCGACACTGATGGCTACTATTTGTTCGCCTTAAAAGCAAAATAATCCATTGCCATTTCAATGGATCTGAATTAATCTTACACCGTTGCTCACCTATATTAAGTCAAGTTTAAAGCACACTTTGTATAACAGCTAACCTCATTAACAGTACTGTGATTGGTTCTTTACAAGAGGACGTGTGAATGTATTCAAACAGCCATTAAAATTATTTTCATCCATGGTGTGTCCAATCACCAGGCCAAATTTAGGACACACACCTGTATGCCAGCTGAGGAATTTGGAACCCCTTTATTTATTCAGTGGATTCTTCACTAAGTTGATTACAAGGAGCCCATCAAGTTGCCAGGGCCAGTTTTGTATTACAGGCCAGGACTTGTTGGAGTGTAATTGCAGGGGTTAAAGAAGCACAGACCAGGATGCCAGTCCTTAAAGCAGCACTGCTTGAGTTACCCCCTTAATAGTGCCATGATGATATCCTGTAATATTAGACCTTGTTTGTCTCTGCCAACTACGCAGAGTTAAAACAAATAAATAACAACAGATAAGTACTCAAGAATACACAGCGCTACATGACTAGAGCTAACTATTCCTGACAAATACACAAACACTTCTGATAGTTAGATTTATTAGATGTTTGTTTGGTTACTAAGCACCAGTTTACAGGAGTATCCAAATGTCTTTTTATGCCAAAGTTTCTTATTAACTTTAATAAAAAATGCAATATAATTTGAATAGGGTGCAGTTGTATCTAAACCAGGAATTTTAAGGAGAGTCATTGTGTAGCCATTGCAATGTGTATATCATATTATAAAGGGGCACTTTTGGTACTTGCTGTAACCCCTGTCATGGATCTGTCCAAAAACATAAAACTGCAACGGTGAGCCCCTCTTTAAGCCTCTTTGCCCATTCACAAATTAACCTAACTTGCACTGGTGTGTCCTTTCATAAATCACTAGTGTTGCAGAATGACGTGCAGTGTGACGTATAAAATGTGTGTCCGATACATCCCTCATATCATCTCCTCAGTTAGCCATAAGCAGCCCACAGTGTTATGACGGTGACCATATGATGTGAAAATATTTACACTTGTGTTGTTGCATGTATGATTTAGTGATGAATGCTCAGTTTTAGATCTGGCGTGTGTTCGACAGGGAAGTCATGCATCATCACAATGTCTCACTGCCGTGCTGCTACTCTAGCTTAATGTAAGAAAGCTCATGCAAGTTGAGCCTGTTCTGTACGTTACTGCATCCCTCTGCCCCTTCAACCAAGATGCATCAGTCCTGACTTAGAAAGGTGTGTGAAAGGGACTGGAAATACAATCTTGCTCTGTGTGATATAATTCAATTTTAAAAAGCGGTGGATTCTTCACTCACCCAGATATCCTGCGGTTAATGGTGAACTGTTCACAAATATCTGATGCCAACAGAGTAAGCTGAGGGCCCACTAAGCCATCCAGTTGCTCACAGAACTCCCTCGTCAACTCCACAGAGGCTGGAACGAGATGCAGGAGAGAAGAGTCGGCCAATGTGAAGCCAATATAGAATGAGGTGAAGAGAGAGTAATATTTTAGCTTTTTATGAGTGGCAAACTGGCCAAAAAAGAAAAAAAAACAATAACAACTGTATATTGAGAACCAGTTAGAGAGAAAAGGGCCCCACCTTATAAGTGGATAAACTTACCACTGATCATGAAACAAGCTGCAGCACTCATCGCCTGCAAAAGTTTGGATCAGGTTAGGTTAGGTTACAGGCAGATTCTGGGGCACACAGGTTAGAAATCACTTTAATGTGGTGATAAGCATTGCGGAAAGTGCTTCATCCTTTTCTAAAATGAGCGGTGTAATCCCGAAAATCCATTAATACAGCAGTGGAATATTTCCAAAATGTGATATTTACACATGACAAATCCTCCCATCACAGATTAGAAGAATCATTCTGCAGATAAGTAAAAATTAACGCTGGATTCTAATACATTTAAAATCCTTGTGAGTGTATAAATGCAATGACAGAGCAGAAACACCACACCTTGTAAACGATCAGATGCAGCTCCTCATAACCGTCTTCTGCTGTGACAAATATTTTTGGAAATCGGAATTTGGCCTCTGGATCTTTAAGATTAGTAGGTCCTGTTAGAAACCTGAGAGAACAGATGAAGGCACGGTTGGGTTAATAATCACAGAATAAGCGTGGATGTCAAAGCTTCTGTAAGTAAAAGAAAAAAAGTGACTTATTATATAACGGAAGAAAACACATATTTTACTGGATCCCAAAGTGAATGTTTCATTTTACAATCCGTGTAACACGACACTCTAATCCAGACAAAGGATTAATTCATCTGAAACTCTCCTCTGGGTGCATTTTAAAAACCCAGTCATCCTTTAAAACAATTAGCTAAGAACATCACAAGCTGGAGGATGTAGAAACAAAGAGATAAGGAGGCAAAAATTAGATGAGACTTAGAGCTTTCAATGAGACATGACCCTTTCATGTGGTATTACATGACAAATTCCCAAGTCTGTTTGAAACATATAATTCAATTTACTTCAGCTTTTAACAAAGTAATCTTAGTATTTTTCACCAAGAGAGAGAAAAAAAAAAGGGTTTTCCTATCACATGACAGGCTACTCATAATTAGACCTGAAACCATTCCAGCTGTTTCACATCACTCTTAAAAGCTAATTATTCCAGCAGGACACAGTTATAAATGTTCTAAGTCAGCCAACACTCAAAGCAAACTTTCTTTAGTTAGACTGAAACTGAATGTAGTGCCGTACTGATACTCTCCCTCTTGACTAAACCCACAATTTGTTAACCAAGGGAGTTACCGCCTTATCTAATTAACTTGTCAGTTGGAGGGAATAACATGAAGCTAGCTCAAAGACATCCAAGCATTCATGTTCGTGTACAGTGTATGCTCTTTGTGGTGTCTGGGACACGTTGGCCCATGAATGACATTTCTACATGGTGTGCATTTCTATGGAGAGGATTAAAAAAACGGTAGGCACACAGATGGGATCAGGGATTTACCTCCCATAGTGCAACAGATTTCCTGCAACTTCTGGCCTCAGAGGAGAGTCCCTGCCAGCCAACTGAGATGAGAAAATACAGAGAAACAATGTAAGAGGAGGGTTAGACTGAAAATATATGGGATTACTATATAGTAAGTTATGAATGTCATGTCAAGGCTAAAATGTTCATCCATGTGAGAAGCAAAAATGGAAAGGGTTCTACCACGTAAACTACATTTAATTCTATAAAATAAGCAAAGCTCTGCAGTAGTAGCACACATTTTCCATGCCAACAGAGCATCTTAAAATTTATTTTTGATTGACATTTAAGTCATCCTAATTGATTGAACTGTTCATTGCATGCTCCCACCTACCTCTGGTTCAGAGTGCCTGGGAAACAGCGAGGTGGTCAGATATTTATACAGGATCCTCATATCATCTTGTTCCAGCCCACTCCTGCGCATAACAATGACAACAAAGTTGACAAAATGTGTGGTTGTGTGCTTTTTCTGGTGTTCTGTTAAAGCTAGATCTTTAAAGCACCATCAGTCCTGTTAGTGAGAGTGGTTCAGCAGTGCAAGTTATACAATTAATACTCTAGAATAAACCATGAAAACCCAAAGTGCAACTTTATAAAAAAAAAAAGAATAATACCATAATACCCTGCTACAACAATAATTTCCCTCTAAGAGAGATAAATAAAGTATATTTCATTCATTTATGAGTCAGATAATGGGACAGCCTGGGGGTAGACCTTAGTCTTTCCTGTTGGCTGAGTTTCTCTCTCTGCCAGGTAGATGTGGATGGAGCTTGTCAGAAATCAGTACACCTGAGCAGGATGTGCTCAGCAGGTAATGAATCAGATCTGCAAGATCCTCTCTCGCATCCTTGGCTTTACATACTGGCCTACGGACAGGTTTACTCCTAATCTTTTATTGAGTTATTCAATTAAAACTATTGGTACCAATTGAAACTATGCATGGCCTCTGTTATTTGAGCCATGTATAACCACTCAATGCTTACACACTGACAACATGTGTGTGACATGTCAGAGTACACATAAATCGCAAAGAGGATTAGGGTGTTATGTTCAGGACCACCTCTGTTTACCCTGCATTCAATTATGTGTTTGTACATGCTAGTGGTGGGATTTTATCATCATAATGTATATGGCAGTAAATATGAATAGGGTTGTACATGGTTGTGGGAGCTGTCAAATTTGATAGAGGATTAGAGGGATAAGTGCACACAGTTTTAAAAAATGTGCAGTTTATACCAGATAAGCTGATCATTGTAGAGGAAAGCTGTGTATTTGATCAGGCTCAGGCTCTCCTCCACTCTGTTAACAAAAGATTGGATCTTCAGGTAGGTCATCTTGTCCAGGGGGAAGAAGCTGATGCCACCAAACACATCCAGCAGGTCGCAGGACTGCAAATGGAGCGTCTGCAGATACTGGAAACCCCAGCATGAGCACACATACACACATGGACACAAAAGGAGAAGCAAAGGGGAAAGAGGTCAGTTTACCTTCCCGTAGTGTTTGATACAGCCCAATAACGAAAGTGGAATAAGAAACTCTTTGACTGACGCTCTGCAAAGACGCTTGCATCACCGAAGGAATAAGAAGTACAGACATTCAACCTCCGATGACGCTCGCCACGGTGTCTCTCTTTCTCTCTGTCGTTAGGTTACATGTTGCAGAGGGAAGCCCGTGTTAACTTAAGAAGGGTATTCCCTAATTAGAAATGAATCTTTTAAACTTTGGAATGAGTGTTAAAGCCAAGAGTCGCACTGTTCCAGAGAAGTGACAGTGACATAAAGTGACGACAGGCACTGCAGGTTAACCAACAACCAGTGAATCAAGTATGACTGGAAATATCTTGCAGCTTTCCAAGATTAACATGAGTACTTAGACAGAAACAACTGCAGACACTCGACTTCATGCCCAAACATCATAACCTGAGCCCAGCCCTTGTTAAAACACTCACTGTCAAGGTCTAGTGACTTTTTATAAAGAAATATATCCAAGACAGTATGTTGGGCATTAAATGAAAGCCAAAACAAAGAAAAAATACATATCCACCTGGCAACAAAGAGTTGATGGGCAAATATAAACAATCCTTACCCTGTGGAAGAACTTTTCAAGCTTCTGAGTAAGCAGCTCCACTCCTCCGGTTTCCACTGCCCTACCAAACATTCCATTGAAGAGCTAAAGCACACAGAAAAAACACTGATAAACGGAGATTATTTTAGCACAGAACAAAGACTTCCAGTGAAAGTGTGAGAAGCTACTGGGGAGTCAATATTTGGATTATAGGAGAAGAGCCTATTTTACTCAAACAGGCCCCAAGTGAGATTAAATATAGGCCATAAAAAATATAAATTGCAGATCCTAAAACATACTGAAACTCACCTTGTACATACTGTAGCACTGCCTTACCACTGCACCATAAACAGTATCCTACAAGGCAAAATGGAGAATTAAATAACAGACAATATTCCAAAAAGAATAAATCTGCAAGTACTTACGAGTATTTCCTCTTCTTGATACTCTATCGTGGGAGGTTTACCATCTTTATTTGGCTTTTCAATCATTGGGTTTCGAACCACCTGCAGATTGCATGTTAAAAAAAAAGCACAGCATGTATAAAGAAATAAAAAGTAAAAGCTAAATTACAGTCCTAATAGAAATAAGGAAGTATGGAAACTCAAGCATGATGTACCATGACTATCCAGAAATTGTCCTCAGGCTCAAAGAAAAATTGCCGGTTTTTCTGTGTGTGCAGGGATTTAGCTGGTTTTGTTGGGCAGAACGTCCTGCAACAAAGACAAGGTCATATCCAGACAAGATAAGCTCATTTCATGCTTTTGCTCGCATCTTGTATTAAGCATATCTAACCACTTATTGCAATATTTCCTTTTTCTGTTATATCTCTAACACAGACAACACTTCTTTTGGTTATCGATTAATTGTGTCAAAGAAAGCCATGAAACTGAAGACAGACACATATCAAATTCACACCAGAAGGCTGTATAAAGGAACTCCTACACATTCATACTTGCACGTTGTACCTGGTGAACTGTACTATAGCCTCACAAAGTCCAACGTTTCGGATCTTCTCATTTTTCTCAACATCACTTGGGTGGTAAAACAAAATTTTCTTCTCTTCCTGAGAAGGAATCATTGGATTATCAGTATAATTTCCCTATGCAGGGAGTTTTTCAAGCAAGTCGGTGAATATAAGTTTAAAACACATCCAACGCAGGTTTTTCTAAGGCGACTCATGCTCACCTCTCCTTCTCGTGGTCCAAATGTAGGGTTATAAATGAAAAAACTGAGCAGAGATGGTGTGTACTGTTTCTCCTGCATTCCTGAGGCCATTTTGGGACTGCAAGAGACACAAAGACAAAGCTGATAAACTGATAACGAATTCCTTCAGGTTTTGCCAATCTCCACTTTCAATCATCCTTACCTTATCATGAGCATTAGTGCAACTTGTGTCTGGACCTCCTTTGCTCAAGTGGCAGTTTGGTTAGCATGCCGTGTGCCTGCAGAGTGTGGACAAGCATAATCACAGAGTGCAGCATGACAACTTTATAAATAATCAGAAACCAATGATTAGTGCTCCCAAACGTATTATTGCACAAAGTTACAATGTCAAGGGGCATTTATACTAAGAAAAATACACCAATGCGATACCAGCTCAGCAATTACAACCGCAAGACGTCTGTGAACTACTCAGAGTTAACAGGAATGTGGTCTGATATTTATCTAAGTGTAGAAAAGCAGTCCCAAATTATGATACCCTCTTCCACTAAGCTTCATAATTGAGAAAATGCTTTCTTTGGTGTTAGTGTGCAACTTTTCTTTTCTGAACAGTAGCATAATCATTAAAAAAAAATAAAAATAAATATAAGACAATGATATCTCATCCATCCACAGAACAGAGCATTGTTCCTGAAGAGTTCTCTCTCTCTCTCTCTTTTTTCTTTTTAAATAAAAATAAAAATGGAAAACAGTTGTTTATTGTGTACTGTCCATGCATTTACTCAAATCTAATTCAGTGTTTAATTCTTGGAAACATGCACCATCGAGTTGTAGAGGTTTCTGCAGATGATTTCCTGTTATGCTGTGAATCTCTTCCACTTTTTATAAGATTGCAGATTGTGTTCTTGGAGGGATTTTAGCCAGACATCCTGTCCCAGGGAGGAAAAAAAATAGTCCAGAATGTCCTTAGTTTGTAGACTTTTTATTATACTGTTGATTGATGAACATAGAGGTCTTTAGAAATGATTTAACCCTTTGCAGTGTCACTTATTGATTATCTTTGCTCTAACATCCCGTGAAAGTTGCTGTGATCAAAGCACGTTCGTACCAACTACTTTTTACCTGTTTCGGTTTGTTCATTTTTTTCATTTAAGGCTTTGTCAGTAACCAAAGATGGAAACTCTCATACTTTTTCTTAGCTTGGACTTTGAAAATCCACCAGTGTATTCAAGTTAGTTTTATTAGTTAAGCTGATTACACTGATTTCTACTAGGGATGATGTATTTCTTCAGCATCAACATTGTGATGTGTACATGGACAACAGAAACAACACAGGGAGTGTCAAGTCAGGCAAATAAACTCTAGAATCTCAATTAACAACTTTGTTACTTAAATGAAATTGAAATGTGGAAGAATCCCATCCAAAGGCAAAATAAAATAAAATCAATAATAACGCCATGACTGAAACATTAACTTAAGACAGTATTGATACAAAGGTTCTGTATGAATACAACCGTGTCACTAATGCATAAAAATTAATCTTTCCCAAATCACTGTGAGAAGCAACAACACACTGATTTTCACTGGGTTTTTAGGGCTTAAAACTAAACTGCACATCATCAAAGTACAATAAAAGATGCTTTAAATATTCTGTTAAGTCCCTACTATAAAGTTCAGTATATTCATTCATATTTCAGTGCTAGAAAGCCGCTCTCATCGTGTACTTCTTCATCTAGGAGGGAAATTTACTGGCTACTTCTTCAACACATCACTGCTGTTACACACTGTTGTAAAACGTTAACGCTCCTTTAGCCGGCAAAGTCTCGGGAGCGGAGCTACAAACCAGAGAGAAAACCCCTGGCGTTTTCATACACTACATTTCTCCATATCTTTAAAAACCGAATAAAAACTCACGGAGCAATGACGGCGACTATGTAGCTAAACAAGTACAACTACTAACGTCAATTCAGTTAGGGCAGCTAACTGGTTAGCTGGACTCTGCTAGCAGAAGACTTGTGTTCTCACAATAACCTAATAGAAGAATGACGGAAATACTCACCTTACAGAGCATACACACAACACTTTCAGGTGCTCACTGTTATGGAGTGTGTAATTAAAAATAAAAAGCATTAAAATGATATCAATGACAGGAGATACCACTCGCATTATACTTTACATTCTTAACTTCCTGCTTTTGACAGCGCGGTGTCGCAAACTAAACTGTTCGGGAATTCCCGCTTTCAATCTACTTAAAAGGTTCCGCTTACGGGAGAGAGCCACTCTCTGTTGTGTACAATTTAAGATCTCTCGAAGTTAAGTGACCAAAGCATCTTACAGGGTGTGCGTGGTTTGAGAGGTATGTATCGGTTTTATTATACATTTAATTGACAGGTTCAGATGGCCGATGCCCAGCCATTTTAATTTATGTGTGTTTTTGCTCTTTTTTCTGTCATTCTCTAGTAAATCATAATAGATATTTCTATAGACATGTGCTTGCAATATGAAAAGATTTTACGATTATATTTTTATATCTAAGAGATGTTTGTCATCTTAAGGTATTTTGGCTTTCCCTTTAAGATATTTGTATATTGATCTTGTATTTGGATTTATTGCACTTTATATTAAGATATGCATATTAAATAAAGAATGATGCAGTCTTGCAGAATAAATCTTATGATACAGCAAAAGAAAATCTAAACTATCATGAAGGACATTTTTATTTCCTTTATTATTATTTTTTTCAGAGCATGTCTCAGACTAAATTATGTTACAGTGATATCATCAATTCTTTTTATTATTTATTATTTCCAGACTACATTAGATTAGAGAGGTGGTGTGGATGCCTATCAAAATACTTCCTCCAACTGATCAAAAGACTTTTCACACGTACTGCAGGAACAATGATCCCATTTGTTCCTCCAGGGTCAACCTAAAGACATAAGCCCAGAGACACTCTTCTCCCCCTCGGAAACTCTGCACCTCTGTATGACTTTCTCCTCGCGCACAAGTTTTTAATAAACCTGAATGGACTTTGTCATCTGGATCATAATCCATTATTTAATATTTTTCCATGACACTATTAACCCTAGAACACTAAAGGTGGCTATATTTCACCTATGCTACATTGGTTTTGAATGGGTAGAGTACACAACGTTGGTGTTCTAGGGTTAATAAACACAATTCTAATGAATTCTTTCAGGAAAATATAAAGCACAGCATTGAAATGAGTTGCCGCAATGTCACTATCAAATAATCCTAAAATTGTTTTCACTCCTGCTACTATAGATGCTGTTAACTATACACCCTTATGGAATTTTTTCAATATCAAAACACTCTGTGCACACATGTAGGTTTCCATATTTATTCATTTTCAGAGGTGAGATGTGGACAAAGACACGTTAAAAGGTGTTGTCTTTAAAATGACATATGGTAATTTAAAAACAATTAGTGCACACAGAATTGAATAGAAAACAGCTTAAATTCATGGGAATGGAAGCTTGAATCAGAAGACTCCAGAGGTGGGGAAAGGTGTCCAAAGACCTGAAGACCTCTTGTCATTTGTCGAACTCAGGACAGGACCATAGTCTGGAATTCTGGAGAAAATGTTGAATTGGCCATGAGTCAATGCCAAAACACACATCTGTCCCCTTTGCTAGTGCCACATCTGAAGATCAATGTTTTTCATTATGAACTCATCTGTTTTAGATCGTCTCCTATTAAATTACATTAAAGCCTCTTTTCTGGTAAGTTAATAACGGTCAAAACTTGATTAACGTAAAGCCACATCTGTAGACTATGGCCTTTATATAATGCACATGACTTGCATGTTCTAATCCAAAGGCAATGCGGTTCAATAGGGATGAAAAATTACATTAAATTGGTATTTTTAAATCTAAGTTTAAAAAATTGGTCAACCCAAGCTTTTAAACACAACATAGTCATAAAGCACTATACGTATAATACGTTTAATATTCTAAGCTGATTTTCAAGTATAAATATGCTTCCTTGTCTTACTGTCAATCATCTTAAACTCACTAAATGAATATGGATGGCCAAGCTAAAAATATCTAATAGCTAGAGTGCTTTCTCTTCAGAATGTTAAAACTTCTTTGAGTTGTTTTCTTTCACCACCTGAGGTTTAACCCAACCAATGAGATCATTTTGGCCTCTATTGTGATTTTACACCAACACAATGTGAAGATACTGACCATCTACTCCAATTTTTCCATCACTGTCATCATCAGCTGCTGAGATGAAGCTCTTGGCTTCTGCTTCGGTCAGGGTTCTTGCACCAGGAACAAACCGCTGCAGAAAGAACCTGCAAGCAGGCACACATGCAGGTTGTATTTGATATATCAATAATATATCATAATTTCCCTTAAAAGGGATAAATAAAGTATAAAGTATTTTTCATTCATTCATTCATTCATATGATCAGTTTCTTATTGATGAACTGAGAAGATGACTGACTCCCTAAATTACACAGCTTAAGTCCACCCTGAGCAGTCATCGCACAAGGTGAGTAATTTAACACAAAAACAGTAATCACATGTTCACCATGGTAGATTAGGGGATTTTGTAATACAGTAAATATTACTGTGTGATTCACTGAAACCTTTTTTTTTTCTCAGGCAAACACACTAATGCACAATTCTCTGAAGCTCTGGTTAATTAAGAAAAAGTAATAAAACTTGTAGGTTGGCAGTGTGATGCTCTCAGAGTTCTGAGCCAGACATAGATACATCACATTTAAAGCACTGGTATGCTTAGAGTACACATCCAAGCTATCAATTTACACACTTAAGCTCAGATTCCTCGATGTAGCCGCTGTTGTCCTCGTCGAGAATCTGAAAGACATCTCTGACCTCCTTGGGTGTCTTTGAGGACAGGCCACACAACTGGAAGAACTTCTTGTAGCAGAATGAGTCTGGAGCTGTAGACAAATATTGAAAAGCAAAAGAGACAGTAAAGAGTCTTAGCTCACTCCCACAGTCAACACACTGCTACAGAGAGCTGATGAGGAGATTAATCCAGCATGTGGCCGCTGGCCTGTTTTTCATTTTTTAAGACCAGCAGACACATACCTCCTCTAAAGCAGACACAATGATTAAAAACCTTTTTAAATTCAGATTTAAAGCTGCATGTGACTAAAGCAGAGAGGATATATTGAAAATAATGCAGTTGTTGAGAGGATTATTCACATATATGGAGGAGTGTACTTAGAAGATCTGAATGTGACTGATGCAATGCAGATTAGGAATCTGTCAATTTATCAGTTGTGAATCGGGATTATTTTGTATTTCACTGTATCTCATTGTAATTAAGATGTGAGTTCTGTGAAGAGTCCAAAGCTTTTCATCCTGAAGGTAGTTTAAGCTTAAATAAATGGACGCAACTCACCCTGCATAATTTGGTTGTTGCAATTTATATTTGTAATTTTTAGTTATATGAATGTTTGGAGAAGGTTTATGCTACCTTGACAGTCCTTGACAGCATTTTCAATGGCTTCAGCTGAAAGAATGGAGGTGAGCGACATGTTGGTCCTGTTGGGTTCAAGAGAGGCTGTGTAAATTATTAACACTCACAAACACACACAACTTTCTCTCCCTTTCAGATGTACATCATCTGTACCCACCTCAGAGTTTGGGATTTGTTCACCATTTGGATGGATTAACTTTTTTTCTTTCTCTTTTTAAAAAAAACAAACTTTTGCAGATTTATCTAGGTTATATTATGATCCAATCAAGTCTCCAGTTGTGATTGCTTCTCAGATGTACCGGCTAAAGCATGATTTTAGAAACAAGCAAAAAGGTGTAAATAACGTTGGAGAAAATATATGAACAAGGAAAACTATTTTTATTTTTTAAAATCTATTTTGGTTATACAAAACCATTTAAAAAAAGAATCTAATTTCCCCTGGCAGGTTGTTAATCTCTGAACTATTTACCCCCTTTGAATACTTAATTGGATGAACTGTGGTGAATAATTGGCACTTAGGGACCTTACAAAAGCAATTTGGCAGTCGGGGGTAAAATGTCATGTTTTATAAGGAAAGTGCATGAGGTTGATAATAATTTTCTTTTTTTACCATGATCCTAAAGACTTGTGCCAGCTAGCTACAAGCTTCTGAGTTAACCTTTAAACATCATCTTGTCATTAATAGTTTGCTGAATTTTGTGGCAATAATTCTTATCATTCTCATCATATCAAATAAAGGCTAGATGTGCCTAAAGTTACATCATCTCCAGTTAAAATAAAAAACAAAACTTTATTCAGAGAATATAGGCTGTATGGTACCTGGACAACACCTGGACTCTGGGTTTCCCCATACAGATGTGTGTGGGACTCACCTCTGTTGGCTCCTCTCTGTCCAGATCCAAAAGCAGTAAGCAGGAAATAAGGCTTAGTGGTGACTGCTGACTGTTGTCTTATATACTCCGGACAGGATGTGCAGAAGGATGCTTGAGTTTCCAAACTGTCCGGGGATCAAATTCTCCCGTAGCCACAGCAGCCCCTTTCTCGTGTTCCTCAACTGCTCACCTGTCTTATTAACCTTTACTGTTTATATCAGCTACACCCTTCTGTCTCGCCCCGTTCTCTTCCTTTAATGTCACAGGGCAGTTTTCATCTAATCAACTTTTTGTGTTAAACCTCTCCCTTCCCTCCCTGTCCTCCTCTTCACCCTCCCTCTCTGCAGGTGCTTCTGAAAGCTTATAGACATCTCAAATTCAATTCAAGTGCCTTTTCCTCTCTGGTTTTAGAAAATAATCTCCTAAATGCGTATAGCCGTAGTGAATAGCAAGGCATAAATGGGGGTTTAAATCAACAGTAGCGTAATCTTCCATTATGGACCGTACTGATACTTTTCCTAAGACTTAAATAGTGAAACCATGCAGTTGCTTATTGGTATATTTTTTATTTAACCATATCATGTTTGAGAGGTTTCACAAGAAGGTTTTACAAGCTTAAGTGATATTATTATGAGAAAAGATTAAATGTAATCTTCAGAAACAGCTGTTCTTACTGTGCCGGACTCATAAAGTCCCAGTTAACAATGTTTCTCAGGCTGAAAGATTTACATTTTACAAGGAAATACTAAATGAAAAGTCGAGCCCTTTTGACTATTTTTTATATAAAAAGATCTAATGAATAAAAGCTGTACAGATGTACCAAAATAGCCTCACAACATTGGATGTTTTTGCTTAAACTTCTCTTGCTTTAAATCTGTTTAATGATTGTTTTGTGTTTAAATGATTTAATTGTAATTTTAGCTCCTTTTTCTTATTTTTTTTATTTCTTATCTGTAATGCTTTTAATGTTTTATGTAAAGCACTTTGAATTGTCTTGAACCTGAAAATGTGCTATACAAATAAACTTGCCTTGCCTTAAAGAAAGAAAAAAAAAGAAAAAAAAAAGCTTTTCATGACTCCATGTGTAATTAGAAATACTTCATCACTCCTGTATGTTACCTGTTGCTGGAAATGCAATAATATGTGGCACACACTCCTGAGTAAGCAGTACTAGGTGAAAGACTGGGTGGGGCCTCAGATGTTGTCAAGAAGGTCTTGGCACTTGGTCCCCATGGCAACTGGCCACTTAGAACTGATTAGTTAGTTTCCTGCAGAGGGGAGTCTGTCAAACCATCTGACACAGCACTGCCTCTGGTGAATCCAGTCAGTACTAACGACCTTAGCAGAGGGAACAGAGGTGGTTTTTGTAATGAGAACCAGGGGAATAAATCTCATAATTTTTCAAACTTTCAAATGTTGTGAAGCCTTGACTTCACATTTTCAGGATAGATCCAATTTTATCGGAGTAATAGATTCTTGTTGCACAAACGTCACCCGTTAGTTTAAAACATAACCAGCCCTTCACGTGTTACAAAGTATTAAACTTCTCAATATGAAAGTTCATTCCATCTGAAAGTCTTGTGTCTTATTGGCGCCACCTTGTGGCTGCTTTCCATGATCACAGGACCAATTTAAAAAGAGAAGCGACGCAAGAACAGACTTGTGCCCCAACATACACTATAGCTCCTTTCCCATTTCCATGTTGATGTTCCTTATGGCTGTATCCTGAATGACTTACTATGACTTACAAAAGGGAGGTGATGTGTGCCACCTTCACAAAATTACAGATCTACCATGAAGGATGTCATTTCAGATATCGGCTATTTCTTTGTACATCATGGAAGAAAATTCCCCATGAAATCTTCAATGGGGAATTTTCTTTTATGGTATTGTTGTTAAGGGCCTTCGCCAACAACTTTGACATGATGAGTATCATGACAACCTTTTCATTCAAGATTTGTAACAACCACAAACTGCATGTAAAAGATAGATTGCACCTCCATACAGTCAAAAGTGAGGGATAAAATTCTCCTATACTTATTACTTAAAAGCTTTTAACTATATTTAAAGCTTTCTCTCCTTCGCCCCTTTCTGGCACTGCAATTAACTGTTTTGAGTCATATCTAAAATACAGGAACTACTTCGTGTCTATAGGTAACTATAAATCTGAGCAAAATAAAATAACCTTTAGAGTTCCCCAAGGCTCCATCCTGGGCCACTGCTGTTCAACATCTACATGCTCCCAATTGCTCACATAAAAAACAACTAAATATGTTACCATAGCTATGCTGATGACACACAGATCTACATAACCATCTCACCAGGAGACTATAGTCCGATCCAA
>JAOXYM010000023.1:16189048-16201078 GCA_028567055.1 Leptatherina wallacei
TTAAGAATTGATTGAAAGTAAGTTTAAGGGAGAATGGATAACCAAATATACCAGGTGATGACTCCTTTAACATTTGCTGTGGTCAAATGAGGTCTCTCACCTCAAACGACTCGGCCATAGATACGGTAAAAATTCCTGCCCTTCTTCAATATCATACTTGTATTACAAATATCTCACAGCAGGGTTGAAACCCATCAAGCAAGGCTTTGAATGTCTGTAATTCGAGACAGGATAAGAACATCCCCCGTCAAATTCTGAAATTTATATTTGAAATGCTGATTTGTGAGATGTGCAGAAAGCTAAACCTCCATCCCCCAGTTAAATGAGGAGCTTATATAAGGCATGATAAACACAGAGAGGTGCACATTATATTTCATATTCTGTCATGCTGAAGCAGAAATAGAAGTGACCCACATTCACTCTCACCATCTGACAGAAAGTTGCAAATAAATGTGCCTCTCTGACACAATTCCTGTAAATGTGCTTGTCCAGAAACTCTATCCAGTCCCAGACCATCTCTGGGTCACTGCAAAACACTCTGCCTCCTGGAACCATGACTGCTGAAGCTCTGCCAGACACCCTGTTGCTCCCATCCACAGATATCTGCTGCTTCCCGATCCAACTGGATCCTGTCTGCCGATTCTGTTCACACCAATAAATGTGTCATGCCTGTTGCGGGTTGAGACCAGGGTATCAAAAACTTGGACGATGACAGGTATCAATCTCCTGAATCTCGTTCTTCTGTTAAGTTATTATCACATATGCTGAAAAGGAAAATGTTGAGATTTGTATGTTTTCCTTTTCTGTTCCTTTTCAGCTATTTTCAAGATAACTAATGGGAAGAATTCCCTTTTCTGCAACTTGACAACATTCTTGAAGGAATCATTGGTTTGAGATAAACACATTTTGTTGCTTTTAAGTTAAAAAAAAAGATGGACATGATACTGTTTAAAGACAATGTGTGACCACCCAGTTGAGTACAAGTTGAGAGCCATCATAGTGTAAATAGTTGAGTTGGTTTCAATCACACTGTTTAAACTTAGATCTTGTTATATTCTCGAAAATTAGGAAAAGATCTTTAAATCACCGTCTTAGCTGTTAAAGCATCCCAGGGAAAGTAGGTTAAATGTTGTGTAAATGTAATTCATACCAGTTACCAGCCCTGAGGTGCCAAACATTGAGATTGTTAGAATGGCACTCACTTCTTTGAAACAGTAAAAATTTCTTGTGCAATTTATTGGAATAAGCCTGTTGCTTCCTGTTGCTAAAGGCTGAACATCTCCCAGGGCTGCAGCGTAATGTCAACATCATCTGTTGCCAAGGATGTCTCTGGTTGATAAATAAATAACCTTACCCTTAATATCACATACAGAAATCTATTTATAAACTTTTCTGGCAGGGGAAGGAAAATAGAAGAGGGAGGTGAGATTTAATTCATGGTTTACTTTAATCACTTCATTACCTACATTGTTGGTTTTGACACATACAACCATGATGAATCTCCATTTTGGTTCTAAATTGGTGTGAATCCTACTTGAAAGATTGAGACTACTTTGTGTCAATGCGTAACAGAAGATCTATTCAAACAAAGATAACATGTGGAGTTCCCCAAGGCTCCATTTTGGCCCCCCTATTGTTCAGCATCTACAAGCTCACACTTTGTTGGATTATAGAAACAAATAAAATATGTCATTTTAATTATTCCAACGACACTCAGCTCTTTCTCATGGTCTCGTCAGTGGACTGTGGTTTCATGCAAAGCTGGAGTGCATATAACATCCACACTTGTGTGCAAGAATTTCCTTCTGCTAAATGAAGAAACATCTGATATAATTACATTTGAAAACATAGGTGTGCGTCTAAAGATTAAAGCCCAGCTTCAGTCTGCAGTGTTGAAATCTTGGTCTTATCTTGGACTAAATTAAGATTAAACAGCCATTTTATGGGTCAAATTCCATCCTGAGAGTTAAACCTAGACAAGGTGAATATGCATTCAGCTTTTATTGCTTCTAAATATCTGGAACAAAC
This sequence comes from Leptatherina wallacei, assembly GCA_028567055.1. Taxonomy (NCBI): domain Eukaryota; kingdom Metazoa; phylum Chordata; class Actinopteri; order Atheriniformes; family Atherinidae; genus Leptatherina; species Leptatherina wallacei. Next base: position 16,191,077 of record JAOXYM010000023.1, read on the forward strand.
TACAAGAAAACCTGAAGCCTGCACCAAACCTTAGTTTTTATAAGTCGAGTTTTAAAACCTTTTTATTTGCAACCTAATTTTGATTGAATTAGGGAGTTTTTTCTATCATATTTTTTCTCTTTTAATCTATTTTCTTGAATATGTACACTGATGATGACAATGTTGATGATGATTATTCATTATATTTAACTCACTCTATGTGTTCTCTTGTTTAATTGTTTCTTTTGATTATGTAAAGCACAATGGGTTTTCTTATGTATGAAATGTGCTCTAAATCCCAATTTCCCTTGCCTTATATATCTTCCAAGGCATGTTTCATGTTTCAGACAACAAATCACAAACTAAAACAAGTAATACATTAAAGAACCAGAAGCACTAAGAGAGTGCAGACCTCCACCAAGCCATAGGGTGACTCAAATGAGAAAAAACCCAAAAGGCCCAACAGTCCACCCAGTACCACCTATATTTTGAACCTTCTGGATCACCAGATCCAGATTATCAACATGATCCAGGTCAAACAATGTTTGGATTATAACATCTACCTGTAACTAGAAGATGACCTGTAGATGTTATATAATATTTTGGACATGGTTGCACTGAATACATGTGTCCTCTACCAGAGCTGCTTCAATCCCAGGATGACCCGGAATGGGTTCATTATTGACCCTCGAACTGTGCTACAATGAATCTATATCAGTTGACATCCAGCGCTCTGTTTTGTTCCTTTAGCATTATATGATGCTTTTTTTGCTAATTTCCCCCCAAAATAATTGATAAAAAATATAAATACATTTAAGAAAGTATTCAATTAATTATATGTTAGCTGATAAGTGAATGTTGAAGTAAGTATTTGACATTTTCTATTTGAAATATCCAAAGTAATCCCAAATGCTAATCAGTAAATTATTTATTTATTGAAGCTTTGTCTATTTCTGAATGATTTAAAAAAATTCAAAGGGAAAAAAAATTAGCCTCTGTAAACGCCACCTTTATCTTTTTTTAAAATGCTGCATCGGCAGGGTATCAAAATGACCCCCTCTGGTGGTTCTAGGGGGGTATTGGAACGTTTGTGGTTCTAGTGTTAAAAGATGTCCTGGATCCAGACGGTGATCACCCCCAAAATGTAATCCCTTGTTCCTTATAACATTTCAGAGATTTCCTGAAATTCTTATCAAAATCTTTCCATTACTTTTAGTTGTTTGTTTGGATCCAAATAGACACCAAATAAATCTGGAAATTACTTCATTGGGTGTAAAAATCTTTTTCCCTTCACATATTTGTGTATTATGTATTCTGAACTCGTTTGCTGGTATTTTAACTGATGTTTTATTAAATGAACCTTTAAAAAAATTACACATTTTGTGTTTTTTAGCATTTATATATCCATTCATCGATATATTTTCTAGCACTTATTCAAGGTTGGGTTGCAGGACAGCTGCTTAAATAGTAGAGGAGCAGAGACTTGCCTTTCTCTGGCTACTTCTTCTAGCTCATCCGGGGGAATTCCAAGGCTTTTTTCGAGAGTATAATCAGAAATGATCCTGTTAGTGTCTTGGAAATTTTGTATCCCTCTTTTTGTAACACAAAGGGCCAAAAAAAAAACAAAAAAAAAAAAACATGATAAAACATCAAGGTCTCCGTCCAGATGGAAAGTTCTGGTCTGGTTGATTGGTATCTGAAGCTGTTGATAGCTATTGTGCTGGTTTGATGATACACTCTGGTGCAGAACGAGAGTATGGATGGGTAGAAAGAAGCAACTTTTTATGGTAAAATGAATCAATCCCTTAAATGTCAAAAAACACCAGTGTCCTTCTGTTGGCTGTCATTTAAATTAAACCTCTTGAGCCCTTGATAACCATTAATGAGTTTGTGCGTGAAAGAGAGAATTTGGTGTTTTCTTAGTTTATTTTGTGCCGGGGTCAGAGGCCAGTTCACATTTACATGCACATAATCATACTCTGGGCAGGTAGTGTCTGTATGTAAACAAAGCAGCAGTCAATGGGGTTAAATTTGATGTATCTACTGGGAACCTGGCTGGCCTACATTTCCTCTTTGCTCATGTTTCCAGCCACAGTTGCTGCATGCTTGCAGTCATCCCTGGCAGTGTTTCTGCAGGCAGTAAACATCCTGTTATTATGACCTCTGTCACTTTCAGGCTGAGCTCCATGGAGCTGTCTGTAATCATAGTCACCTTGTTCCCACATGGTGCAGTTAGGTCTGTCCACCTATGACTTGGGTTCATTTAAAAAAAGGTAATACTGTGGATCAGTGGTTCCTAAATCTTTTGAGCCACAACCTCCAAGATACATACACTGGCGTTCGCGATTTATTTGATAAAAGTAGGCTTCAAGGCTGGTCCAGAGTTCATGAATAACCACAGATGGTACCTTCACATATGTGCAAATTATCCCTATATATATCCACATAACATTACAAATTATGATGGCTTATATAATGTGAGATGATGGCAAACGGAACCCCAGGGCTCTTCTCTTTAGCCCTGGGGTTTTCATGGTTTCTAAGTAAATGTAACTTGTTAGTCTCAAATCCATCTTTTACCTTGATATTGTCATGAATTTACAACAAATGCTTCCATTCACTTAAAATGATCACAATAAAATTATCGCAATTTATTTTTTGATTAATTAATTGTTTTTAAATTATTTGCTATCATTTATGTATTTTATATTTGATTCATTTTAATATATCCATTGTTCTCAATTTATTTGATATTTAATTGCAGCTTCTTGTATTCTTGTCTCCCCCCCCCCCCCCCCCCCCCCCCCCCCCCCTTATCTTTAAACATTCTTTTTTTACTGTATCTGTTCGGTTTTGATATCATTGCAAATAAATTCAGCCGTTAAGGGGTTAATGAACTTTGACCCAGAGAGGGTGGTGATTTTTCTGGAAATTGTAATCAATAATTTTTCCAGTACTAAAGTTTTACCTTGCATTTGTGGATTTATTGTTGAGATGGGTTTTCTGTAGTAATTTCCTCCACAGACTCACGTTTATCCGAGGGCCCAAACACTGCAGCCACTCAATACTGGTTTTCCTTCTTCTCCTTCTTTTGTACACACTTCATTATCTGATAATCTTTTTATGAAAATATTTACTACAGGTAATGAAATTCCCAAATTTTTGCACATTTGTGTTGGGTCAAATTATTGAACAATTTGTCCAATCTAATCTTTCGGTGGACCTTTCCAGGCTGTTTGCTGACTCTGTCCCGCAGAATTCTTGAATCTGGATGCTTTGAAGGTGGCATCAAATTAAAAATGATCATACAATTTTCAAGCAACAACAAAATGTCTTAGTTTCAACCGTTTTGAAAGGTTTCTTTGTATCTTTTTCAATCAGGAAAAAAATGATTTGCATGATGTTTTTGTTATTTTTTTGTAGTACAATAAATCAGTCAGTGGGAGTCTGTGGAAAACCACATGCTGATAAATTCTCACACTCGCAGGTGGGCTGGAAACTTGCTGTAGTTACATACAGGAAACTGAGTGTGGTTAGTTGGCAAAGTTCTAGACTTTTGTTCTGGCAAAACATCGGCTCTCCTCATAACATCTCTCACACCACATTTGACCTTTACATACATATCAGATTTTTCAACTTAGACATTTCATGTTTGGAAAAGTAGTTTTTATCCACAAATGGTCTTAAACTATCAGTGTGTTGGAGGCTGCTTCAGAACTTACAGTATGCGTCACACTGGCCCTACGAGACAGCACGTGCAGATCCCAGGATCAGTCAGAGTGACGTGAGCCTGACTTCCTCAGGATGGACTACAACGAAGCCTGGAGCAACCAGAGAGGCAGGGGAATGACAAAAACATCCTCTGCTCCCCCTCATGTACGAGCCCCCCTTGGCCTTGTGCCTTTCCATGCGCTGAGGCTTGTTTTCAGGAAGACCAGACTTCCTGCATGATGGAGAGGTGGATGAGGAAAGGAAGGGAGGGGGATAGAGAGGAAAAGACAGACAGAGAAAGAGATGGATAGGGATGGGATGTCAATTCTGTGCACGTAGCTATTTGGGAGTGTTTGTTGTATTCTTTAAAAAATACTTGCCGCTGTAAGGGGGTCTGAGGAACTTGAACAGGAAAATGACAACATAAATCTTCTGCATTGACAGAAAACTTTGACTTCTTGTCTCTTGCACCAGAAAAAAGTTTTGTATTATGTCAGTTAACCTAACAGGGAGTGGCCTGATGTGCTACATGGATACATTCATTCAATACAAAGAAGCTGGTTTTTGGACATGACCTTATCTTGGACTGTTACATTTTCACAGATCTGAAATGAAATATTTGCTTAGTTGGAAACCAGTAGAGGTAAGTCTCAACATGAACAGATGATTGGTAAACAAGCTTCTGCATTGGTTGTTGTTTTCTCAGCTCGATTGTTTGTCCCAAATGTGTACATATAAATACATATAGATTAGTGAAGCTGTGAAGTCTATTCATACTAACTTCTGATGGAGTGACTTGTCTCTCATATATGGATTGTAGGGAAATTTATTTTGAGATTAGAGTTAAACGGCAGTTTTTTATTAAACTAAACCAGCAATCAGGATGTAAAAGTCTTTGAATAATAGAGTTTTAGCATTGGGAAAAAGCTGCAACCAACAGATTTATATAGCTTTGATTAGCACAACCAACCTTTCTCAACGCAGCATCACTGAGTGCCTCTTTTATCTCTTCATCTCTCCCATCACAGTTTGAATTACCTTTCTCGGTTCAGATCTTTAAAGTTGATTTGATGAAAAACGGTTTAGGTGGATAAGTGTGTACTTACCTTATTGTACCAGTACTGGATTAACCTGGGCTGCACTTGAGCAGGCCAGAACTTTAACAGCTCCTCTGACATTTATCTAACGCCATGTTTTTCACACCATTCTGTCAGTAAGAGTTTCATTAAAAATTGTTGTGGAATAAGAAATTCAGGACCACAAGAGAACTGCTGATAATGAATTTTTCAACTTCACTGGACTAATGAGTTATAATCCCATCAGTTATAATCTATTGATACAATTTCAAAATCCTGTCCCAGTAATGTTGTTCAATACTGCAGGCACGCAATTGTGGGATGATTCAAATTGATAGATGTGACTAGATTGAGTACTGGGGTTAAAGAGCCCTGACTTAGATAGTACATTTATGAGCTTTGACATGTTGTTATAGCCTTTGCTGCTTTGGCATTAGTCTTCCTTGTTAGTTGAGCCTCACCAAAAGATTTCGGAGTTGAAAATTTCAATAACTCTGTCAGCAGCTGACAAGGCAGCTCTTGACCTTCAGTCTTTGATCTAGGCATTACATTTCACTGTTTACATTTTCCTTTTTTGTAATTTTATGAAAGAAAAAGACAAACTTTATAAACACTTGAAGGAAGGCACATTCCCATCTAGTCCCATCTCATAATCTAAGGCAATATGCCATATTTCAGCCAGTCCCTTCTGGGCAACACCTTGGCAACAACTCTTTCTGGAGGCTATTTTAATTCAGATGCTTGATAATACCATCACATTAGACTTTATGTCCTGCTGCATGTTTAGCTAAATCCTTTAAGTCCCCTGCGAATGACTGAAATGTTTAGCCCTGTCAGAGACAAAGCAAGACAAGCTGAGAAGAAGAGAGGCACCCTGCTCATCCCTACATGCATCCCTGAGGAAATGACCTGCTTCTTTTTTTTCTCTGGGCTCAGTTACTTCCTCAACTATTTCTATCTGACCAGCTGTGGTGTGGGCATGTCAGTGTTACTCTCAAAATTAGCCAAGACGCCCCTCTCCAGCACACACTTTAAACTCCACCCACCAACACATATCTTCACTAACAGTTTGGTCTCTTCATTCCTCTGTCATAAGTATTTCAGGCTTAGATACATCGTAATCTGTGGCATTCGGTGTCTGTCTCCTGTGTACTATGATTTGGCTGCAATCACTAATACTTTTTCTAGACTAAAATCAAAGTTATTCTTACTGTTCGTAGTCTCCCTGATTTTTGGCAAATGTATACTCGCCTAAACCTGTTCACTTAATGCTTTACTCAACTACTCTACTACTGTAGAAGTACACAGTAAGATCATTTGTAGGCAAACTTATGTTGATGTGTGGGAAATGGCACTTCACACACTGACTTGATTGACAGATGGGGCCTTCCCAAAGAAGTCAATGAGCATTTGTTTACTACATGGTAACCAGATGCAAGCAACAGGTTTACCAAGATGGAGGAAATCTAAGTTTCTCAAAACATTTACCTCATCCAAATTGAGCCTGTGAGTTTTCAGCTCGCAGACATGCCTAGATTCAGATGTTAGAGGGCTACCAGACCCAGCTTGACGCCAGTGTGAGATTGTATTTATTACCTCTACCAAGGCATGGAGGTTATGTTTTTGGTGGTGTATGTTTGTCTATCTGTCTGTCCTTCTGTCTGTGTCTCTGTCAGCAACATAACTCAAAACATAAAGTACAGATTCTGATGATATTTTCAGGAAATCTCCAAAATGGTATAAAAGAACAACTGATTAGATTTTGGGGGTAATCCGGATCACCGTCAGGAACCGCCAAGAACCGCCAAGAACCAGCTGAGGGGGTCATTTTGACACCCTGCCAACGCAGCATTAAAAGCTACGTCGTTCTGGCATCGATGCAGATCTGGTAAAGGACACATCCATTCGGTGCAGCCATGTCCAAAACGTTATAAAACACGGCAACAGGCCACCTTCTAGTTACAGCTCCAGATGAACACTGCCTCGGCATCTTGTCAAGAATGTCTACTCATTCTTCTGCTTCTGTTCTTTCTTTTAAATTATGTTTTCAACGGCATGGTTTGTCTGTTTGGCTTGCTAAGGTTTAGCGACTGAAGTGTGCAAGTTTTACCACAACGTGAAACTGTAGAGACATTTAAGTCACTGTGAGAGTCTCACATCTCGTCCTTGGCAGTCGACTTAAGTGGAGGTCACCATCTAAATTTAGAATTACTTATCCTTTAATTATATCTTTATCCTTTTTATTTGGTTTTATGTTTTTATTACTTTGTTGTTAGATCTGAATTTTGATTGACATTGAAACACTTTGGCTAACTGTGCTATGTACTGTAAATATACTTGACCGTGACCTTTTGAAAAGCTCTTTTGGCTTTAAAATGTTGAGCATGTATATATTTATGGTGTTTACGGAGTTAGACATTGTTGTTATATATCAGAGGACAAGTAATCCAATCTTAATTTGACAGCCAATTTCACCTGAAAGCATGGATCAGGTAGGTTTGTACATGTCCAAAAATGTAGTAGTTGCGATCCAAGGTTAGAAAATTGTGAGAAAGTAAGGAACCCCTTAAACTGACCATGTACTTTGAACTCCTGACCGTAATATTTGAAAGCAAAAGTGAAATAGGTGCAAACCTACTCTTAAATTACCAAACTAAAGACTGTGGAATAGAGGAGCCTCAAATTGTGTTCTTCCCATTTATCTCAGCAGAAATAATGGAAGGCAGATAGCGAACTGATTCATGTAATTTCTATACTTCCTTAAGTTTCTTGCAGTAAATGGATTGGATTCTAGAAATATACCGAGGTCTAATTATCAGTAAAATCTTTAAAAATGACCTTCCTGCCTGTCAGCACTGAGGAGAAAGTTGATCCTCCTCAGTGAGGTGGATTAACTGCAACGATTAAATGAAATGCATGTCGAATGCACTGAGATGCAGTCATCTCCCGGCCGGCCTCTGTATTTCTCATCTGTTTGAGCCGTAACTAAGGGCCAGCCCTGACTCGGTACATTTTTTACTCAAGTGTGGATGCTGCTGTGCAACTAGATCAGGGCCTGATGAATGCCAGTCAGCTTAGGATGCAAGTGATAGGATCTGTGCTGAGGCAGAACAGGGTAAGTAAGTTGGTTTGGGAAGGAGGAGTAAGGGACTCCCTCAGGCGTCTCTGAGGAGAGATGGGTGGGTGATTGCAGCAAATATAGTGGAAGATAGATGGTGACAGACACTCAAAACCATTTCAAAATGCAGCCGTCTATACAGCCTCTTGTCTTTGTCACTTAGTCCATGCTACAGTTACTTGAATCCACAAGCCAATACAAGTCTCCGTACAGGAATAAGGATTTGACCTGAAAGTAGAGAGTCCTGTTTACCGAGGCTATAGTGTAAGGTGCCGTGACAGATCCCTGGGCTGTATTCGATTCCCACGTAAAGATATTTATGTATAGTCTAAGACCAGAGGCCCCCGAAACCCTTATCACTTTTAAGATTAGCATTTGAAACGGATCTGCTCTTATCTGCCCTGGGCTGTGCGCATATGTGTGTGTGCGTGTAAATGAGAGCTCTGTCAATTGGACAGTTAAACTCAGCTCCTCTATAAACACTTTAAACCACTCAAGGAGTTAAACAGCTGTCTCGGCCTGTACATGCTCAAATGTATATGTGCCTGTGTGAGTATGTTTGTTCAGGTCAAAGTCACACTCATGCTTTTCAAGTCTGTCATTGGCCTGCCAACCATCCTGACATGTCAAGCAAATACCTCCTCACGTGTGCATGAGTGTGTCCAATTTTTGGGTTAGCTTTATGTTGCTGCTGAAATTTAATTTCATCCCACTTAGCTGCTCCCTTTGCTGTGCTGTGATTACAGAGCAGGGTGAGTGTTATCATTCACAAGTGTGGAAACAGAAATGGGCCCTCATGCAGTGACAGACAAATACAAGCCTTTCATCTGGGGCTTAGTGCCAGGGTGACATCTTGGTTCAGAGTTAAAAGCGGCTGTGCTGTATGCTCAGGAGTACACAAGTGTTGTCTGTGACGCATATGCAGGTATTTGATTTTTATTTCCTTATCTCACTATGCATCCAGTGATTGTGTGTTAGTGTGTGATATCCTGTCTTCGTTTTTCCTGAATGAAGCGAAAAGCTGCATACTACTTCCTCCCAGTGGTACGAGGCAGCAACGACATGTGCTGCAGAAAAGGTTGCTCAGAGAATAACATCTTTGCTCCTTGTTTACTCACTTGTTTTTTATGCTGTTTATTCTCTTTACTCTGTTAAAATAATCTGCACATGCAGGCACTGCAGAAATAACAGATCTATATCATGAATTTATCCATATCCACAGAACATAATGTATGAAAATTTCCCCTCTTTTTCTGTGTGCAATATTTTTTTGTGCATGTAAAAAATCTGTAACTTTACCGCATGTCAACACCAGACATGATTATTGATCCCAAAAGAGACACAACATTTTCTTTGCACTCAACGCTTTCCATCATTTATTGATAACCCCATTGTGATGTATCAAACCACAGAACTTAAACAGTATGTTTTGTTTCTTTCTTTTTTCCTTAGCGCTGGGTCATTTGGACTTCCACTAAGATCTAAGAAGCAGTCATCTGTGGTGAAACAGTCATTATTTGTGTTTCCTTGATCAAATTTCCCCGATTTTCTGTTACATTTAGACGCAACTTTCTTCATTCATCACTGCAGCCGCCTTCCCAACGGACAGAAGCAGCCATGAAAGTCTGAACTGTACTGAAAAAACCGTAACAACTGTTCCTGCAGAACAACTTATAACGAACAGATTTTAGCAGCTGTTGTAGATAATAAACCTGAGATTACTGGGATACAAACATGACAAAACCCCACCAGGAATACTGTATACAGATGTACAGTATTGCAAGTCCAACTCCAAAGGTTAGTCTAAAAAATATTCCCTACCTACTACCTACCTTACTCCAAGGTGGGGTGGATGGGGCAGCTATAATTGCACTGCTTTAAGCCTTCGTGAGATGCGAGATTAACAAATTACAAATATTCCATCTCTTCTGGGTTACACTCAGTAACATAACAGCACTTTACTAAAACCCTTTTGTCACTTCCTGGTTGGATTTAACTGATAACATTACTTGGTTAGCATAAATAAAAAATCATGGTTAGGGCTTAACCCTAGAACACTAAAGGTGGGTATATTTCACCCATGCTACATTGGTTTTGAATGGGTAGAGTACACAACGT
>JAOXYM010000023.1:16211079-16233373 GCA_028567055.1 Leptatherina wallacei
TGCCCTGACAGTCTAGCAAGGAAAGATTATGATCAACTCAGAACCAGTTTCACTTTCTGCAAACGTGCCCAAAAATAAAATAAAATAAAATAAAATAAAATAAAATAAAATAAAATAAAATAAAATAAAATAAAATTAAAATTGGTGATTGAAATGGAATAAGGAATTAAGATAAATTAATTAAAGGGAACAAAATGCTGTCTTTGCACTATCAAAATTAAAATCAACTTTAAAGTGTTTAAAAATAATTGTAAATAACATTTTGCACAGCAGGTCATCTTAACTTTTTTTTAAACAAAATGTTTGACAACAGAAACATCAGGCTGTTTGTATATGCTTTGTTCACTTTAACTATTAACTTTTTATAAAAGAAATACAATTTCTTTGTCTATATTCTGCAAAAGTGACTGATTTGGGATTTATTATGATTCTAATATGAGACAGACCATCAGCCTTAATCTTTCTTTGATGTAAATGACCACCAGAAAAGGTGTATGGCACTAATTAGACCAGTGTGGAGTCCTGGAAGTGTTCTGTTAAACCCAATGCAATCAGTATCACAATCATGGATGTGGATTTTACCTGCAGGCTTGCAGTGGGAGGACGACTTATCAGCTTTGGAGAATAGCTGCCATTTCCAGTACCCCAGCAGACACTCTCACACCTTGTCCATGCCAACACGGGGCTGGACGGCACTGTCCAGGCCGGAGCACTGCTCTCTGTCCCAAACCTGCCTGTTCCTCACCTATGTCACTGAATCAGACCTTGAGCTGTGAGATAAAGGGTGAGTGACACACACACACTCATGTTGAGCTGTAATGTGGTAATTTTTATGACACAGCAGTGGTCAAAGCAGCCTCTCTATCACAACAGCTGCTTTACGCCAAAGGCCATGTCCCTGTCACCATGGCCTGATGTGACATCCACACTTGTTTTTCTTTCAGACAGCCAGCCTTGGTCTAATGGAAAAACTGACTAATCGTCCAGATCTCATCCTCTTCACCTCTAACTCATCTCCCCACCTCCCTCCTTTTTTATGAGTCAGGGATTTTAACGGCTGTTTTCCCCTCTCTGCTCCAAATGGATTCAAAGCACTTGACGTTGGTGACATCACAGCCAAGCAGTGCCGTGTGACAGTACATTCGGCTTTCACACAGCCGTTGGTATGACATGATCTGGGTGTATGTGTATGTAACAGGGTCTGCTATGATGTGATCAAACAACCTAGTTGTGTAACAGTATTGGTACCTTTCCAGCTATAAACCAAACCTTTTAGGCCAGGTTCCATCAAACTTGCAAACTTACTGTTTCAGAAATTTCAGCTTAATTGCTGCAGAATGATTTTCAGGTCATTCTTGATAATATGAAGAGTTTGTTTTGCTCAAAAGGAGTAGGCTTGTAGAGACCCTGCTTACTTGACTTATTACAGAAGTGTATTTGGCTCACAATTTATCAGCAGCTGTGGCAAAATAAACAGTGCAGGCCTTAGAGCCGATGCAGGCAGAAACTGAGCAAACTAAGAGTAAAAGATAGTGTTTCCACAGACCGGCACCAGCGGGGTTTGGTTGATTAGATACAGTGTACCTGAGGAGAGGCGGAAACCTGGCAGGGCCAGTTTGTGTTCATAAGAACACACACACACACATTTCCAACTCTTTGGAGGACTGACTTGCAGGATTTTCTTTTAGACTTAGCCAAACCTAAAACCAAGTCATACATGGCAACTTGCAGAGGGTTCCGTGGGTCACCACAATGTGACCGCATTCCCACAGCACAAGTAGTCTGAATACACACCAACACACCCACACACACATACACACAGGCTGGCTTCAAGGACTCCAAGGACACAAAAAGCAAAAGCTGGGTGTTTGCTTCTGAGAGCTGGGAGAGACACACCTGTGAAATATTTGCTAGCACAAAAACAAAGCAATGGCTGCACTCTTCTTATTTGACTCCATTCATAAAGTGCCACATCCTCATTTCCTATCTTTTTTCTTTTGGTAGAATATTCTGCTGAAGTTGGTTTTTATTATAACATATATTTCTTCTTAGTTTACAGATGTGTTTGGCTTTACTTTTAAGCTAGCACATCATGTCAGGCTTCAATATGTCCATAAAAACATATTCATTCCCTAATATATTTCCACATTCAATTTCTTAAAATGATCAGAGATAACGGATAGAAACTATACGTTATATAGATTTAGATTATATAGATTAGTTTGTCTGCTTCTTATTAGGTTGAAACCAGCCATATTTGCAATGCTTTTTAATGCATTTAATACATTTTTTTCAGACATACTTATCTAATATATCTATACTTTCCATAAATTTAGCCCAAAAAGTAAGGAAATATGTTTGGTTGATTGTTTCTCCCCTCTAATAATATCCATTGGTGCTGTATTGTATATAATTGAGAAGCCTGATTAGATGCCTTTACCACGAAGGATTGTGCTTCTATGGGAAGAGCAACACAGCCCCAGAAAATGTGCCAAAATCCACAGCAATATTCTCCTGCTGGTATTCACTCCTGTTTTGAGATTCGAGTGCGTCCCAGTCATAGATGTATGACAAGCACCTGACTGACAGACGGATATCAGAATGAGGTTCTGGAACCCATGGCTATCCCATACCTTAAGAATCTAACTAACTCCATCTTTCAGGATGATAATGCTCTCCCCCACAGAGCCAGGATCATCACAGACTCCACAATCTGGAAGTTGAGATGATGGCATTGCCTGCTGAGACCTCAACCCATCTGAACATTTCTGGGATCAGAAAAATGTGATGAGAATGAGGAATGAGCTGTTGTGGCTGCATATGGATCTTCCACACACTACTGAGGTCCCTGACAGTGTGAAATTAATAAAGTGTAAAAATGTCCAAAACGTGTTTTTTCCCCCCTTATTACTGTGAGAGAGTGCAATCATACAATCCACCAAGCAACTCAGAACAAGAGTGAACAACAACAAGAAAATATTTCAGGGGATTTTAGTACATTTTTTGAAGGGGTTAATACCGACATATTTTGATGTGTTGCTCATTCCACAAGAGGATGATCCTTATAAGTTATACCTCTTGTAAAGGTGACCAATCAGGTTTTCCAACGATATATTATACACCACCATTTTATATTATTAAAAGGGAGAAATAATTCATTAAACATAAATGTTCTTCTTTTTTGTGCTGAGTTTATATGCATATAGAGACGTTTTATAATATCTTTCCCAAGAAAGTTAAGAGATAGTTGGATATTTCTGATTGCCATTACACAACTGTAAGGTCTTATTTAAGGAGTGTGTGCTCAATGTATCTCAATGAACACCTCTCAGTTTAAGTAGTGCTTTAACTACAAACGTAGAAAGAAGTAATAATCCCAACTGCCAATAGCTGCAGGCAGGTAAAACAGACAAAGCAGGATTAGTGCATATCACACATGTGGGGAAGGGGTGTGATAGTGATTACACAGAAGGGGTAATTATTCTAGTGATGTTTTACCACTTTGTCTGGCATGTTTGTTAAGTTCTCTAGTGGTCTGAGGGTGTACACCAGTTTGCATTACTGCCTCGTTACAGTGGTGATGCTTAAACTATTTATTTTGGCAAAAAAAGAGCAAATAATGTGACAAGTGTTTTAATGTTTAAACAAGATCTGCTTCTGTAACATCAGGTGCAGCCTGCTTAACTGTATTCAAATGAAACAGTGGATGGTGATAAACCACAATGAAAATTACTCTAACAGCTTTGCCTTGCCGGTCTTACTGCTTAAAGCAGGAAAAGATCACGTCACCCCTGCTGGTTTGCAGTGAAGCAGAAGGTTAGCTGACATCAAGCTGATGAATTTGGCAAAACAACAGTTTGCATTTGGGTAATGTGATACAGGATGTTTTGAGAGTGATGTGTGCTTTTTAATGTAGCAACATGGGGTAGGCCTATCCTTGACTATAGTAGAAAAACAGAAAAAGAAATTAGAAACCAAAAAGCATCGCACAATAAAAGAAATTGTGGAACACATCCACCATTGCATTGTTTTCTTATTAGAATCAACAGCTTTGTTGATTATTCACACAAATACCAGCTGTTGTAATTGGTTGAATATCGCTTAATTAAATCCCTGTTATGAGGCAGTTCAGAATAATGATGTATCTACAGCATTTTATATCCTTTTTACAACTGAGCAATTTAAAGGAGAGGCTTTGTGTTCCCCTGCACTTTCAGACACCTCGTCAACAATGACATTTTTCATAAAATACATGTATTATCTTATTAGTATATCCCTGAAACACTGTGCTTTATAAATAGATTACTTTTGATACTTTATTGTAATACTTACGTATTTTCATCAATATCAAGTTTTGAATGGAAAACCTTTAATCAGTCTTTTTTTTAAGCAGCGTTGGTGTTTCTACCTGTTCTATAAGTAAATGGACTATCAACACTCTTGTCTTGGGGATTTTTGCATAAACCCAGTTGATATTCTGCAACAACAATAATGGACAGTGTAATTCTTGTGCATGTGTAGTAGCAGCAGCAGCTTGTCCGTACGTCTCTGCTGGTCAGAGCTGGACTGAGCGGTACTGCTCTCTGATTGGCTGAGCAGCGCAACGTGTACATCAGTCAGCTACAGGTAGCGCACATGTGACAGTTATCTGAGCGTGTCTGGCACAGAGTTACGCTCTGCCGCTTCTCCCTACTCTGAAACTGACTTTTTAAAATTATTTTTTACCCTTTTCTTTTTTTTTGGCTTATCACGATGACCGCATGCATTTTCTATAAACGCGCAGGAGCCGGACAATCTGTTTAACTTCACGGTAAGTCTCCAAAGTCCACTTGTCGCTGTTTAATCCACTTTCCACGCTGCTTCTTTGTTTCTCATTTGCTGTACTAAATGAATCGCCTTGTTCTTGTCATATCTGTAACAACGCAGCCGTTGGGGTGATATAAACTGAGGTTAGGAAAATAGGAGGGGGTGGTGATGGAGAAATCCAGGGGTTTTCACTGAGTCATCTCTTATCTATGTAAAACAGCGTTATCTTGTCAATTTTAATACTGTCATTCTTGATAATGGGGTTTAAAATGATTTCCATTTCATGATATTTTAATGCAGGTTTTACTATAGGCCTGTACTAAAGTCAGTTTATGATGAATTGCTCTCATTAGACGAGGCTTGGTCAGAGAAAAGTTCCAGTTATTGCTCTACTAGCTGCCCTTTCCGTTTCTGTGAGCCTAACCTTGAAATGAACATTATCTCCAAAGTGACTGGATAAGAGAGGTAACATCATGCAGTTTTCACACTGCCAGATATACAGTCTGATGGAAAGCTGATTGAACTGCAGGAGAGCTTTACTAGTGGGAGAGGAAGCCGTCACAATGACACTTCTTCAGCTCTATTTCTAAACATTTTCCTTCTTCACCTCCAGGATTACTGAAGCTGTGAGATCTACACCAAAGGAGGCAACAGGATGAAATCTAAAGGAAAAGCTGTGAAATCCTCCAGGAGGCGCTGGTCTGACCCGGAGCCTGAAGTTGAACCAGACACAGAACCAGGCTCCAGTGAGCAGGAGGGCTCAGAGGCCTCGGTCCGGATCGGTGGCTCCTGGAGGGGCGCTCTGAGGAGCGGGGACGGGAGGCGGCAAGGGGGGGTGGGCGGTGGAGGCCGGCGGCGCCGACAGCACGGATCCAGCACCAAAGAGCGCAGCATCCGACGGCTGGAAAGCAATGAGCGGGAGCGCCAGCGCATGCACAATCTCAATAATGCCTTTCAAGCGCTGCGCGAGGCCATCCCGCACGTGAAGACGGACAAGAAGCTGTCCAAGATCGAGACTCTGACCCTGGCTAAGAATTACATCAAAGCTTTGACCACCATCATCTTGGACATGTCGGGGGCTTGCCTCCCTGCTGGAGGGGTTCCCTCAGAGGCCAGCGCTGCCAAGCTGCTCCAGTGTTACCAACAGCACTTGGAGGAGGAGGGGGAGGACGGCCTCACCCAGTACCTCACCCACATGCAGAGCTTGAGCCAAGACAGCTAACAGTGAGACTCTAAGGTGGCTGAGCATCCCGAGGAGAAACCAGGAGCAACATGTGGATGATGTGGGATCTGTTCCGTTATGTTTCCTGTAAGAAAGAGGTGTGCTGACCTGAGACAGTACACCTGTGCTTGAACATTAGTCAAAGGTGGGCTGGCTAAAACATGCCCTATAATGATTGCTGACCATTCATGAAGCAGACTATAGACTGCAATAAAAACGAAGTGGACCATGGTTGTTTTAGGTATACTCAGAAAAGAAGGGCTCATCTTTTGCAAACTATTTTTTTCTTGTGCAACGGTTTGAACAGGAGAAGAAGGCCCTTGTTCTCTTTTGTCTTATCTTGTCATCTTGTGTGTTTTCTGTTGGGAAACCTGCTGACTAGTCATAACATTAACATAACAGAAGGCCTAAATATTGAAATGTCACTCATGATGATGATTTACTATTAAAAATGAGGATATATTTAACTTTTCTCCTTCTGCAACCTAAGCTACGGTATTAGAAGAAGAGAAATTCAGTAAAGTGTTATCAATAAACACATTTATTTATTGAAAATGACTTTTTTTGACCATGCACTAGTGGACAATGGAGTAGCAATGATCTGTTGGACACTACAGTGAGACGGCATGATGTTCATCATTCACAGATAATACAAACATGTCTGTACACCTACAACATTTACGAATGTTTCAGCAGATTGAGACAGCAATTCATTAAGCGTGTGCAATTAAACCGCCATTAAAATAAACTAATGTCTGAAATGATCCAAGTCATCATCAGTAATGGAAAAACAGAGTTAACAGCTCTCAATCAAAGAGTACAAGCAATTCTCCATCTTAATACAGGATCACTGTAACAACCACAGTACCAGCAATATATTATAGTAATATCTTAAAGATTTATAACCAAAATATATATTTTTTCCGCTTACTGCTCAGTCATTCTATCACTATCTGGCCAAAGGAAGTAGGCAGCATGCAAATACAAACACTCCTGAGAAAGAGGAAGGTTTAGTGTAAGCATTTGAACCACAA
Organism: Leptatherina wallacei; assembly: GCA_028567055.1. Classification (NCBI taxonomy): domain Eukaryota; kingdom Metazoa; phylum Chordata; class Actinopteri; order Atheriniformes; family Atherinidae; genus Leptatherina; species Leptatherina wallacei. Next base: position 16,218,142 of record JAOXYM010000023.1, read on the forward strand.
GACTTTTACAAAGTAATCCACTCTTTCCCCCCATTCGCAATGCTAACAATTGCACATGTTCCATGATGATAACACAGGCAAAACATTTTTTTATTTTAGAAAATAACGTCAGAATCTTTATAAAAATGGAAGTCAGATGCTTTTCTGAGCAACCACAAGTAAAGAGAGCTAGTGTGGTTCTTGTTAGACCTCTAAATCCATTAGAGTCAATGGATGAATCTTTACATTCCTCCTAGTCTGTAGATTTTATTCTAAATTAATTCTTGCTTGAATTGGACCCATTAGGACAGGCTCCTTAAAGCACATTTTTTTGGTGTTCTTTGCATTTTTAAACACATCTCAGCCAATCACTGTGACCAAGGGGCGCTTCGTTCTGCACATCCTAACTTAGCTTCATGCAGGTTTCAACCACATAAAGCTGAAACCTGATGAATGCAAAAAAAAGTCTTCCTCAAATAGCTGAGGAAGCCCATAATATGTGGACAGAAACCAATCAGTAACATAATCATGTTTTGTATATGTGGTTGAATTTGATTTATATCTCATTTTGCTTTGTTCCTCTTATCAATAGAGGACCTCATTTATGAATGTTGGGATCTACAGTACATCTATAGGGTTGTATCCACATTTTCTATATTCTCTGATATAAAGTTATAGATCAGCAAACGACAGAAGCAGACAGAATGACATGGATAAAACCTTCACTTTGCATTAACCTGCATACAGGTTTACCACTATAGAAAATAATTTTATTCTTGTATACCAGTAGTTAACCTGGTAGTTAAGTAGGTATATGACTATGATTCAAGTACACTTATCTTTTCCCTTTCCAAAAAAAAACCAAAAAACTTTTATAAAACCTGTTTCTCCTACTTTTACCTCAACCTCCCATGTGGAGCTTTATACACAGAAACCACACACAGAGAAAAATTGACATCTTGATGAATAAATAAAAGATAAAGAGCACTAGCAAAACAACATAACACAGAAATGCCCGTCCGGAGGAAAACAAAAACTTCTGTAGTCCTCATACAACAAGAAACAGATTCAGCTCAGCATTTGCGTTGGCAGATTTCCACACAGATTATCCCAAAGTCACAATGTTCTCTTACACTGGCTCAGCTGACGTCAAAACTACAACTTGCTCTCTACTTAAAAATAGAAGTGGTTTTAAACAAAGAAATCATTAGAAAGGTAGTATGGTTTTGGATGGCTTCGTACAGTATGTGTGCACAAATGTGTGTCTAACAGCCCACAGCGCTGCCGTTGACCTCTGAGTTCCTGACTGGGAGGGGGCTGCGAAGGGCCGGGCTAGATGGGTCTGTTAGAGAGGGAAGACGGACCCGGGGTGGCTCCATGGAGTTTCCTCTCACCGTGATGTGGTCCCATCCACCCTAAAAAGTTGTGACACAGAGAGGGGGAAGGTAGGAATTTCACTTTGTTCAGGGACAGACTTATTTACAACCTGTAAGCACTTAAACATAAATAAGTTCATTTTCTCGCAATGAAACACATCCTATTGTTATAGGACACAGGAGAAATGAGTTATCATAATAACTGCATAATATCTGAGCTGACGAGAGGAATAGTTTGCCTTGTGAAGAATCAGAAATCAGAGTAAACCTAGGATTGCTTATTAGCCTAACTGCATCAAAAAGTAGAAAAATGAATCAGAAAATGACCTGTACACACCACACATGCTCACAAAAGTTTATTATAAAGAGAACAAATATCTCTATAATTTTTAGTGGATTTTTAAAGTTGACAAAACGATCACCAACCATTTTTAAATGTTCTGTGTCTGTTTGTAAATAACAATGTGTGTTAGCTAAGCATAGTCCATCAGTAGCCAAAAGGAAGGGGTTAGGTCAGGTATGATCAATAAATGTGTTGTTTTAAAAATACTGCCATATAAATTCTTTGTTTCCTTACCCCAATGCCATAATCCCATGATTGTCCCTTTGGTTCCAGGGGCTGGACTCCGAGTCGATGGCACACTGTCCCACAGCTCAGACTGTGGGTGCCCTGAACCTTGTCTGCTATGACCCACACCTATGACCCCACAACAACACCCATGCAAGAGCTGTTTGAGAACTGACAAACATACTTGATATCATTGAGTGGGAGGACAAACCAAAAATGATGTGAAGTGAAATCTGTTAACAGGATGCTCATGTTGTGCTAAATGCACATAAGTGGTCACCAAAAGCCTTAACAAATGACCAGCATGCTCCGGTACTGATGTCCTGGTGCTTACCTGATCCAGGGGCCCAATGGTAACTTTGCGCACATTGTTAGAGATGTGTTCCCAGGAGGAGCCCTGAGGATAGCTGGGTGTCACACCCTGTCGATACCACAAGTTACCTGGACAGGAAATATCCAGACCAGACACATGATCAGAGATTTTCTACCATGAAACACGTTAAGTTCCTCAATAGCAGTTTAGATGCTTAAAAACCTTTGCTGTAAACAAAATCTTTTTACCATTTTCATCTACGGTACAGACAGACGTCCTTCCAACAGACACCTGCTTCAGTTTCTGTTTGGCTGGAGAGGGGATGTGGTACCAACAGTCTCCTGCAGAGGGAGGCACAGCTCACATAATAATGTAGAAGTACAGCGGGTGAATGAGTTGTGTCTATGACTCCGTTAAGTTTTCAAATCCAAGATTATTATCAGCTGATGGTGCCCTATATTTTTCAAACTATCACAGTTGTTCCCACTGACCTCCTGGACTCTGTTGTGAGACAGATCCCCTGTAGAAAGCAGAGCCGTCCCTGGCGATGGCCCAAAGCTGGCTGGCAGCTCCGATGGAGATGGACTTAAAAGGCTGGTCTGTACCCACATGGAGCCATGAGGATCCCTGAGTGATAAACAGGAAGATGTTACAATAATTAGCTCTCATACGTGATAAGCTTTGTATACTGGGATCCAGCGTTTTCTATTCTGCAAACATAACTCTTCTCGTTTCTGTTCAGTTCTCAATTGACGAAACATTTTTCCAGCAGGGTTGTAGCTCGTCCACATGATCTTCAGTAAACAGCAGACAGACAGCTTTTTGGAGAGCAGTGGGTTTCTCCTGCATCCCGGCCATGAAAATCACTGTTGTACACATTAGCCAGTAGGAGAGAGGCAAGCCCCTCAACTGGCTAACAAATATATTTTGGACTCCAAACTCTTCAAACTTTCTTTTTCTGAGGTCCTCAGAAATCTCCCTGCTACTCCTTAAATCATTCAAGGTGCCAGCTCATACCTGATTGTCATCCCCTTTACTAAAAACACCCTGCTCTAATTCACCTTTAAACTAACAGTTAATCCTGGATGTTCCCAACATTTCATATTGTTTCTCTAAATAATGACCAAATACTATATTTGTGCCTCACTGATTGAGTTCTCTTTATCTACTCTGAGGAATTGTTTTTAGAAATTTTGTGTGGATAAACTAATGACAGATTCTGTTCTTTTTATTGACATATTCGTCACAACACATCATTCAATTTGCGAGCATCTAAAAAGCTCCATTCTGAAGATTCAATTAGTTTTTAAGCTCCTGGGAGCGTCTGGTTAAACTTATGTGACAAAATATGCTTTGCAATGTGCAAGATGCTGTGAATCTGCAGGGTGGCCCACCTTTTCATCTTTTTCCATTCATGATCACTGAGGTGTACTAAATCCATCGTACATGATTATTCTTATGTAAAAAAGGGAAATGACAGTAAAGTGCTTAAAGCTGTCTAATCAAAAGGTCTTAAAAACATTCATGGGGTGTCAGCTTGCATATTATTAATGACTCACAGCAGGTGTCAGTGCAGTGACTCCCAGTCGGCAGAGCACATCTCCCTTGTTGCTGATCGCCCACACAGGAACTGTGTCCACGGTGCTCTGAGCTGCACACGGCAGGATGGTTACATCACTCAGTGGGATGGGTGGAATTTCTTGCCATGGTCCGGTAGTGGTCAATTTACACTTCCTGTGTAGAAGGGAAAAAAGAGGATAATGTTCACAGGTTTCCTTCTTAACAATTACCTGCAATTTAGGATGCTGTTGCCGTTTACAGATGCAGTAAAAGACCTAGATCCAATCCTAAACTTTGTAGCTCCTGATCTTTTCCAGACTCTGATAAAATTAACAAACTAATCCAGATTTAATCCAGCAGCTCCAGAATATATTCTACATTGGTCACATATTCATATTTTGTTTATTTCATACTATTCTACGATATAAAAATCTTAATTAGAGAGAACTATGATTTCCATGTCTTGTTACAGCAAAAACAGAACAACTCCTATCTGGTCCTCATGTCCACATTCACTGAATGACACAACAAAGAAGAACAACTATCAAGTTTGATGGCCACTTTCAAACCAAACTGCTCTCACTGAAAAAATTTGCGCACTGATTAATGGCTACTGCTGCTTGTTATAGTACCTTGCCCATCGCCTGCGTCGCACAAAGTCCTTGATCGTTTTATAGCCGTGATATGACCTGTGTGGAAACATGGGGGAAGGGAAGGAGTGAATTACAGGAAAAAGATATAAATGGGTGCAACTATGATCAAAGATTGAACCAGCTAGACGAAGAACAAGTGAAACCTACGCTGGAAAATCAGCAGCATATTGCCAGCCTTCTCTGTCCGTCCCTCCAGATACGCTGTAGTCGACAGCCCAATCAGACACCTGGAAACAGGAAATACGAGAAGTGAAAGACTGAACACACCTGCAGGTTTGACCACACACTTTCTGACAATTCAAGAATAAATAAATAATTATAGCTTCCTGAGAAATAGCCAGAATGGAAGGATGGTGGTTAACCTATGACACACAAAACTGGTTTCAGTTCTCTGTGCTTGAGTGGAGCGTACCCATGTCCACTGAGGAGAGGGAGGTTTTGTACTTGTCTTTGTGCACTCATGTAATCCTGATGCATCACTCCACATGAAACGGTCTGTTGGGAGACCTCTAAAAAAAAAAAAAAGGCATTTAATTCAAATTAGTCATGTATGGTTGAATAGATACAAGACATGACACATTAATAGCGAAAGGGAAAACAAAAACTCTCTTTAACTGGACAGCAAGTTTAATACCTGTTGGTGTAACCAGTGACGGGGTTCCACCTCTGATTCTCATAGATGTAAACGCTCTTGACGTCAGTCTGAGTGTAAATATTGTCTGTACTGCTGGCTAGTCCCTGAAAGAAGCCTCCTCCGTAGCCACTGGTGTAGATCCAGGCAGTGTGGTCATAGCCAATCCCCCATACTATCCCAGCGCTGTTACACTCCACCATGCGCAGGTGGCCTCCAACCTGCCGCCAGAACCTGTACGAAGGAAACAAGGACTCATGGCTAAGCATGGGGAATGTACATATCTTTACACCCTCATCTACCAGAGAATTAATTTTTTCTCCTTCATAATCAGACCATATATGTGATGGTTATTCTTACATCTGGTCACAAGGTGTGGGGTAAGGCATGGCTTCTAGGGCAGAAGAGGGCTCACTGACGAAGATGTCTCCTTTACAGGTGATGGACCATATGGCCTGTTTGGAGGGAGGACCTCGGATTCCCCTGGAGTCGCAGCATGACACACTCAACAATGCCAGCTGGAGATTGGGTGGGTGGTGAAGATAGACAGACAGGATAGAAGAGAACAATGAGAATTCATGGTAAGATACTCAACTCAAAATTATGTGGGATTCTAATTAGGAAAAATAAAGTAATAATAGTAAACCACTTTGTTTCTCTTTATTCAGTAAGGTACATCATTATAAACTCCAGCCACGCCATTGATATGTTTACAAAACCAGTATTGTTGCAAAGCAACAATATAGACCACTTATATAGACCACTATAAAACATTTTTTACATCAGAGGAGTTTATGAAATTCAAAAGTGGCAAATTAAAAATGTCTTCCTCCACAGATCAAAATTGTTGTATTCTACCACTTAAAAGTCTGGACACAGTAGATGTTATGGGAAAGTGTGTCCAAACCATTGACTGGTAGGGCAAGTACGGATGCATGGACATATTGTTCTAACAGCGGTATCTGCTAGGTTATGGCTTGTTGACAAATACTGTAGGAGCAAATACGATGGCATCATCTGCTGGCTAATTTCCATTTGATGTAGCTTTGTTGTGTTGCATTAACTTTGTACTAAAAGCAACATGATTTATTCATATTTAATTATGTTGGCCACAAACTAATTGTTACAAGCTTAAAAATCTTAGGAAAGTGTAATTTTTCACCCCTTATAGGATCTTTTTGTATAGAAGGTTATTATAAAGGTTTGATCGATTAGTATAAATAACATTTTTATTCAGACAGTGCGATGAAGGGCTGAAATTCTTTAAAAAGTCAAGTTATTTCTACAATGCACATTCTGTTGTTTCCTTGGCATTTAAAGTTTGAAATGCTTGATATTAGCCAAACCATCATCTTGAACGTCTGTATCGGCCCAGGTTTCTAGTTACGAGGCACAGATTCATCAAGTGTTTTGTTTCTTACAGAGATCATTGACTGGAAGGAAGCTGTCTCATTTTATATTTCTTTGTGCAACCAAGACGACAGCAGGTAGTAACAGGAGTTTAGTTTTTGAAATCCACTGGTAATAAGTGCATAATGGGAATGTGGTGCATACTAACACGGAAAAAAATTCACTTTTGAAGTTTTGATTCTTTTTCCATACGCACCCAATCATGCATTTCCAGCTCTGTGGCAGCTGCCAGTCTGATCGGCCACCTCTGTTTTGTACGCTCTGGAGTGTAGATGGCAAAAGTGTGTTTGGAGTCATTTAGCACAGGAACCAGAATGGTCACTTCATTGATGAAGGCATGCAGGTACTGGAAAGAGAAAAAAGGAAAGAAAAGGGCAGAGAAGGGCTAAAGATATGCAAATATTCTGCTCTGAGGTTATCAAGCAGTTAGGAGCAAAGGAAATATTGCACAAACAGAGAGAAGAATTGATTCAGCTGAAGAAATGCACGCTGAGGTAATTGGATTAGGATTACACATTAAAAATATATGTTCAATTTTGTGAGTAGATTTAAAAATTTCATAAGAACAAGACAAGAAAGGCACATTCTTAATATGACAGTTCGGGTAGTGTTTATACTTCTTTCTCACCTTCTTCTCCTCATAATAATTGTAATAAATGAACAGGATGCCGTCCTTGTTGCCATCTGGTCCTGAGAACTGCTCCAAGGCAAAATGAACATCGATCCACTTGTGTGGTTTCCAGTCTCTCCACCACTGCATGGTCCCCTTCTTCACCCATACAGACTGCCATGGGAGTAAGTGTTCAGGTAAAGAGTGAGTATTAATGAACAGAACTAACAACAAACACAGTCTTTGTTGTGAGGTACACCGTAGATGTGATAATACTGTGTGTACCTGTTCTATGGCTTGCTCATAATGCCTGAAATTATCCATCTCTCTCTTGGTCCTCTCATTGAGCTGCTCAAAGATTTGTCTCCGCCAAGCTGCTGTCTGGGCTGGGGTGACTGACAGACTCATGGACTGGACCGACTGCAACAAAGCTGGAAATAGACAGGAAGAACATCATTTTATACATGAATTTTCATTTTTGTGTAACAGTTGTGACTAACAATTAGACTCACATGTGTTCATAGGGCAGTTAAACCAGCTGAGCTGTGAGTGACTATCCACAGAGCAACCTCCTCCGCTGACCCACGCCCACAGAGGATGCTCATCTGCCCCATACGGGTCCTCCATGGCAAGGGTGTAGGTGGCAACAGAAGACAAGCTGCAGGTGTCAGCTGAGTCCTGCACAGCTCCAATCTCAGCCTGCTGGATTTGTGCCTCCTCTAGGTCTACATTACTCCACTGGGGACCAGGAGTGCCACCAGACTGGCTAGGGGAAAGAGCTACATCAACAGAGGGAACTTTAACCTCTCCCTCTGTGGGAACGGCCTCCTCTTCCAAGACAGCCGGAGTGGCTGAGCCAACATGCTTTGAGGTCTTCCCCGATTCTCGATCAGAGACGAGTTCGGAGATGAAGCTGTCGCTGGTGACCTTAGGGATGCGGGGTTTGGGTGCATCAGGAGTGGGGTCTGTGGGAGCATCAACAAAGGACTCTGGGGAGGCAGATGTGACGGGTCCACCGGCTGTGTCTGCAGAAGTTTTCTCCATGTCTGATTCTGCATCACTTACAACTGACTGAGCACGCACCTCGCCAGAGAAGAAACATCCAGCACTGTGGAGCAGTAGGGATAGAAACATTTTTAATATCGCAGAAATGCTGACAAGTGGACTCTTGTATTCACAGAGAAAGCTCATTTGAGTGAGTCCACCTCTGCAGGCTAGTTGCACTGGCGCTGGAGTGGGATCGGTCTCCATCTCGGGGAACAGTGATGGCTTTCCAGGTTTTACCACTTAGTTCACTGGAGGTCACACCCTGTCTGAAGTACATGGCCCGATCCTCACAGCTAATAGCCCACACCTGAACACAAAAGTTGGAATGTAAATTAATGATTTGCTAATATATGCAGCTATATAAAAAAAATATATGCATAATTGTGACATCACACAGCCAGAAATCACCTGGTCGTTGAGTCCTACGTTGATCATAATCATTTCTCCAACCATGTTGATCCAGCCGGAACCGCAGGGATTGTGAGAATTCACACCACGCCTGAACCACACCTGGTAGAGCAGGAGAGCAGAGAGACAGCATATATTTGTCATTACCTAATGAAAAACAAATCAAAATTTTAACTAATTGCTAAAGATTTTAAGGGAAAACTAAATATTTAATAGCTAGAGAGCTGTAGTACTGAATCCCTGAGAGACAAGTGAGAAAAACTTGTGTTTTTTTATTTTTTGTTGTTTTGTTTTTAGTTTGCTGGTGTCCAGAGAGAAGAGAGAGGATGGAGACTGGAGCAGACAGCCAGGGCTCGCTGTCTTACTGCTCAGCAAACCAATAACTGAACAGTTAAACATTATCTAAGTGTGGTTGCTGTTTTACTGCAAAAGAAATCTGTGAATAGAGATGCTGCCACAAACTGCCTCATAGGTTTGATCAAAACTGCTTTTCTCTCTTGAGTTTGAAACTGAAGAACATGTGAAAGAAGTTCTCTTTTTTTTTATTTACTTAATTATTTTAAGCTTTAAGTCAATGTTTGACTGCATCATGGTGACTACAGCTAAACAGTTTTCTACCAGGATGTCTCTCTAAGATGTGTTTAAAGCTTTGAAAAGAGTCAATTTGAACCCAAACCATGATTATTCCCTAAATCTAAGTAGTAAATGGTGCCTAAATATAGCAAAGCTGGTTTTACTAACAAAGTTTTATTGGATTTTTGTTGTCAGATGAATAGAAACAAACTATGCTTATCAGTAATTGTAGTATCTTTTTTTCCAACTATGTTAAAATACAACTTCATACTCCAGCTTTGAGTCCAAAATGCAGAAGACAAAACAATATAGATCAGACTAAACAGAATACCAGAATCGTGTTTCCTCAATTGCCTCTGAAATCTAAGAGTTTTGATAAAGTAATCTTTTTTCCCGCGAAGTCTTGAGAAACTGTCAGATGTCAGTGCACTGTTTCAATGTTTACTTTATGCTTATATTGACAGACAAATGGTTCTATGTTTTTCTATTACTGATCCGGTGTTTTCTTACTTTATTATCTTTGGTCACAGCCCAGACAACGTTGACTCCCACAGCTACATGTATGGCCCCGACCTCAGGACTCGGAGACTCCACCACTGCCCAGGAAGAACCTGGATTACAGGAAACATTACTCTCAGACTATAAACACAATCTCACACACACCATGCCCTCCTCCCACGTGTTTGTACCTTTGGGGCAGTCTCGGCTGATGCCTTCCCTAACTATGAGCTGTCCTTCCCACAACACAGCCCAGACCAGGTCCCCTGAGCCACAACTGATCTGTACCACCTCTCCAGGGAGAGGGACCTCCTCCCATGAAGAGCCCTCAGGATTGTGGTGATAGATCCCCTCTCTGAACCACACCTAAATAGAGAGAAAAAGAGTTTAAAATGATGAAAATTGAAAGTAAAACAGTACACATTAAACATCACATATCCGGTTGTTTGTGATGTGAAGAGTCTGGGATCTTGCTATGGATAATATTGAAAATGAAAACAGTCCAACATTACACATGACACAGTTATTAAAGGTTTTTCTTTAACTTAGGAGGACATATTTTTACGAGCTTCATGTCAGCAGTTTAGTTTAGTTTAGTTCAGTTTAGTTCAAATCACAAGATGTGCTAAAACATTTTATATTGCACTTTCAACTCTGTATTCATAAGAAGATTAATATTCTTTTACAGAAGCAAAGACCAGAAAATATGTCAAAATGTGACTGAGAGGAAAGCAAAGTATCTTTTTTTTTTTTTTTTTTTGCTTAATTTATGCTAATAAGTGTGTGATCTGTACCTTGCCCTGCAGGGACACAGCCCACAGGGACAGCCGTCCTCTGGGCTCCTCACTGATCTCCCAACCTCCACAGCTGATGTCACTGAAAGGATCTGGTAGAGTCGACTGTTGTGAGGGGATCTATCAACACACAAAGAAGATGAATGCAGCTCAACAAACAAAAAACCTCCATTCACACAAAACACAATCTTTCTGAAGACTGTAACACACCTTAGCCCAGGTGTCCATGGCTTTGTACCTCCTGTAGCGGAGCCATCGCCTGCGACGGACACAGGAGTTCCACTTCTTGTCTTTGGTGTAAGTGGCGGGGAAATCCATGGCATACGTCCATCCCTGCTAATAAAAAAAATTGAATCATTAAAACGAGGCCGCAAGAAAGAGGACAGAAGTAAAAGCTGCAAGAGAAGAAAATTATTTGAAAGACTCACCCCTTTCTCTGTAGGCTCACCCTCAAAGTTTTCATCAATGTACCAGTCGCCCTCCCACTCCCAGCTGCTGGAAGGGAGCTCGAAGCTGTCCAGAAGCTGATGTTGCAGACCTGTGACATCACTCCACTGCCAGCGATCGCTTGGCAGCAAATGTGCTGAGAAACCATCGACAGGATTCCAACGCTAGCAGAAAAACCAGCAGAGATGACGTATGAGGGTCAACAAAGAACAAATATGGCATATGAAGATGCTTTGGTTTGTAATTGTAAGGGTCCCGACAGAGTTTGATGTCCTCTTTGTATTGGCCGCCATCTTTTTTAGCTCAAGGTATTTTCAACTAATCTGGATTAGTTGAAAGTGTAGCATCATCTATGAGGGCTACCAGCTGATAGCTTCACAGAGGACTGCACACAAAACCATTTGCATTATACTAATGATCCTTCACTCTACATGGGATGGGAATCCCATCCTCCATAAATACTGCTTAATACCCCCAAGTTTACTGTCATCAAACATATACTTCAAAAGAGATCTTCCTTGTGCTAACCTGATGCTAATAACCTGAGAGAACTGAAACTTTAGTCACAAATACTTGCATCATGCACTGAAACAATATAAATAAAACAAGTATTTTTTTCTACCTGAAACTACTCTTTGACTTATTCTACTTAGGAATGTAGTCTCATCAGAAACAGAGACCCACTTGATTCTCATAGGTCTCCTCTTTGTAGCGGACGGGCAGGTCAGAAGCATGGACGTTCAGGTAAATGCTGTTATCACAGGCGATGCCCCAGCAACACTGCTGAGCTGCCGTCGCCCGCTTGAACTCCATCTGGGCATCACGGCACTGTTCCCATTGCTGTCCCCCTGTGGACAGGCTGTAGACCCGCCCGTACACGTCCACCGCCCACAGCAGGGAGACGGGCATCGCTGCAACAGTTGCCTGAGTAAATTCAGAAGAAAGACTGAGCAAATGTTATTAACTCTTACTACTTAGTAAAGAGCAGCTGTATTTAATTGTTGATAGCAATTAAAACAAAAATTTCAGCCGAGCTTTTGCTGTCACACAGGTGGCCTCAAATTTAACTCTCAAATTTTTAGTGTGGACACCCGCAAGGTATCTGGGTCCTGTGATTGCATAATGAGCCCAAAACGAGCCTCATCAGGCTCTACCACCAGGTTTGACATTAGATGTGAGGGGTTTATGCTGATATGCTGCGTTGAGTTTTCTCCAGGTGGGTTGCTGTGAATTACCACCAAACATCTACACTTTAATCTCATCTTTCCAAGACATTGATGTTTCAAAAGTGTCATAGTTAAAAAATGTTGTTATAGTTTTCAGATTCAGTTTTGAAAACCTAAACAGTGCTGCCATGTTCTTTATTTAGAGAGCATATGCTTTCTTCTGGAAACCTTCTTAAACAAAACATTCTTGTTCAGGTTTTTTACAAATCATACTGTTATGAACTTAAAACATTAAACATGCTAAGTGAGGCCTACATAGTCTGTAGCTCTTAGGGTTTTACTTTTTGTTCCTGAACATTGCAAGGTCTGAGCTCAAGTTGGATTTGCCAGGATGTTCACTTTTAAGAAGACTGATAATTATTTATCTATATTTCTTAAAAAAATATATGGTCATTGATTTAAATGGCACCAACATGTTCCAAAAAAAGTTGGAACAAGGGACACAAAAAATTTTTTAATTAGAAGCAGGAAATAGGTTAGTCACATGATTGACTAACCTACTTCCACATGGAATAGAGAACCCAATGCTGAGCCTGACACAGGAAAAAATGGCCAGGGGTTCATTAATCTGAAAAAAGAGAGTGAGGGCAAATAATAGAGCTAAGAAAAATGCTTATGAACATCATCTGAATGAAATCATTAAACAATGCAGATAAACTGAAGAAATCTCTGTAAGCACTGGACAAGGCTGAATCAGATGAACATTGAGACAGCACTGTATCAGAATCAGAGACCACTCTGCAGTGGAATTCACAGATGCAAGTTATAACTTTAAAATGCAAAAAATGAAACCAATATGACCCAAATCCAAATATGTGGACTTCTCTGGACCAGAGCTCAATAAAGATGGATTAAAGTGAGATGGAGAACAGTTTTGTGGTCTAAATTTAAAATAGTTGTATCAGCAATTCAAAAGCCAGAATCTTTTGACAGTAAGACCGGTGCATTAATGCAAAATATGTTGTCATCCAAACTATGTCTTCTTATGTAAATGCCTTGATAATTAGCCAAGAAAATAATAAGCAGTAAGCACATTCTGTTTTTCAGTAGTATAGCCTTATTTTAAGAGTCTAGGTGCTAAATTGGTGTACTAGTAGTCTGGGCAACTGAAAATATGTTTACACACATTTGGAAAAAAGAGAGAAGAGAATCCAAACCCAACATTTTATATCTTAGTACTCTTTTCAATTAATTATAGGGTTGCAAATCATCCATTTGCATTTTAGAAAGCATCAAACTTTTTTGTACTGTAGCTTGAAGAGGTCAGATAAACAACCCAGTTAAATAAGTGAAAACAGTACAAGAATAAAGGCTACTCTCATGGACTGAAAGGTCTCCTCAGAGCAGGGCTGTTAAAAAAGATTGGGATCATGTGTTGAATTGGCACCGATGTCATTTGTTATATCTGCTTTTTGCTCCACTTCTAAGGTCTGACCCCAAGCCTTGCCACAAAGAAACTTACCTATACATTATACATGCTGAACTTACAGCCTTCATAATATTTTAGTCAGCACGTGCAGGAGTAACAGCACACAAATCTTACACAATCCTTACTGGCATGCATGTTGTTAGAGGTCCATTTCTCATTGATCAACAGTGACGTTGTTGCTACAAACCCCGTATCCTCTGTCACTCACTTTCATATAATGTATTGCATATTTACATCCAACAATAATGATGATAAAATGAAAGACATCTCATACGATTACAAAAAACAAAATAACACCTCAACCATCACACCATATAAAAGACTATTTAGGCGTGACGTTTGTTACAGCGTAACAAGCTAGCCGAATATTAACGTGAGTCAAATAACCCTTATGAAGCATTGTATTGCAGGCATGTAAACTATAATGCTTTAAATATTCGTAAACTGTAGTTTAAAACCGGCTTTGGGCTTTGGCGGCTACACCCGGCTTGTTTTAGGCACAAGCTTACAGGCTTAGCCCTCTGGAAATAGCAGAAATAGCGCTGTTGAAAACACTAACCTTAAGCTTCCTCTCATAAAACGTCAAAAGGCAGAGGTGGTACGTTGCCACTCTTCATTTGGTAAGTTGAAATGAATGGATAGCGGTCTAAGTCATAATGTATACAGTGGCTGTGGATATTTACATCTTCATTTCTCCAATGCATGAAACAGGAAGTGCTGTGCTGTCTTCATTCCAATTGGCTGTTTCCACGGCAGCAGGTGTTTGTGGTGCAGCTAACCAGCAGAGGGCGCTGTTAGCTTATGTTTCCTTTACATATCAGCCGAGCAAGTTGTGAGTACAAATCTACTGGGACTTCTCAGTTCACATGTTGCTTTTCTTGAATGAATGAATGAATGAATGAATGAATGAATGAATGAACGAACGAACGAACGAACGAACGAACGAACGAATGAATGAATGAATGAACGAACGAATGAACGGGTGACTGAATGAATGAATGAATGAATGAATGAACGAACGAACGAATGAATGAATGAATGAACGAATGAATGAATGAATGAATGTGTCCGCTGGCTTAGATAATTTCCCAAGCAAAAAAACATTGCAGCTCATTCTAAAGATATATTGTTTGTTATATGCTAAAAATAAGAAGGGCTAGATTTTTATCACTTTTGGAAATTAGATGGAAAAAATGAATTCAGAACATAAAGGTAATTCTACTTTGATTAGTCTTCAACGATTTTTCAAAAATAATTGTTTATGTGTACATATTCGATAGGAACAACATTTTTAAATATTTATTAAGTATAGCTAGATAAGTAAACACTGTTTTCCTGCAAGGTGAAAGCATTTTTTATCTATCAATTGATGGATAGAATCAGGGGTAAGTTTTGATTGTTGACTCGTTTTTCTTGAGTTGTATCTGTAAATTTATGTTTTAATGTTTCACAGCTTAATGACACTTTTTTCAGTGACATTTTTTTAAAACGGCAAAGCAGTCTGAGATACATTCAAGACCTTCCTGGATATTATTCTGGATATGAAAACTTAATTCATTGTTTTTTATGGGACACATTCATTCTGAATTCCTCTCTATATGAATGAATGAATGAATGAATGAATGGATGAACAAACGAATGAATGAATGAATGAATGAATGAATGAATGAATGAATGAATGAATGAATGAATGAATGAATGAATGAATGA
>JAOXYM010000023.1:16233473-16247131 GCA_028567055.1 Leptatherina wallacei
GAATGAATGAATGAATGAATGAATGAATGAATGAATGAATGAATGAATGAATGAATGAATTATACTTTATTGATCCCGAGGGGAAATTGCATATACATATCAATGTAAAAGTTTTGGTCACAGATGACAAAAACAAAAACAGATGACATGTTTCTCTCCATGCAGATGTCTTCCAGTGTCTCCATGGCTCTGTCAACCCTGAACAGTTTGGTGATAATAAAACCTAAATGCACAGTGTCACAGACCTTGGTGGAGTAACACCAGAGTCTGAGTCATCTAGTCCAAATGATTAATGGGACCATCAAAGCCAGGCAAATTCTTATTTTTTGTAAAAGATTCAAGTGCCATCTCTCCTGTTGGCTTCTCCCTTCAGCCATCATTTGATTTCCTGCACAATTAGTCCCTGAATCCCTGGATGCCATCTGCATATACCAACACCTGCATCAGTTGCCTTAAGTTGTCACTGCTTGACACGTGAGAATTTTAGGCAGACTTCAGATTTTGCAACAGGGAACACAGACTTTACAATAACTACACTAAAGAACTTGAAGGACACTGTACATTTGGAGCCAGTGCCATGCCTTAACTTACTGTAACAGATTCTTCCCAACATTAACACACAAACCACTGATTTTCAAATGTACCTTGATCATCACGTGTTCCACAGAAACAATTTTTCCAAGCTCATGAGATAAATTGTTGTCATGTGGATGTAATTGCAAGACAACAGAATTATTACCTCGTGATCTCAAGATCTCAAATTAAGTAATTGCAGGCATGGCCATTGAACAAAAACCATGGGTGCATTGCCTCCAGGACACATAAAGCGCCTCCTGGCTGCTGAGATGTTAAGAGAAAGACAGAAATTGTCCGTGTATATCCAGTGAAATCACACAATCTATCCGCAGTCATACTGTTTGTTCAGAACTGTTGCCGTTTATATTCATCCAAATAAAAAAATCATTTGCAGTGCACTGTATGGTTTTTGGTGCTTGTTTTTTTTTACCAATGGGGGAAGGAGAATTTAAACCAGATTCCTGTTTGATGAAATTAACTTCCTTCTCAATCATACTCGCTCACACACAGTATCATTTCTTTTCACATAAACCATCGTAATATTTCATACACACAATTTATTATCTCTGTGAGACGATTATACTTATTTGCAGACCTATTCGGCTTTTCCGTACACCCACATTCAGTCTCAAATACACTAATTTTAGCTTACATATGCATGTCTTACACTCATATTAGTTTACATGCTGTCATTATTTTTCACCTTCGCTATCATTCTTCCTCAGACACATTACTGTAGTCTAGCAAACACCCACTTTTTTTTTTTTTTTTTACAAACCACCATTTGATTTTGCATACAAATTATTTTAAAAATCATGAAATATGCATTAGATTATTATGAGATTAATACTATTTATTAGTAAAATTGACTGCATTTTTGAATAAGGTAAGAATTCTTGATCCGTGTACATTTTTTTTCCAAAATGACTTCCAAGATATGTGCTAACATCCCAGCTACAAAATTAGAACAGGCAATAATGAAGGCAGTAAGATGACAACATAACAAAAATGAATGAACATCAACTGTGTACACACTTTTGTGTTTTTATTGAGAAACCAACGACTACACTGGTCAACATATGGCAAGTTACAGCATGTAGCAGTAACTGTCAGCGCGATGGGCTTGCGTACATCAGTGAGTTTATGTGGATCAATAATCGGTTCCTCAATCATACAATAACATTCATAAAAAGCAGAAATGTGGCAAAAAAGTCATTTTCAAACAATGAGCCCATTTTATTTTCAAACAATTCAGTTGTCTACCAGTAAAGCGCATTTAATTGTGCATAAAATGTGTACTGTGCACACAAATGTTACATATAACAGTGAAACCATGAGGAGTGAAATAGTTTTTTTCATCAAGGGTCACTGTGCCCATTATCAGCAGTTTAATCTAAATCAGAGTGGGCTCCACGGCTCAAACTGAGCACAGAGGCTGTTTAAAGGGGCACTTCCTCAGAGCGGTCTTCTCTATACATATTTATTTAAATACTTCATACAAACTTATTGTATATAAATAGCCTTTTTATTTAAAACTGCATTCAAAAGACAAACCCTTTTCCCAACAAGTCACGCTCCCTTCATTCTCACCACTTCTGTATATAACAATGTGCCTTAAGAAGACAAAAATAATAAGAAAAAAAATAGAAAAATAATGTTTTTTTCTTTTTTTTTGGTAAGTCAGGAAGACAGCCTGGGTGCTTGTCTGTTTCATTACTATCGGCTCACAGTTGTGAGGTTTCTTCTTATTTGTATACAACCACAGTTGATGCTTCAAGGTAAAGCCACTGGATTTCTTCTAAAACCCATTCTTCTTGCACATTGTTAAGCATGTGTTTTTTTGACCAAACAAACCTCTTTCATTTGTTTTTAGCATTTGAAATGCTTTGAATATGGCAGTGAGGTGTTACAATATAGATGAGAGCTTTATTCAACCAAATCCTATTTTCAATTATATGTTCCTTTGACATATTTCTTCATTATACACATGTGAAATTGGGGTGGTATTGACTGTAAGTGACTGGATTTTAGCTGAACCACCCCATGTGCATGTCAGGAATTCTCAGGAAATAATGACTATACATTGTCCAGTGCTTTTACCCCCTTTTCTCATTTGTATTGTTTGTCATCTGGATGGCATCACTACATGGTGAAGTTTAAACAAGGCCAAAACCTTTATTTTGGAGTAAATTTGACTTTTTAAACTTTTTCATAATTCCTTTCTCTCCATATGTGGATTCTGTCATGTTTCCCTTTTGTGGCTAATGCAAAACACAAACTAGCAGAAACACACACTCATGAAGAAACTGTGGATCCCTTTAATAGAGCCGAGCGATAATGACAGAGACGAGCATGCAGGCCGGTGAGATGTCAGGCGTAGGAGATATCCGGAGTGTTGCATGTGTCCTGTGTTGTTGTATGATCTCCCTGAAGGCAAAACAGCAGTGAAAACTCCTCTTTTTCTGTTTTAGATAATTGGTGCTGATCTGTCATTTGTGACAGTTGGCCTCAGCTTGACTGTGGCAAATGGATTCCCTCCTCTGCAGGACATGAATAAAAGGGGAAAAAGTCTTACACCTCAAATAAATCCATAAGCCATTATTACCAAACTTTAATTAGTCAAACAAATCTGAAAGGACTTTGAATTTTTCCTGCTCACTCACTCACCCTAGAAAAGGAGCTTTCCCAGTTCCATTCACTAAAGACACCTGTCGAAGACATAAAAAAAGACACGTGAAGATCCACTGCACAAACAGAAATAATACAAATCCTTCAACACACATCATTATAAAACCTCCTTCCATGAGATAAAGTTAGAGTGGCCAGACTGGTTGGAGAAGATTTATCAACGGCTGCTCCCTCCTTCCTGATCACTGCAGCTGAGCTCGAACACGTAGTTTGGCTAAAACTTGGAACCTCAGCGAGTCTGGAATCTAGTCAATCTAGAAAATCTGGTGAGAGACACGTACTCATCTCTTTCATTCACCCGAGGACACTGATAATACCAAGTGAGTTTGGGTATTATAATGTGGATCTTGACTAAACACCTCATCGTTGTCTGGAAGCTTATTATACCCATATAACATCATAAAATATGTACAACTGTAAGATGCATGATCTAATTTATATGTCACAAGTAATCCTGTTAACTCATAGGTGTTCTTGTTTATTTATTTTTGGACCGTGTGTATGCTGTTTTCATTTTAGATCAGATCAGATCTACAAAGATATCATCAATTTATTTTGAAAGTGTGACAACAGCTGATGAAAGATGACTCCAGCAACCTTAGATTATTCAGTTGATTCTCTTTACAATGAGTTATGTATTTCACAAATATTCTGAGGGCATTTGTTGTGTTGTTGTGCAGATTAAACAAGCATTATCCTATTTCACCACTAGAGAGCAGACAACACCCAGATGTTACCAACCCTGAGGCCACAGTTTCCCTCATCACATGTCCTAAGATTATTCAACCAATTTGTGGTTAGATATTTCATTAATTTTAAGCAAAGGCAGATTTCAGCCCCAGTCCATGTTAATAGAATTACTAGAGAGCACTTAAAAAAAAAAGGGAAAATATTTTACTCCACACTGGTCAGTTTTCAGAAAAAGATTTAGCATGAAACGTATGAAGAGTTTGTGAGATAGTTTAATACTTTGTCACCATAGCTAAAATGGTATTAACAGGTAATAGTAAAGAGTAAGGAGTACTAAGAATTGTTGAAAATTCCTACAAATTTTTGGATCCAAATTTGCTGCTTTTTGGTTTAACAGTGTTGTTAGTTTAGAGGGCTGTTTGTTGTATAATGCAAGTGATGTGGCTATATTCAGTCTACAAGCCAGATGAATAGAGAGACCAGCTGAAACCTTCAGCCAGGGACATCGAATCCCAACTCATAAGGTTTGAAATGCTTTCATATGTCATCATCAGCTGCCTGACTATCAAACAACCAATCATAGCTAAGTGGAGCATCTTTCTAGTAAAAGCAATCTGGCACCAACTTTGGCACAAAATCATATCCTGTAACAACAGCATGATTTTGAAATGTCAAAAATTAGTCACTAACATCACATGGTAAAAGTTTTGTTTAAACAAACATTAGACTTGCTTAGTTTTGATTTAACATACAAAAGCATTAACTTGTAGGGTTAAATCAACAAATAAATATGCAGTGATGATAGTTAGAGCATTGTTTTCTCTTTGAATAATCTACATTTTGATATTGCTAAAAGCTAACTAGCCTGCCTTAGGTGCCATCTCTTATCTGTAGTGGTTTAAAACATGTTGCTGTAGAATTTAACCCTTTATTGTCCAAAGGCAAAACAATAAATCAAAACCTCAAAAATGACTGTATTTTAAGGCCTCCAAGAATAAATATAAGCTGTTTATGAAGCTGTCAAACATCTAACATCAATGGAGTGATTAATGTGATTGGAGGAATCAATAATGCAAATAGATAAATTATCAGAAAAATGGTTTTAAAGCCAATTATTTTCAACAGAAACTCCTTTCATTCTGTTAATTAATAAAAGGCACCTTTTAAAGTGAGGAAGTGGGATCTGAATGCTGCCTGGGAGACTAAATTTGGGGAGCTAAAGTCCTGGGAGCAAGTGGTGACAAGGTTCAGCTTCACCTCACGGCCACAATAGCAAACAGCAAAGTCAGCCTCTTGCCTATTCCTGAACAAATGGTCAGAGTGCAAAGCCCTTTTCATTACAATTTCATTGACCCTGGGCCACTTTCTTGTAGGATGTGAGGTATATTGGGGAGGTATATCCCTCACTGCAGTTCATGGAGAAACCCTGAGGCAGCAGATACAGAGGACAGCGAGGGCAGTACTGTACAGGCAGAGCAGCAGGGAAGGTGATGGTGGAGAAAGAAGCGTGTCTGGGCTTGTCTGCAGACTGGACTGAGAAATTGTGTCTGTACCTTCCTATCCTTTATGCCTCCCGCTGTAACTCTCTATTTATCCTTCAGTCTTTTCATTTTTAACAAACTCTGCCTGGGAGCATTTTTCTAAATTCTGTAGGACTCAACATGTTCTTTTCCTCTTGGGCTTGGATGATGTATTTGTGTCTGGATCAGCAAAGAGGCTCCTGTAAAGTACCATCATTCCAGGCTAGCACTTCCTCGAAGGAAATAATCAATAAGATAAATGTGCTTTATTTTCTTGAATGTCTTAAAGGAATGGAGGAGTGCTCCTGGCTGTGTTGTACTTTCAGGGTGTGGAAGGGTGACTCTGCATCTCGGAGCTGTTGATAAGACGTAATTAATCAGACTTAAAGTTCAACCTGTGTGATGACATTTTGTAGTGTGGGTGTGTTGCACGTTACAAATCAACTCCTGCATTTGCTTTATTGGGAAACACTTTTCTAGACTAGAGCATATCATGGTGAATGTCAAAGACATTCCATCACTTGGGGCAGTGCCTTTGCAAGAGTTTCATTTAGAAAAATTAGACAAGGACTTGTAGGATTTAGAGAAATACTGAGACTGATGTTTATGAGGTATTCACATATACTTTTAGCTGAACAAGCTCTCAGAGTTGGCAGGCTAACTGTGACAGTGAAGCAGAGGAGGTCATGTGTGAAATGAGAGGTTGCGTCTGATAATGGGACAGAGAGGAGCAATACATAGATTTTCAGGCAGCTGATGATCAAATTACTTTTAGAGCATAGTTGAACTTCATGAATGCAGACTAAATTAAGTTAGCTTGATGTAAGAACTGAGTGCTGCTGTGCTTGAAGGAATCATTTAACATTAAAGACTGTGCTGAGTTACAAGACAAGAGCCTAATGAGGGCAACGTGTCATGATCTCTGGTGTCTGTACTATTAAAACAGCTGAATCCAGTTGGCTTATCAAGAGACCACCATCATAGGCTTTATGCTTTAAACGGTCCCTCGCTTTGGATTATAACCAAATTACGTGAAACTAGCAATAGAGTAGATAAAGTCATCAGTAAAATGTTTACTGTGGTAAAAAAGAAAAGAGAAGCAATTATGTAAATGCTTAGAGACAACATTCATTTTTACCTTGTATGTGTCTTTCTGTTCATGTAAAACCACTGCTGTTCCAGAGTTCAGTCTCACAAAGCTACTATCCCGATTCAAGACTTTTTGAGTTGTTAATGCTTAAATTGCTTAAATTGTAATATAAAAATGGCAAATAACCCAAATGTTAATTTGATGGAATGGCAAAGCACTAGTCACTTAAACAGCAGGAAAACAGATTCATATTTAAGTTAGAAAACCACTTAGAGTACAGAAAACCATCAGATACTTTAAAGCTTCTTCAGTCAAATCTCCAGTGCTGACCGTGTTTTGTGGTGAAGGTGTTGAGTGGACCACTGGACTGGATGGGACATCATCACTGTAGTCTGCCGGTGGGAGCAGTACAGGCTCCTCCTCTTCCCGCTCCTGCAGACTGGCCACGCTCAGCCTCCGCACCGGTGTGCTCAGATTGCTGCATAAGACAGACAAAACCGAGCCATCACACAGCTGCTTTAAAACATCTCCTTGATTCAGTCCCTGATATGCTGTAATGTTTTCTTACCTATTTGATATCGCTGGCTCAATGTAAGGTCGGCAGTAGGATGAGGGAAACCAGCCCCGTCTGATCATAGAAACACAAACCACACGTCTATTTACATAAAAGGCTCCAAACATTATTGTTCAGTAATCTATTACTACCGTGGGAATAAATACTACTCCTAAGCCCCATATTAAATACAGAGTAAGCACACATATTAAGGCTACCTCATAAGTTCACAAGTCAAAATCACCCTTAATTATGTACCAGAAACAAAGATAACATAGAATATTAACCAGTAAAACATAAAAAAAACTGAAATAAACCATATAATTAAATCTTTCCATGAACAAAATAAATGAATAATACAGTTGTGGTTTTCAGCCTGTTTGTTTCCATTGTAATAATCTAGCATTTATAATTCTGCTTATATGATGCAAGTCCTTTTTGAAAGCATTTCCCATCTAACATGCAAACTAGAAGCAACAGGTTATCTGTTTGTGTGTCATGATGGTATAAAGTCACTTTTGCAAACAAAACATATGCATGAGATGCAGACATCAGAAACAAAGCACACGTCAGACAGAGGAATTGTGTCCACTCAGACTCGAAAGATGACTCCAAGTCACGCACTGAGAAAAAGATGGCTTATCAAACCAGTGCACTGGATTTGTTGCTAGGAAACAAAATGTACAGGGATTTATCCCAACATGTCCTTTTTAAAAAAACCTCCACTGGCTTCATCAACACCACAGCAATACCAAGAAATGCTTACTGACACCTACTGTGAGCAGATAAGGCTTTTGTTCCTCTCTTTCAAAGTGGTTATGACAAAAAAAAGGATGTTGCATTAAGAGTCCTAATTTATCTAGTGAGGATGATTATTAATGACAAATTTTAAAAGCTGCTACTGCTTCATATTTAAGCAAGACAAGCTTTTAATAAACATTCTCAAAACTGATGGCATGAAAACTAAATAGTTAGCAGGGAGAAATCTGAATTAATGCATATTAAATTTCATCACACCTTATAAGGCATTAGGAAGAGGGGGAATGAAGAATTTGATCCTTGGTAAGTGAAAACCAAAGCAGCAGATGTCCCTTGTTTATGTGCATGCACCAACATGTGCACGAATGTTGCTGAGAGGAAAAGATTGAGCTTTACGACTGTTGTGTTGAACATACCTAGCATGCTTTGTTTCTAGTCATGATGCATGAGCACAGCGAACATTAAAATGAAAAGAAAAACAAAAGCTAGAAACTAGTATTGCCACCTGAGTTATGTGAAAATGACCTTTAAGTCAGTGCTGCTGCATTCTTCTTGGAATGAAGACACCTTGTGGGTGTGCAAATGTTTGAGCTGCTGTTAGAAGATGTTTGTGATCTATGAACTCATCAATGATAAAACAGAGTTCAACATTAGTTGCACTCTGTGGTATACTGAGTAATGGCTCAGGTTTGAAAAAGAATCAGAATATTTCATATAGAAACTCGTACAACTTCCTTTAACTGAAACAGGCTTTGTTAGATGTTTCCTGTAGCTGCTTGCCTGTAGACTTGTATAATGATAACAAGACTTGTCACTAATGATGGCTCGGTTTTTAATATTTCTGCAATGTCTTATCTGACCAGATCCCTCCAGGTCATGTCATAGCATCCCAGCTGGGTTAAAAGATATGCACATACCAAAACATGACAATTTGTCTTTTCCAACTATTCTGTTGTTGATTTATTTGAGTGCTTGGGGTCATCGTCTTCTTGTCTTATATAATCTTGCTTAAACAGAGTTTCAGGGTTTTTTGTGTGTGTAATTGCTTTGCCTGCGATTGAAAATCAACAAAATGTGACAGAGCTGGCAAAGTAGCCCCAAACCAAGATACTACCACCACCATGCCTCACATTTCACACATTTTTTTCATATCTGTTTATTTGTTCCTCCGCATAAATTTTACCTGAACTTTGTTTTTCGAAGCCTTGACTGTGAGTGATTACACACTGTATAGATAAATGATAAAGAGCAATAATGTATTATTTAAGTCTGATTGTATTTGTCTAAATCTGTTATTTTGCATAACAGTACAATGAACATTTCATTAGGAAATAAAAAAATTTAATACTTATAACTTCAAATGTTAAACAAAATGTTTTTGCAGCGGTATTTAGCTAAACTCAAGCATGTGATGGAGGGATTCCACTAACTTATTTTGCATTGCATCAACATATTTCCTTGTAATGTAATACTTAAAAAATCAAATATACTATTTTTAGGGCTATGGATGAAAAGCTCAGACTCATCAATGATGCATTAATGCAACTAATGATGACACAAATACATCCTTCATAACTAGAAACACTGAAATGGATATGAATTTATGAATTGTGAGTCAATCTGACAAAAAAGGAGCATTTTTTTTTAGCTAAATTACCAATAAATAAATGCAAACGGGCTACCTTAACTGAAAAATGAGCACTTACTGCTGTGTCTTCTCCATCTCTCCGTACAACCAACCGTCCTTCTCTTCCTGGATGAGCAGAGTGATGATGTCACCATCGTCAAAGCTGAGGAGTGTGTCGTTGTTGCCCGCAGTGTGGGGAAAGATGGTCATGACTCTGGACTTCCTGCCCACATTAAGACCAGATGACTGGGATGTGGATCTGGACAAACTGCCCTCTCCAAGACTGCCCTGGTCTGGAGGAAGAAGAGGTTCAGAAAACAGAAAAAGTGTGATTAAGTCTGTTGCCAGTCACGATTTAAAACAAGAGGAATAGTTTGACATTTCAAGAAAAAAGTATAATGTAAGTATGTTTAATTTATAAATGATTATTTGTCAAAGCAAACACACGAACTCAGACAGCAACGCCTCCACCGTCAAAAAGATGCCTGTAGTACTTGTTCAGTTTTGCCGAATCATGGCTGAGTGATGTGTCCCATCGAAGAAGCCAAAGTAACTTGAAGGGCCGAATCATTTATGTGTGTATTTCTGAACAGCCACCAGTACCTGAATTATGGTCTGAAGAGGAGGTCAGCGGAGATCTGGGTTCAGGGTTAAACATATTGGCCAGCGGACTGATCTGAGCCTTTAGTGGCGGTGCTGGAGGAGGTCCCATAGACCCCACATTGTTCTGAGGAAGATAGATAGATAGTTTCTAAAAGTTATTAAATATTTTGGTTCAACATTGTCCTATTCAACTATGAAGTCCTTATCAATGTAATCTTTTGAAACCATAATAACTGTTGATGAAGCTTTCTCCTATACAGCACTAATTCAATTCAAACCAAGGTAACAACAACAGCACTTGCAAGATTTATCATAGTCAATGATAATCTGATACATCTGAAACAGCAGATATCAGCACTTCAGGTAAAGCACATGTGCCAAGCAAACAAGATATAATCAGATAAAAATCTTTTCAACATGAATTGTTCCATTCATTCATTTTCTATACTGCTTAGTCCAATTCAGGGTCGAGGGGAAGCTGGAGCCTATCCCAGCACTAAGCAGGCTAGAGGCAGGGTGCTCCCTGGACAGGTCACCAGTCCATTGCAGGTACTTTGTTCCAGTTATGGCCAATTTAATATGCTTCATGTATAGATTTATCCTGAAGAATTTTCCAGTAAGATTTACTTTGGGTTAATACAAATCTGATGATACAACAAAACTCACCCTATTGTAGCGTTCAACCAGCGGTGATTGTTCCGGAGGAGTGGACAGTCCCTCTATCATGGTCACCACTGTGTCCGGCACTTTGGTGATATCACTGCATTTTTCCTGCCAGCTGGGGAGCTTTGCAGCTAGAATCTCTTTGGCCTGTTAAACACAAGAGAATGTGTATATATGTGGTAGAGGATGAGAAAAAAATCCATAATGCAAGGTGGGAATATAGCGGCGCAGGAAATTCTTCTCTGTCCTTGCTTACTTTCTCGTGGAAGTTGCCAAATTGGTAGGCGAACATGCAGTGTTTGTCTGCCAGGAAACAGAAGCGTCTCTTTTCTTCAAGTAAGGCCTCTCTGCAGCCATCAGAGATGAACTTCTGCATGTCCATATGACGGGACGAAATAGTTTCCAAATACTGCAGACAGGGTCAGAGGACAGCAAAGAAGTCACAAAATGTGATTAGTATAATACCAATAATAAGACAAACAGTATTATAACAATTACTAGCATGCTGAAACGTACATGGTCATGCCTACCTATTAATATGACTGGTGTAATTTAATTTGTGATTTATTAGGCTCTTTTAAAGGTCCAGTACACACTTTTTTTTCAAATTCTCCTTCCATATATAGTTTCTTTTTTGACTTCCTCTTTCCAATTTTCACCTTATGCTTCTTAATTTTCAGTTAGTTTTTTATATTTTTTCCATGCGATTAATTTTTTTAAGTTTGATATTTTCTTTCTCGTTCATAATCTTTATGATTACTTTTTTGTTTTAAGTCAAGCCTTTTGTACACACCTGTAAGGGGACTAACTGGTCTATGAACGTTTGTATTCATGTATCATTATTACAGGCCCCTGGCTTAGCATTGCACACTAGTCAGCCCCAATTACACACACAAACACACACACATAAAATCGAAACCAAAACTTTGATTTGTGATTTTTCTGGGTACTATGGCAACACTACAAAATTTACTAGGATTGTGCAGCTTGTACACCCTGATATACTTGAAAAGGAAAACTGGAACTCCCTCTGGGCCTTCTTAGAGAAAGCTAATTCAGTGGCAGCAACGAAATGTTTATGTTCTCAGGCCAAATCCTCAAATCGAGGCACTGATGAGCTTTGTAATCAAAGTCTCTACACTTAGTGAGAAGTTTGTTGGGCCTCCTGTTGCTCCTGGATCAATTTTAGCTCAGCAGGAACCAAATCAGTGAGCTGAAAGAAACACCTCCCCGTCGAGACTGATTCTGCCTGTTGCACGATGCAGATGGCAGACTAAATCTGACATAAGGAGTACCAAACTATTCAAAATCACTGCTCAAGCTTCCCTCTATTCATTTTTTCCCTCTGTATTCACCCCCCCCCCCCCGTCTCTCCCATTTTCCCCAGGTTGTCATGGAGATGGAAAAGCAGCCTGTCTCTAAGGGCTCTGTAAAAAAGGCCCCTCTCCAACTGACTGGTCTCATTTTCTCAGACGTTGAATCAAGGCTCTTCATTTTCCATTTCCAGCACAAACAATTGCCCAGACTTCTCACCAAAAGGTGGAAGGCAATACAGACAGGCCTGAGCTCATTACTGCCAGCTTATACAAGCCCTGCACATGATTATTAGAAAGCCAGCAGCTTGTAGTCCAACGGTGTCATTTTTATCAGATAATTAAAATGTCAAGTGTGAGGGAGGAGGGGCCCCGAGTTTCAGCTCAGCTTGAGAAACAGGATCAGGCAATCAAGCTCCACCCAGATAAGACGGCTTATTGTGTCAGTGTTTTTTTTAAAAAGGTACCATTTCAATCGCAAGTATAAAGAGAAGCATGACTCTTTAAACACACACAGGATCCTTTGAAAGGAATCTAAACACCTACATCTCCTTCACAAACTCAAACACTTTCTGATAGCTCAGTCTAAGGATTTGGATAATTCTCTGAAAAAAGGGAGGCTTACATCCCATTCATCATCATAATCGGGCTGTGAAAACAGTCAATAAATTAAGACAGGAGTTATTCCTCCGTGTTTACAGTCCATCCTGCATCTCATCAAAATGATCCACAAAGAAAATCTCTGTGTAAAATGTTAAGACTGCTTATTGGTGGTGGACAGCAGGATGTAAACAACGAATGCCTGTGAAACATTTGGAAGCATAAACTTTAACCTATACAGTGAGGGCGTATGAGCAGGATAAAACAGACCTACTCATGCGCAGCAATGTCAACACGCCAATCTATAACTTCAAAGTTGTGTTTGTGTACTTTTCTTCACAGAGCAGTGGCGCGGCTATGTTTGCAAAGTGATTTCTGAGATTAGGTTTTATGAGATTGCATTGCTGTTCAAGCATTTTTGTGGCTAAACGTCATCATACCCAACCAATCCTAATTCATAAAATATCATGTGCTTAATACAGTATTTCCCTTGTGTCCTGGGGGTTAAATATGGTACAAAACCAAAAGAGAGACCTTAACGGTCACTATATATTTATTCACTAAAGCAGCATCCTGATAAAACTGAGGTGTTCACAAGCAGACATATGGGCAGTAATGAGGGTGTTGCACTGGTCTATTGTTGTGAGGAGTAAAGTGAGCCAAAAGGAAAAGCTTTTCGATTTACTGGTCCACCTCAGTTCCATCCTCACCTATGGCCATGGAATCTGGGTAGAGACTGAGAGAATGAGATCATGGATACAAGTGTGTAAAATGACTTTCCAGCTGAAAGTGTCTGGGTTCAACTAAAATGATCTGGGGGATCTGGGAGTCAAAAGGAGTGAGGTGAAGTTGTTCGAGTTCCTGATCATGATGCTTCCTTCACCTTCCTTTGAAAGTTTTTCTAAGCATGTCCAACTAGGAAGGAAGGAATACCTCAAATATATCGAACTCTCGCTGGAGCGATTCGCAGCCGAGT